>JANHMN010000014.1:20541770-20574521 GCA_030674055.1 Rhabdomys pumilio | reverse complement strand
TCTCTCTCTCTCTCTCTCTCTCTCTCTCTCTCTCTCTCTCTCTCTCTCTCTGTGTGTGTGTGTGTGTGTGTGTGTGTGTGTGTGTCTACAGTAGTAGGTTTCTAGGTGACATTTTTTTAAAAGGTCTTTAGTGTTATTTACTCCCGTGGTATTCCTTCCTCTAGTCTGCCTTCCCAACCCCACCCCAATTTAACTCCAGTTGTCCCATTATTTCCCTTTAATCCTGTCTATTATTGTCTTTTATCCTCTCTCCTTTGAGAGCATCATCCTTATGACTCCTTACTAATTTCTTGACTTATGGATATTACACATTGACTGCTTTAACATTAAATAATGGATTTGATCCCCTTAAATCCGTCAAGTTGTTCAGAAAATGTTTCAGGTTTTTTCCTTTCCCATATGGTTCTTCAGCATTGATGGAGGTCATATTTCCTGGAATAACAATCTAGGAGCAAACATCTGACTCTCTTGTGGGTCATGCTGGTCTCTCTTTCTCTTGGCATAGGGATTTTCTACATTACATGATAATTCTGTCCAGTATCCCAGTTAAATAGATACAGCCCATGTAACTTTCCATCCTCCTTTCCACCCACCATAGGCTGAAGACTAGCTACTATCTTCTCTCTCTCTCTCTCTCTCTCTCTCTCTCTCTCTCTCTCTCTCTTTTGGTTTCTCGAGACAGGATTTCTCTGTGTATCCCTGGCTATCCTGGAACTCATTCTGTAGACCAGGCTGGCCTCGAACTCAGAAATCTGCCTGCCTCTGCCTTCCAAGTGCTGAGATTAAAGGCGTGCACCACCACTGCCCAGTGCCACTATCTTCTCTTATCTGCTCTCCAATTATAAGTGTGCTGGTTTGTTTTTTGTCAACTTGATGGAACCTAGACATATCTGGGTAAAGAGAATCTCAATTTTGGAAATGTCTCCTGTCAGACTGGCCTGTGGGCAAGCCTGCAGGAAATATTTTTCATAATTGATGGGGGAGGACATCACTATGGATGATGTCATCTCTGGACATGTGGTATATAAGACAGCAGGATAAACAAGCTAGGAGAAACAAGCCAGGAAGAAGTGTTCTTCCATTGCTTCTACTTTTGTTCCTGCCTCTAAGTTCCTGCCTTGAGTTCCTGTCTGGTCTTCCTTCATGGTGGCCTGAGAGCTGTAGGTGAAATAAAGCTTTTGGACATGGACCTTATCATAGCAACAGAAACCCTAAGATCCTTGGTTAACACAGGACCCAAATTACTTTCAAGTCTCAAAGGCTTTTTCTTCTGTTTTTGACAAAGTCTGTCCTTAACAAATGTAAAAGATATCAGGTAACAAAACAACTGTTACTAGTTTGGGTTATAAGAGCTGACACTGAAAGACAAAAACTGGACATCAAATATTTTTCTAGAGATGTTTCTAGAAATAGAAGTATTCAAGTATACTTAACATGCAAGTATAGTTGATTTATGACAAAGGTATAGTCTAATAAGGAAAGGATGGCTTATTTTCATATCATGTTGGTGTACTTAGATAACTACGTGGAGGCAAATAACTTTGATTTTTCCCTCACAGTGTCCCTAAATATTAAACCAGATGGATAATAACCTCAAATGAGAAATAAATTATTAAGTATTCTGAAAGAAAACATGAAAGAGACTCTTTATGCTCTTGGGACAAGCAATACATTTTAAAAATCAAAGGATAAAAAGGGACCATAGAAGAAAACAGCAATAAGTAAAAGATAAGACTATTAATTGAGTCTAAAGAGAGAGAGACCTGAAGAAGCACAACAGTGAACGTGGCTATATTGATGGCCAGTCACTACATGGGACGTGCTTGGCATTATTAGTCACTAGTCAATATGGGTAAAAGTTGCAGTGATGTAACTCTTCCAGTTCCCCAGAATGTGTAAGTTTACAAGGGATGAATGGACAATACCAAGTATTGATGAGATTGAAGGAAGTGACACAATTCCACAGTGCTGGTGACAATATGTAATGGTGTAATCACCTTGGAAACCTACTTAGAGACATCATCATAGCTAAATATATGTATTGTTTTCCTAGATAGATGCCCAAGAGAAATGAGTATTTTATCCAACAAACTTTACTAATGTCTACAAGAGCTTTATTTATTATAATCAGACACTGGGACAAACAAATATTCATCAGTGGTACAAAGAATAAATATATTGTAGTATATTTATATAAAAAATACTAGACAGCATTTTTAAAACATTCGTTAACTTTTTCCCCATCAGAAAACATTCTTAATTCCCAAAGACAGAATGCTGACTTAAGAAACCAATAAAAACAAAGTCTTGTAAGATTATATGCAGATAAGGGAATCAACTACTCTGTAGTATAATCAACATTATCATTTGCAGAGTCTGGGTGTTGATTGGGAATTCACAAGGGAAATTTATGGGAAGTTTGATGTCATGTTCTGGGAGGGAGTTACATGGGTGTGGATGCTTGTAGAAGTCCCCAAAACTAACACGTGACATTTGTGCTCTACTGTGGGCGTGCTACCACACAGGAATAAAAAACAGGGTATGGTTATGAATGCGTAGGTAACAGGAAGTGTTGGCCAATGTATGCTTAGGTTAGTTTGTGCTTGTGAGAGCATTATAAAGTGATTCCGACAACCTCAGCTGCTGTGAGCCCATCCCTTAGAATGTCTCCTTGATGCAAAGGAGAAGCAAGAGAACACAGAGACGAGTCAAGCTGTTGAGGTCATTGTGAGGCACACTTTCAACAGTTTTGTTTATTATCGTGCAGATAGGCACAGTGTGTGTGTTCGGGCAGATGTGCCATGGCGAGCCCGTGATAAAACTCAAGCCCATGGAGTCAAGTCTCTCCTCCCACTTTCATGTGGGTTCTGGGGACCAAATTCAGGCTGCTTGGCTTACAGAGCAAGCCCTTTGCCTGCTGAGCTCTCTCACCAGCCCTAGCACACTATTTTCATAAACAAAAGTGTATACTTCAAACTGGCAATGCAAGCGCGTTGTAGTAAATACATATGCCAGTGGCAGCCATCTCCTATCAGCTAGTATTTGGCACTGAACATAATCACAGGTGGTATGTTTTCAATGACTGGCAGCTCAATAGACTCGTCTCCATCAGCATCAATACAAACATGTGAGCAACTCACTGTTCTGTGATCCCAGATGGCTGCAGTGTCACTGTGTGGTAAGAGATCTCCAGCTCCATCATTGAGACCACTGTCACATATGGGATCGACTGTTAACCTAAAGCTTGCTTTTATAAGGATCATGTATTGAAGAAATGTAGGGGATTAAACATCACATTTGGTTTCTTCTAAAAATTTAAATTCTCCAAGAAACACATATCTTTGATTGCCACATCTAAGTGAGTCTACAAAGCAAAAAACCATGCATTTCTCTACATCCACCCCTATACTATAAGGTGAGTTTGTGTAGTGAATGAGAAGACAAAGAGAAGAACAAACCACGAGGATGCCCTGGATAGACTGGTCCCTATCACAGTGATTTGCAGTCACCATTGCAGATGGACATTTGCCAAGGCTCTGACTGAGTCTTTACAAACGTATTCAACCCCATTAAAGACAAACAAATGAAAAAGAGTATAAGGCATCAATGTGCATATCCTTTTATAAGAGGATGACCTGGCTCCTCCCCTCACTGCGTGTCCAGATGAGTTTCAGAAAGCCACTCTCCCATAGCTCCATGTAAGTCATCAAAGCCTTCCTCGTGGAGATGATGGGGTCATCTAATTGTTTCCTCCCCAGCCTTGGAGAGTCCTTTCCTTATGAAACTTGCTGGCCCGCTCCCCACTTCCTATCCTATTGTGCTCCAGGTCTGCTGAGTGAACTAGACACTCCGCATTTGAATAATCCTATCACCAGAGAGGAGCTTAGCTCAGTCTAGCCACAGACTTAAAAGTACCTGCAGTTTTTGTTTTGGAAAATCCATCCATGTCTAGAGAATCGAGCATCCCCTCCCATGAACTCGTAATAAATATCTGCAAGATCTCAAGGAGTGAACCTTGGCTGACCCACCAGCGCACATCTTTGAAATCCCTCCCTTCCGCACTTTCTGGGGAGCCAGGAGAGGGGGATCTGAAAACCCCTTGAACATTTTCATGAACCATAAATTCAGAGAACTGTTAGTTTGGGGATTTGAGGAATAGATGTCAGGAAGTAGCGAGGAATAATCATGCGTTGGGTCATTTCATCAGGGCCCATTCCCAAGGGTTTACATGTGTTCTTCCCCTGCATCCCCAATGGACCTGCATTTCCTGCTGGAAGGAAAGAAATCAAGTCAATGTTCAATGTGCGAGTGATATTAATCAAAACTGTATTTTAAGTGACAGCTCAGTAATGTGGGGAGAGCCCTGTCTCCCGCCGAAAGACCTATTTTGTCTGTTTGAATGTGAACAGAAAGTGGCATGTATCTTCCCTGCATGAAGAAGCATCTCATAAATATATATTCCTTTCCCATCTGGCACATCATCTTCTCAGTCTTCATTAAGTGTGCGTTCTCAGCAACAGCTTGCAGGAGCTTGGAGCTCTAAGACCAAGCTCATGCTATTTTAACAATCTAAGGATTCGGCCTCAGTTCAACCGCCTTACTTAAAATGGACAGATTCTGTGACTTATGATTATAAAAATGGGAATTCTTGGCTTGATGAGTTTATTTCATCATCTCTCTGGGATAGAATCAATGGGAGATAGTAGTAATTAGGGAAAGAAGAATTAATTCATTTGTGTCCTATGTAGAATTCATGGGCTGCAAGTTTTGGGCTGTAGCCTAGAAATGGAGTCCTCTGGTGTTTGAACTTGTTTATGTTGGTCAAAATATAACTACAGAGGAAGAAGATTAAAATGCTTTTGAATACATTCCAAATGCATCTCAGACATCAAAAGGAGTCTATAAAACAAAATCTTAATGATTTAATGTAAATGAACCAGAAACGACATACTGTATTTTCTTTAGATGTGCACCGGATTTAAATTAAAGGGGAGATGTTTGAAGATAAACTGTCTAATTCTCTCTGTGTCTCTGTGTCTCTCTGTGTCTCTCTGTCTCTCTGTCTGTCTCTGTCTGTCTCTCTGTCTCTCTGTCTCTCTCTGTCTCTCTGTCTCTCTGTCTCTCTCTGTCTCTCTCTCTCACATTTTCAAGCAGGATTTCTCTGTGTAGCCCTGGCTGTTCCGGAACCTGCTCTGCACCAACTCTGACATCCCCCTGCCTGTGACTCCCAGTGCTGGGACTAAAAGCATGCACCATTACCATCCAGCTAAACTGTCTGATTTTATTGATCCAAAAGTGTTTCTAAAACTGACCAATGCTGGATAGAATTAAAGCTGAATTAGCTTACTTTCCTTTAAAAAAATTCAATTATTGGTTATATCTTTTAGCTCACAAAGCTTTATACTAGCTAACATTGGGGTTTTTTTTAGTGTTTTAGTTTTAGTGTGTGTGTGTGTGTGTGTGTGTGTGTGTGTGTGTGTGTGTGTGTGTAAAGGGGGGTGCCTACAGAGTCCAGAGAAAGGTGCTGGATCCCCTGGAGTAAAGTTACCTGCAATCAGCATGGCTGTGAGAACCTAACCAGGGCCCTTTGACAAGAGCAGTAGTCACTCTTAACCACAGAACTATTCTCCAGCCCCAGCCTTGTCTAAATACAGAGCATTTTGCTCATTATTAAGAGGAAAGAAGCTACCATGGTAACAAGACAAAATCATTTGTTTTCACTATATATGGATTTATTGTAACAATGGAACATACAGAGTGAGAAGTGTGGGTGTCAAGGGAATTGCAAGGGCCTGTTCAGGGCCTGTTCAGGGCCTGTGGGCTGAATTGACTTTGCCCATGGGGTTTACTTGGCTTAAAGAGAACAGAAAGTGGTTGTTGTTGTTGTTGTTGTTGTTGTTGTTGTTGTTGTTGTTATTATTATCTTCTAAGGTTAAAACTCAAGTGTATCACTTGACAGTTTATGATTCCTACCTTTTCTTAACAAGTGGAAAATCTAGCTGAGTCCAAGACCCAGCTCTTGCATGTTGGCCCTAGCAGGAGGTGAGCGCAGGCTACCTCTTCAGGGAACCTGTTTTCTCTGGTTTGTACACTCATCTCCTCAGGGGCGTCCATCATTCACATCATCTCCCTGGCTCTCTAGGCTTTGAGAGTGTGGTCCGTAGTGAAGAAAACTGTAGATTAGAACACTCCCGGAATACCTTGGCCTTCTTCGTGTCTGCTTTGTGTTCTTTAAGTGAAAAGTCAGCTCTGCGTTGCTCATGGTCTGTACAGTTCCCAAGTACCAATTCTTCATTCCGTTGTCAGTCTCCTGGTTCTTCCAGCTTGTTCATCATGGGCTCTATCAAGAGGGCTGCAAGATGTCCCCGTCTCCTGTAAGTATATTAGCTGTTCATAACTGTAAAAGAGGTGGCCCTTGGAAACAAAATTGAATTGCAGAATTAATTAAAACAGTTAATTATGACAAATAAGACTCTTTTTATACTGGTAGCTGTATAATTCACTGGGTTTAAAAAAATATTTCTAGAAGTCTTTTGTTTGTTTGTTTTTCCAGACAGGGTTTCTCTGTGTAGTCCTGGCTGTCCTGGAACTCACTCTGTAGACCAGGCTGGCCTCGAACTCAGAAATCCGCCTGCCTCTGCCTCCCAAGTGCTGGGATCAAAGGCGTGCGCCACCACTAGGAGTCTTTTGTAAATACAAAATAGCAATTGGTTCTATTGCCCCAAGTTTCGGGTTGGTTAAGATACTGTCCTAGGTAGGACCAGATAATGAGATTAAATAATGACAAGGACCAAATCCTCATATGATAGAGGCATTCCTAAACACAACCAAACCCCTTACCTACGTAAACTGTTTGTCTGCCATAAGCAAAAAGGAAGTTGAAACATATACCCAAATTATTGTGAAAATGCATCGTTATCTGAAGAAACAGTTGCAGCAAAACTGCAAGCAGAACAATGTCATTTTATAAGGGGGTTTGCCAAATTATACCCTCTTTGTAAGCATGATATCAATAAAGTAGCTAAGTCTGTATAATAATGTGTAACATGTAACTGGTTAATACAGTGGTTCTCAACCTTTGGAGACTGAATGACCCCTTTCACAGGGGTCACTTAAGACACGTTGGAAAACACAGATGTTTGCATTGTGATTCATAAAAGTAGAAAAATTACAGCGATGAAGTAGCAATGAAACCATTTTATGGTTGTGGGTCACCACAACACGAGGAACTATGTTAAGGATTAGAAAGGTGAGAAGACTGGATTCCATGTAATAAGAAATCCTCTAGTTATGTCCTCTATTCATTGAACAGAAGCTAGGGTTAGGACTTATGGCATGAAGGTCTACGTGACATGTGACTGATTTTGTGAGAACTTAACATGGTGCTTTTAAAAAATGGTGATACCTGGATTCTGTCAAAAGTCACTTAATTTTGGACAATCTTATACACGTATATACTATGTTATGATTATATTCACCTTCCATTTTCATCTATTATCCCCTCCTTCCGACTGAAAGCCAATGTTTGTCCATGAACCCTGTCCTCTCCAAGGCTGACACAGACCTGACTCATCCTTACATTCTCCACGTGTGAAGGAACCATGGGCTCCGGGGGCCTCCCTAAGCCTTTATGGTCTCAAGCATTACCCTCATTGCCTGTCAGAGAACGTCCTAGAAGTGCCTCTTGCTACCCACAGCACAGAGGTCAGCAGTGGGGAAGTCCTCGGTGTCCCTTCTCAGTGACAGTTCTAGGGACATAGAACCAGGATATGTGCCCCTGAGGAGTTTAGAAGTTATGGTTTGCTCCTAGAGTCAATGGCTCTCATCTCCTTCTCAGTTCTATTTACCCAGCAAATATTATTGGCTAGGCCCTCTGGATCAGATACAGCTCCTGAACTCTGACTTTTAACTCTATCAGCTGTTTCTCAGTATCTCTGACAGTGGAGAATAAGCCCATCACAGTCATTCATTTGTCATATATTACCTTTTAATAATGCCACTCATGTATTTTCATGCTTATTGACATCACATGTACTGACTTAAAACCACACATTTTTTCTTTTTCTGAAGACAGAACACACGTCACAGGAATGCATCATGAATGGTAGTCACACTGAACCTGGATATTCTTTTCACTGCAAGTGAGTTGAATGCATTTAATAGGAATCTTTCTTTTCTTTTCTTTCCTTTTTAGGACATAATCTCATGTAGTTCACCTTGGCATATAACTAGTTATGTAGCCAAGAATAACTTTGAACTTTTAATCCTCCTGCCTCTTCCTCCTGACTGCTGAGATTACATCCATGAGCTATGGCACCCTTTCCATAACGTACTGGGTAGTCAAACCCAGAGCCTTGTACACACCAAGCAAGCATTATAGCCATTGAGCTACTTTAAGAACCCTTAAAGTCAAAGTTGCAAATGGGTACCTTGTCTCCTAAGGGAAACAAGCTTGTTCTTTTATTATTTTAAATCATTTGCTCCATCCCAAACTGAAAAGTTACTACTTTGTCACTAGTAGTTCGTGGCATGCTGAGCTGGCATATCTCAAGGAAGGTATTTTCAATGCCAGATCTCCCCAAGAGCTCAAGAAACACAACAGCTGCTCAGAGTTGCAGACAGACTTCTACAAGGAAGGCTAAAGGGTTTGGGTGATGAGGCTGCCAGCCAAGGACTTAAGTAAGATAGCACAGGGCCACTGAGACACGACTCCTAGCATAACATCATGGTAGGCAGCGTGCAAGAGTTCTGATGTATGTGATTCAGCCTCCTCGGGAACTCAGGTCTCTGTTGCCTTTCTAAAATGAGGCTTTTTGTGCATCTATAGGCCTTTCCAACCAAGGCGTCTTTTAGGGTCTTTCAGGGTTTATAGCTAATCGGCCAAGGAGAAGAAAGAAAATCCCAGGAGATTTCAGACATAAGAAAAGCCAAATGAAACCTACGAGAAGATAGCTCTCCCTCCCTTCTCTGGGGGTGACTATTTGCGAATCAGCGTATTGTTGTGGGACTGATGGACCGCAAGGTCATAGTGAGTGGAAATCTCTAGGGCCTTGTTGAAGATGAACCTTGCAGAGACGTGAGTTTTTCAAGAATCTTGAAACAAGCCTGTAACTAGATAGGAAAAAAAAACAAAACTGTGTTTATTGATTTGATCCTTCAATTCAAGAGTAATTTACACTTATGTTCATGAATGAACCTTCCAATAAAAGTCACGTGGTAAGGGCAGTTGCGACAGAAGTGCAGGTGAGAAGCCCGGAAGCAAACTCCACCCCACACAGCATGAACCGGAAGAACACAGGATCGCAGCTTTGCAATCTACAGCCCCAGCTTGAACTGGTGCAACTGTCTGGTTGGCTGCCAAGAGGTAACCTTAATTTTTACCCTTGAGTATAAATTAGTCCAGCATGCAGGCTAGGGACACTGGAGGCTCAGTGCAAGCTCGGCTTGCCTGAATCCCACCATACACTACAGCCAGGTCTCTTAAGTCCACAGGTTAATTATCCTAACTTCCTGCACAAGGAATCTCAAATGCACATAGGCTGTGTGACAGAGATCGGTGAAATACTACCGAGACCCTAGGCAAGTAAAGGGTTATATCAACTCCAAACTCTCAGATATAGTTGGTAATTTTATAAACATATTATTTATTTCTCACAGGGCAAAAGGCAAGCCTAGGACACAGAAAATATGTTGTTCTTTATTGGAAAAGACTGTTGAGTAAAAATTATTTTTATGACTAAGTAAAGAAAAAAAAAAGTTCAACCTAAAACTATTTCAGAAGCATTAGATTAGTCCATATTAAGTATAATCAGATTAATTATTGACTTGATCGAGAATAAACTAAGTTACCATCTTGGAATTGTTAACATTATTATTTCATGAGAAATGTCGGAATAAAATTATAGCTGGAACAAAAAAAAACATACACATGGAAAATAACCTCGGTGCTCATTGGGAGACTGTAAACTTAGTCTGAGGGATCTCTGTAAGGAAAGCGTAGAGGGCAAGGTTAGCCACAGAGGTGTCAAAAACAGTGATTCTCAACCTTCCTAATGATGTCCCCCTTTAATACAACTCCTTATGCTGTGGTGATCACAACCATAACTGTAATGTCGCTACTGTTAGGCATCTTACTGTAAATATATGTGGATATTTAATATATATGTATATGTAATATGTATATGATGTATATGTATATGGTGTATATGTATATATGTATATGCTGTACATGTAATATGTATATAATGTATATGTATATGTATGTGTATGTGTGTGTGCATGTGTATATGCTCCTTTAAGGGGTCACGACCCACAGGTTGAGAACCACTGGGTCAAGGGCTTGTGGGGTTTGAGGGGAAGCATCTACTATTTTTCATCGTCAGAATCGCACAATGGTGAGTGCAGCTGAGGATATCAGCACAGTGATGGAGCTCAAGCTTGGTCTGCACAGGATACTGGGCTGGATCCTGGATGTTAGGCAATGGTTATCATGAAATCTTAGACTTGCTCTTGGTTTCTCATACAGAAATCAAAACACGTGAGTAAAGGTTAAAGGTGATCTGAAGTCAGGGAGTATTGTTAACTGGGAGGAGAGAAATAAGAGGAAACTTGTACAAACTGCACAGATGCTAACTGTGTCCACTAACATTACATGTAGCTGGGCTAAGAAGCCAGCAAGCCCTTCCATAGAAAGTTGTACAGAGGGAAGTAAGCAGAGCAAGAGGTCAGGTTAAAGACAGCTTACGTTCTACAAACTAAAGCTGGGGACTGAAGCCAGTCAGCCACAGTGACAAAATGGGCAAAGCATAGGCTGTTAATGGAGACGAGGATATACCGGAACACCAGCAGAGAAGACTGAGAAGTGACGGAGGAAAATTATCTGAACTTATGTGGGTGGGTCTGCCGCTCCTGACCAATGCCACAGGAGAAGTCCAGTGGGGTGGACTGGTGTTTGGGTTGGGCAGGTTTCACCTGGAGGTGAGGTATCTTAGTTAGGGTTTTATTGCTGTGAAGAGACACTAAAACTAAGACAATTCTTATATGGACAAATATTTGATTGGGGCTGACTTACAGGTTCAGAGGTTCAGTCTATTATCATCATGGTGGGAAACATGTCAGCATCCAGGCAGACATGATGCTGGAGTAGCTGAGAGTTCTACATCTTGATCAGAAGGGATCATGGAGGCTCTCATTTCACACTGGGCAGAGCCTGAGCATAGGAAACCTCAAAGCCCAACCCCACAGTGACACACACAAGGCCACACCTCCTAATCGTGCCATTCCCTGTGGGCCAAGCATTCAAACACCTGAGTCTATGGGGCCAAACCTATTCAAACCACCACATGAGGTGAACTGAGACAATTGACACAAAAACTAGTTCAAATTAAGGGGGGTTGAGGTATAAATGCAGAGGGGACATTGACAATACATGTGACATCAGCTTTTTAATGCATGAAGATGACAAAAACAGTAAAGGAGGGGTGGGGAGATGAATCAGTGAGCAAGAGTGCTTAGCATGCTTCAGGACTCAAGTTCAAATCCCTGCCACTCATGTAAAAAGCTGTGTGTGACCACCTATAAGCCAGGTGCTGTGGGGACCAGAGTCAAAAAAGTCTTTAGGGCTTCTTGGCTGCCAGTCTAGCTTCAAGCTCAGTGAGGGACCTGATCTGAAGGGAATAGTGTTAGGGTATTAGAGCAGGACACCAGGCTCTCTCATCTGCTCTCTGCATGTGCATACATGGCCTGAATATCCAAACGTGTGCATGCACCTCCCTGCGAAACACACGAAGAATAATAAAGGAGCCAAGACTTTCATATTATTTTCACGTTAATTAGTGACCCTGAAAAGGGCATCATCTCTCCAGGGCTGGATAGCTGTAGCTTCATCCTAGAAATGGTACCCAACCAAAGGTTGCCAGTGCCTCGGCTGCTGTGATTCGTAAAAAAGATGAAAGATGAATGGCTGTCTTCCGACAGATAGTACACACTCTGCATGTCAGAATCTGAACACACAGAAACAGCATAACTCTAAGTTTTTAATAACCAATACACAAAAGGACAGCCAATAGCCTGTAGTTCTATCCTGATAGTGTTTGAACTTTGCTTTATCCTGTGAGATGGGCAAGTGTACCGAACACAGCAAAGTCATCCCAGCCAACAGCTCTTTTTAAACATAAAAGAAAACAGCAAAAACTTAATCTTAGCCTCTGCCCTTGTTTGGAAAGAACCTGATCGGGATCACCAAACCAAAGACAAAACAAACAAACAAACAAACAAACAGAAACAAACAGAAACAAACAAACAAATAACCAGACCTCTGTAGAACGGGAGCTGATGAGTGATGAAGAAATAAACCAATCAGATTCAAGAATGACATAACTACTGCAAAGCCTTCACCCCATTAGGAAGGTCATGAGGACCCTAGAGCACTGGCCTCCGAAGATCTATTGGAGAGAAACTGGGGTCACTTATGCAGCAAGACATTTGAAAATAAGGAGCAAGTTCAGGTCCCTTCCATGTGTCCCCGAGGCCTGCAGAAACCATACATACTAAGTGAGAGGCAGAGGCTTCCCACGATGCCCCCTCCTCTCTCTCCTCTCAGCTTGCATACCTCAACCCACTCCGACAATACAGTTCATCTTTTTGTCGGGAAGGATGTTACAAAGGCATGCCATCTGGCCCACTGGCTGTGTAGATGTCCAATCTGGGATGTCTAATGTCAATCCCTGCCTCCTTTTTTAGGTAAGTTTCTCACAGCTTTAAAAATAATTTCCTTGTTGTTCCTTTGAATTAATGGGGGGAGGGGGAGTGGTTCATGGCCCTGTCAAACACCCACAAATGCAGGGTTCTCCCTCCCCAGTCTCTTGTGGGTCAGGGAGAGAGTCTTGACCAGTGAACAGGAGAAATTACTTAGCCAACTCCTATTAGTACTAGCAGAGAACTCTCTGCTGCTGTGGACAATTCTCACTAGGATATAGACAATTTTCATACCTTGTTTTCAGCCATTTTTTTTTTACCCTGGGGAAATAGAATCCTTTTATGAATGAATCAATAAACAGGCAAAACCAGGCCAGATCAATCAACAAAATAATTTTGAGTACCCGTTTCACGCCCTAAACATTGGAAACTGGTCTGTAGCAAGAGGTCGGAGTAAATCGAGGACGTTAACTATAAAAAATGGAGTTGGGAATCATAGATGAGAGAGAGGTGTGACTCTTCTTCTGTGACCAGAAGTATTCTGTCCCGGGGTTTTATGTGGCTTACTTTTCCTGCTTCCCTCTTTGAAGCAGCCCTAAGTACAGCTTGGGGAAGGTGAACGCTGAATAACTAAGTTGGCTTATTTTTGTTGTTTCCACAGGAACCGGCCCATGTGGGGAATGTTTGTTCGGGGAATATGCTGTGCTTGTCTTCATTCCATCCAAGTGTCCACAAGAGTGATTTTATGTTCTATAACTAATGCCGCAAAGCATGCTCGAAATCTATTGGCTCTAGACAGGATATGCTTTTCCAAACTCCTCATACTTGCTTTCTCTGTCCTTGTTTTGTTACTAAGCTGATCAACACTATCTCCCTTAGTTCGACTTTTTAAAAAAACTAAACGCCAGAAGGTGTTTGCAAACCCTGGGCTGCTAGACTCGGTGCTTTGGCGATTCTTGGTGACAGCAGAGTCTTGATTTCATTATTGTGTCACTGTTCCTGAAGCGTGGAAGACAGAAGGCTCCAGAATGACAGAGTTGGGAGGTCAGGTGGCTCTGCGACCTTGGGAAGTCACTCGCTCTTCTTAAATGGCCATTTTGTTATTTGTACCATGGCTGTAAGGACCCTGCCCCCTTACCAGGGCTGGGGGAAGAGTCAAGTAGAAGATGCATGGAAACCTCTTAGGACAGAGCCTGACACATACCAGTGCTCAATAAACACGATGTGTTGTTTAAGGAACAGGATGCATCGGGGTGGAGAAGAAATGTTCTAGCCAGTAAACACAGAGGCAGTACAAGTTTTCTAGCTACTCGAGCAAGAAGGAATCGTAGCTTTTCCTGGGGCTGGGGGACCTTGTCTGCCGAGAAGGAGATTGGTTTGTTGGATTCATGCTCTGCCCTTGCAAATGTTGCTGACGTTGATTTAGCTTGTTTGCAAAGCTGCACAGCACCCAACAGCACCTGTCATCTTCTGCATTCATTTATTAACTCTCCAGCTATTCCTGGAAGGGAGGATTTGTTTTCTGGGAGAGTCACCAAGTGGTGAAAAACAAAAACCCCAAAACAAACAGGGCCTATCTGGGACAGCAGGCAACTCAGCTCTGTTTCTCCTTGGGTCCACCAGAGTCGCAGGTACCATTTGTACTGAAGACTTTGTATCCTTCAAGTTGATGTGTTTTTTTGTTGCTGTTTTGGGTTTTTTTGTTGATGGTTGTGTTCGTTTGTTTGTTTGAGACAGGGTTCCTGTGTGCAGCTCTGGCTGTCTTGGAAGTAGCTCTATAGACCAGGCTGGCCTCGAACTTAGAGATCCACTTTTGCCTCCTGAGTGCTGGGATTAAAGACATGCACACCCACACCCACCCCAGTCCCCACTCGATTTAATGTTTTAATTGTGGGAGTTTCACATTTGCATAGTGAGAGCAGCAGGATCGGAGAGGAGAAACTGCAACCATGATCACTTTGAATTTAGTCCCTTCCCTTTTCTCTATGTGACTGGCAGAACTCATCATGTGATCTTGATAACACTCATCTTACACCCCTGACAGTGCAGGGCCACACTGGGCCGAGCCTCTTCCCCTTCCCATGCAAATACTCCACAATTTCATGGGCTTGAAGGGGGATGACTCCTATGAGTGACTCTGGAAATTCAGCAGATTTCAGAGATTTCAACTTAACTTTCTTGTCATTTAGTAGTATTAGGCAAGTGGCAAGGTATATGTGCTTCAGATCCAGAGGTGGTATAAGACCAAGTCGGCCCATGTCTTGATAGCCTCAAGACCCTTGAAGATCCTACTCTGGGCCCACCTGACCCTTCTGGCTTTTTCTGTTGCTGTGGGTGCTACTACTTCCTGTTGGGAAGTTTCCGGGCAGCTGCTGTTCTTGGATCCCTGTTTCCATTTGTTGCCAAAAACAGTGAGCTCATGGCATGCCGCTGGGTCCAGCATTTCACTCTGAGATCTCTTTTTCTATAAAGACGTTGCTCCATTCTCCCCCAGGCTAATGTACAGCTGCCTTCAGGAGCAGTGAACTGTAGGAGAATCACTTAACTGTGCTCTAAAATTGAAGGGGCCCTGCCTTCCCCTCCTCAGCAGAGATACACACACAACAACAAGGCTTTGGTTGTCTCCTGGCTGCATGTGGCCTGTGGCCATGTTTCTCATGAATATATCCCATAAGGGAAATGCTCAAAGAGCCAATAATTCAGAAGTCTGTGTCCATTGTCCCCAAATGTGGTTTTTCCTCTATATTCAGTTTTCTAAAGAAGTGCTGGGTAATTCCGCATGCATTTTGTAAGCTGGATGGTTTTTCTCACGGTGTTCTGTAAGAAGACTGTATCCTCTGATAGCTGGCACACCTCAAAGGCCAATCACTTTGAATTTTGGACTAGGCAGTATCACACATTGATGGCAGAAGAAAGCACAAATAATTACAAGTGCCAGAGTATCTGTGAATCTTGCGGAGTGAGCGTTTTCTAGGACAAGGCTTCCTGTCCTCCTCATCCCTTTGGAGATGAAAAATCACCCGTGGTCACAAAGTCACACACAGCCAAACTGAAATTTTAATTAAGGTTAAAATTAGAAAGCCAAGAAAGTAAATACAGAGAGCAGGGCCGGATGCTTCCCCGGGAGACGTCCCCCAAGGCTTAGGAGACCACAGAGTCTCATTTGTAGGCCCCCATTACTTTTACCCAGGACATGCTACCAACTGCCACTATGTCCTTTCACTCACCTGGGGCTTCTACAATGCTGACCAAGCTCCCATGTGAGAGACACTGAGGGGTCAGGAGCCATGCCTAGTGCAGAACACAGAAGCCAGCAAATGAAAATGCTAAGCTTCCATACAAAGTACTCTCCCATCATCCAAGGTGGCACACAGCCAACTGCAGGAAACCCCTGCAGGCTAGAGTCAGGGTCCTGGAGAAGGGTTAACAGTGTACGCTGCACCTTCTCTACGAGCGTCTGCTTCTTTACTTTCAGATACTTCTATAAATCTTCACATTTTGTCTCAAATAACTTTTTATTAACGTATTACATGTTATGGGTATAAGCATTACATAGTCATTTAGCAAGCACACATATCCCGAGTCCATATGTTTTTATTGTATATAATTTTTATTGAGTCATATGAGCAAAATTAGACATGTCCACCCAAGGGCACATGCCCTAAGCACTTGCCTTTGAAAGCTCTTTAAATAACTACTTTGAATGAGCTAGTACCTCTCTGAAGAGAGAAGCTATCAGTAACCCCTAAAGCCATCAGTAACCCCTAAAGCCCGTCTTTGTTCCTAATCTACCAGATGACTAATACTCTGGGTTCTACCACTATAGATCTCTTGACTGGTTTTTGTACTGTATAATCATGATATAAGTATAAACACAGATGATATATGCAGGCGTCAACATCTGTTACTCCTACTCAGCATCAGATCTGGGAGATCCACCCGTCGCGGGACTGATCATGACTTCCCTTTACTGTCAAGTGTCCTTAACTTGACTCAGTTGCTCACACCTGTAGCTTAGCTTCCAGGGAATCAGAGAAAGAACGATTGCAAGTTCAAGGTCAGTCTGGACACCTTAGTGAGATCCTGTCTCCAAAGTAAAAGTTAAGAGAAAGGGCTGGGAGTCTAGCTCAGTGGTAGGGTGTTTGCTTAGACTATTGTTAGAACCTTGTGAGGCTCTAGGTTCAGCCCCCAGCGTTCTGATGAGAAAAGTGTTCCACTGAGTAGAAATAGCCATGTACTTGTCCATCCTTCAGATGATGAGCGGTGGAACTTCCCTTTGGGGTCTATTAGATGTAAGCATATAAATCTACATACATAAAAACACAGACAGACAGACAGACACACACACACACACACGCGCGCACGCACGCACACACACACACACACACACACACACACACACACACACACACTGGTCGGGGAGAGAGAATGAGAGAGCATGCATGCCTTAAATCTCAGCACTAAGGAAGCAGAGGCAGGCCGTTTGTGGATTCAGGGCCAGCCTGGATTACATAGTATGACCCTGTCTTTTAAAAAAGGTCTCTGGCAAAGCCACACACACATTTGCTGTATAGCTGGCACTCGGCAATGGCTTCATCTACCTGGCTTCAGCTGAACCTAGAGGGATGACGTTCCCAGACTCTTGGAGTCAACGGAGAAAGTCCCTGAGTTCTGGAAAGCCCATGGATACCTGCTATCTGCCTTAACAAGTCTGATGGGTAGATATGTGGGTCAGCTCATGCCTTGAGATAATACCAAAATATTCTGGGAGTTCATGTACTGCCTGCTCTGAGTCAGGGATGACTATGCTATAATTTGAGACAACTAGAACCCTTGGCTCACATTTCTGACACAGTTGGAAGAGAGAGATCTTGAGGCTAGGAATTATATTTTGAGGTAAAACCGTCACCTCAAGTTCAGAGTTTTTCTCTGCGGAGAACAATTTGGGACTGGCTCGGGTATGTGTGGGTAGCCTGAGTGAGCACCTCTTTGCATATTTTAGGTTACAGCATAACTTATGAGAACCACATGGGCAAAGGGCAGTGTAAAGGTCATTAGTCCTCGGAAAATATCCGATTACAGACTCAACCAAGCTCAGAAAAGGGGAATGGAGTTAAGCGAGCCAGGGAGCCTGGCAATATCAAACAATGTGGGGAGAAGCATGGTTAACTGAGGCCTCAGGGAGGCTAATAATGGAATCTCAGTCCTCGCCACCCAACCCGTAGCCGCATACTTCAAACTACAGGCAGTTCCTGGTGGGTCCACTTTCCACATCTCGTCTTCCCTCTAGTGTGACAGAAACAGGCACTGAGTAATTCCGATTTTGAATTCTGATCTATTTCACCCGGCCAGCAATACATCCTTGGATCCTTTCCTCTGGTACAGGCAGCACTGGTGAGCTACAATTCTGAGCCAGCTCAGTCGTGGGGACAGGGAGACAAAAGAGCCTCCGGGAACACTGTGTTTCTACATTGTTGTCGCTCTTTAATGGAATTTTTGTTTGTTGGTTCTTTAGAGGTGGAGTTTTAGGTACCCAAAGCTGGCCTTCAAGTGGTGGTTTTATTGCCACCGTGTCCAGAGTGCTGTGATCACAGGTGTGGGCCACCATACCCAGCAATTGGATGCTCCCCTGAGCTTTGGTGTATTCAACATGTAATGGGTTTACTAGGACACAGCCTCACCAGTATTTCCTACTATCAGTGGGTTTATGGGGATCAAACACCATCTGGTGTAAGTCATTTGTGTTGCAATTTAATAAGATAACTTTTCCTAATTGGTGTCCCCAATTAGTTTTGGGAAATGTCAATGTATATAAAAACTCTCCAATCTAAGAACATTAAAATTTTGCTTTCTGACTTGTAAGTGGCCATGATTATTTCAGCAAAATTAGGCAGAAATGAGAAAGAGAAAAATATATCCGGCCCTATCATTCCCAGCTTACCTTGGTATACATTAGCCAAGTCCCGCTGTTCTTTCATGTTTGACTAAATTTCTCTTTTTTCCTCTTCTCTCTTGGTGGAGGATATCGCATACCATGTAATAGCAGTCTAGTTTGTTTGGGTTTTTATTGTTGTTGCTGTTGTTGTTTTTGTTTTGTTCTTTTTTTTTTTTTTTTTTCTTCATTGTGAGACAGGCTCTCACTGTGTAGCCCAGACTGGCCTCAACTGCAGGAGTGATCTCCCTACTTCAACCCCCAAGAGTGCTAGGACACAGACATGTGCCGTCCTGCCTAGATCATAGAAGTTTAAATTTTATCTGTAACATTTATAATGTGAATATTTTCAAATATCCTGGAAAGTATCATACGTCAAGCTTATTTCGTCCCTACTCGCTTTTAGAGATGAATATACTATATTACGTCTTGCCTTATGCATTGCTGGAGTCTTCTTTATCAGCTAAATTGTAATGCAAACACATGCAGATTATCCTCACTGGCTAGCATAGAGTGTGGCTTTGTGTCTCCTTTTTTCTTTTCTGAGGGGTGGGGGACGGGACTGAGAGGCCGGGTGTTTGGGTTTGTTTTGTTTTGTTTTAAGGAGCCTGTCACAATTGTAACAAAATGCATTTCACATCATGTATACTATGAGTAAACTATGAACTTGATCCCCAGAATCAGTAAGCCAAGTAGGAGAGAGTTTCAGAGTTTGGAATCACTGGGAGTCAATGCACTGAGATCTGGTCACTTTCAACCGCGAGCGTCCCTTACAGAGGCAGCCAGACACTGTCATGTCCCTCTGTACAGTATGGAACTGCACTAAGGAGACGGGACATTCCTGCATTTGATGCTATGACACCATCATCAGAATGGCTCTCTCTCTTTTTCATTTATTTTTTGTTTTCAATATATCCAACTGCAGTTTCCTCACAGTTTCCTCTCTTTCGACTCCTCCCAGCTTCTCCCCACCTCCCCTCTCTCCTAGATCCACTCCTTCTCCATTTTCCTTCAGAAAACAGCAGGCCTCCCAAGGATAGCCACTGAATACTAGTAACAAGATACAGTAAGACTAGGCATAAAGCTTCCCCCCAGCCTTCCAGCCTTGCTGGGGATAGCAAGGCATAGGAAGAAAAGGGTCCCAGGAGCAGATGAAAGAATTGCAGACAGCCCTTCCCTGCCAGGAATCCCACAAAAACACCTAGCTAAAAACATTAACATATATGCAGAGGACCTAGCACAGACCCATGCAGGCTCCATGATTGCTGCTTCAGTCTCTGTGAGCTCCTATTAGTTGATTCTGTGGGTCGAGTTCTCCTGGTGTCCTCAATGCCCAGGCTCCTGCAAACCTTCCTTCCCCTCTTCCGCAGAGTTTCCTGAGCTTCAGAAGGAGGGGCCTGATGGAGATCTTCAATTTGGGGCCTCTAACTGCCTAATGTTTGGTTGTGGGTCCCCGAACCTGACCCCATCAGCTATCAGTGGAAGACTCTCTGATGACGACTGGACTTCCAGGGACCTTCTCTTTCTGAGCCATTTGTTCCTTTCACTCCACATCACAGAGATCTGCTTCCAACTTTCCCAGAGCAGTCATGTAACAGGAATATGCAGATTCGTGCTGCTTCTAGGGGCTGGCAAGAAGATTATGGGAGTCACTGGTTACTCTAAGAAAGAAACATCGTATGACGGTAGAGTGGGTACCCCTTAATGACAAGCAGAAGACATCATAGTCTGATTGACCCCAGCAAATGAACACAGTTTTTGTGATATGGTCCGATGTAGCTCAGTGTGTCTGGAACTCACTACGTAGCCAAAATTGACTTTAGTTTCTTTTTTTTTAAATCAGTTTTAAATATTTTTTTTTATATTGTTTGTGTTCAGTATATGTACAATTGAATGTAGGGGGCATGTATAGTCACCAGAAAAGGACTCCAGGCATCCTGTTTTCTCATTCTCTAATTTATTAACCTCAGATGAGCTTCCTGTCTCTGTCAATAACACCCATGGATTAGAGGTACTATGAAGCCACACCCAACTTTTTATGTAGAAGCCAGAGACTTGAACTTGGGTCTTCATGCCTCTTCAGCAAACTCTTACCCACTGAGCCACCTCCAAAGCTTAACTCTGACTTTCTGACCCTCCTGTCTTCACTTCCTGTGTGCTGAGGTCTCAGGCTTATATCAGGCTGCCCAGTACATTTGGTGCTGAGCATGGAACCCAGGGCTCCATGCATGTCAAGACAGCACCCTATTGAACATCCTTAGCCTCTGCATTCATCTTTATGGACCTATGAGGCCCATAAAGGTTACTAGCTGCCACTGGTGGGTGGAGACCAAAAACCAGAAGTCACTCATGTTTGTAGGCCCACATGCATCCCTGGCTCTGCCTTCAACCTAGCAAGGATGGGATCCCTGTCAGGCAGAGTGCAGAAAGAGCTCAGCCTCCCTTCCTGACAGAGCGACAGAGCGCCATGAGCTCCAGCAGCTGTGTTGTTTTCTCTATAGGCACATCTGCTCAGCTCCGGCTATCTCTGGCTTTTAGTCTTCCTTCCAGAGCCCTCGACTCACCTATCCACTGGCCTCTCCCCAGCCTGTGTAGAGGACTGTACATGTGTGTGCAGACACACTCCTGCCACCTGGAGTCCTCTCTGTGTTTTCTTCTCTTTGTCCCATTTTGGTTCACAGCAGGGCTTCCCGATTCTCTTGCATTCTGTTAATAAAAATTAAGCAATCAATTTTCTTCCCCTTCATTACATCTAATTCCCTCTCTAACTCAATTATTATTGCAACCCTGGCAAGTGCTTTGCAAGGCAGATGGCAGGAAGGACAGGTTGCCAAAATAAAGGGCATTGTTTGCTGAGGGATATTGTTTCCATGAAAGTGATGACACTTTCCTTCCAAGGATGGATTATTTTTTTTTTCTAAAATCAAATTCGTCTAGCTCTGTTAATGGAATAGGTTTGAGCAAGTGCTGCCAAGAGTAACATAGGCACACACAACGAGCTATAGCAGCCATTAAGAGTACTTTATATGATTTAGTAATGTAAAATAATACAATGATATATATCATTTTTCTTTGAAAGAAATTAGAATAAACGTATGATATGACTCTGCGTTCCCAGCCGTTTGGGTTCTAAACTATCTAATTGCAAAGGTGTTTTATTTGGTGCCACAGTACAGAGCCAGCCCAGAAGATTAATTCATAGTCCTTTACAATGTTACTTGGGAAATTTCTGTCTAAGAATGGCAAGTATCCAAGCTCAAGTGCAAGCTCTAATTGATTGATTAATGGATTAATTGCTATTGTCTGTGCTTATGTAAGAAGTAGGTAAGAAGGGAACGGGTTGAACCCTGAAGAAGTTTGGAAGGCTGGTTTTTCCTCGCGCGCGCGTGTGTGTGTGTGTGTGTGTGTGTGTGTGTGTACGTGCGCACGTGAAGGAGCCTTGCATAGTGTTTGCATGCATGTGCGTATGCTTGAGCCTAGCCTATTGTAGCTCAGGAACTGCCCACCTTATTTTCTTGAGGCAGGTTTGCTCAACAAGTAGGCTAAGATGGCTGTCCAGTGAGCCCCCATGGATCCATGTCCTCAATTCACCAGTTCTGAGATTTCAATTTGGCCATCTGCCTGGCTTTTTGTTTGATCTGTATGGGTTCAGGAGAATTGAACTCTGGTCCACATTCTTGTGTCAAACACTTTTCCGGCTGAGCTGTCATCCCAGCCATTCAACTTTTGGAGACAGGGTCTTACTATGTAGTCCTGGCTGGATTGGAACTCACTGTGTGGACCAGGATGCCATATCCTTGACCTTGTAATAGTTGTCCGGTTTGTGCTTTCTAAATGCTAGAATTACAGGTATGTAACAACACAGCCCCAGCAGGCTATTTCCACATTGTATTGGGTGGAAAGACTGTGTTTGTTTTATTGGGTTTGTTTTTTTTTTTTTTGCTTGTTTGTTTTGTTTTGTTTTTCTAAGTCTGCTATAAAATCAGTCTCTATTTGATAATCACACTTTAATTATAATACTTTCTGTTGTGCTTATAAAATTGCCTCTACTCTCCTGCCTGTTTTCCTGGATCACTGCTTCTAGTTATTTGGTTTTTCTAGAACATAGGAGAGTCCCTGAGATGGAGGTCTCAGAGTCGAGAATTATCAGTAAAAGGACCTTACCATACATCTTTCTGCAGGCCAGGAAACCTGGGCATCTCTGTCTGTTAATTCCCAGAGTGGACTTGAATTTATCAGGACACAGTGAGTCTAAAACATCTGGCCAAGATTTCCCTCCTAAAACAACTTGGACATGCATTGCATAAGAGATTGCTAGACATAAACACAAAAGGTGTTTCCTTTGTACGATACATTTATAACACTGTAGAAAGCAGCAAAACACACTCACCGTTGAAAACTCAGAAAGTGTAAGCAAGCACAGTAAATTCTAAAAACAAAAAGCAAAATCACATATAACTCTGGTCTATGGAGACATCAGCCATTGAAACGTTATTGCGTCTGAAAGCTTTTTCTGTTTAGACTACATCTGCTGTTGGCCAAGGGAACGGCCGTTCATACCAGCCGCCTTGTCCTTTTACCGTGTTAGTTGTGTTAGCTCTCAGTTGCTGGGAACTAATACCTGAGATATCCATTTTAAAAGGAGGAAAGGCTGGTTTCAGCTCATAGTTCAGAGCTTTTGATACAATAGCAGGGGGCGTGTGGCAACTCAGATGTGACAACTGGGAACAAAGGAGAGAACTGCCCAAGGTCTTCACATCACCTACATGCTGTCCGTCACCTCCTAACTTGCTTCAACTAGGCCCTGCCTCCCACAGGGTCCACCATCCATCAGTAGCAGTGGGAACCAACTGTTTATAAACATGCCTGGGGAGCACATGCCAGATCTAAACAGTAGTAGTAACATTAATATTGCTGATATGTGTGTTATTTGGCCAGACATACCTTAGTATTTTTAATGACTGCAAAATACTCTGTCACATAGATGTACCATAAGTGATTTTAACCATTTCCCTGTGTTTTGCAGTTAGAAAATTTCTGAATCTTAAGAGGTAATATGCATTTTAGTCAACTGGCTTCTCATCGATGCTTTATGTATGTGATAACAATTATCTTTGGACAGATTAATAGAGGTAATCTGTTGAGTCAAAGTTAGTTTGTTTGCTTGTTTTTTAATTTGAGGACTTTACTCTTGCTTGCCCAGCTGACTTCCAACAAGGATACGTGGTATTTTGCAAACTGTGATTTTTTTCAAATGTGTATAATCTGACTTTCACTTTCATTATCTTAAAATCATATATATATATACATAAACTTTACTTATAGTCCTTCCAGTTTCAGCTATGTGGCCTTGCTGTACTTTAGAGCAATTGTTAAATAGGACCCCTTTGAGTGTACCAGGTTCTTTTGAAAAAAACAGTCCTCATTTATCCAACTATCACACTTAACATACAAATGAGTGGCCTTGAGCTCGTGGGATTCAGACGTCTGTTCAATTAGAGCCATTTTCATAATGTATTTGAAGACTTTTGCTCAATATTCATAAAGCCAAATGTTCAGATACTTTATTTGCCAGGCTATTATGTCCCTGCATAATGGGAGGCTTCTGAAGCAGAACTGGCTGCCTAGCCCTGGCTCTAGGAGCACACTACAGGTAACGTGCCTTTGGCTTCACTCCCAAAACCGCAGCACACAGATGGTGGGGAACAAAAGGCCCGCGTGGCCCATCACGTTTCAGCTGCTCTTCCAGCCTTCCCCTCAGCCCTCCCGGGTCTGTCTGCTCCCTCCCTTCCTCTCCACCCCCACCACGATCATGCACCTCTGCCCTCTAGGACTGACAAAAGACCATACTCAAAATACCCAAATGTTGGTCCAATATGGTAAAGCTGAAAAGCGAGCCATTTGATGTCACCCAGTCTTCTCATTAGACACTGTCACTGCCCTCCTCTTTGAATGTCAGGGAAATAAAGTCCATTTAGGTGCCAAGAAATCTTCCTGATAGAGAGGTTACTATAGCAACCGTGTAGTGATGAATTAACCAGCAAGCCATTTTAGTCATAAGGTGCTGGCTTGGAAACTGCTCTGCATGATGTCCTACCTTCTTTTGAAACTAGAAGGTTCTGCATGGCCCAGCGTCTGCTTTCTATTTCTGTGTTTCAGGCACGATTGTTTGTTAAGGTATTTGGTTTGCTATAGAATTAAGACTCCCAGAGAGGAGAAGAGGTGGGGTGGAGAACAAGCTGAAAGACTAGCAAACTATGACAAATTCAGAACAACTTTTTAAAAAGTGTAGGAGGCAGGGGTGGGGGATCAAACAGAATCGGCTCCCTACAGAAGCAGGTGCAGAAGGCTGATGTAAATTCTGTGCCCTGAGAGGAGAGAGAACAAACTCAGCTCTATAGAGTGTGAGACTAGTTGAAAATAAACCTCACGCTTTTATTAATCTAATCCCTGCTTTGTAAGCCATGACATTTAACCGGGTAATTAAATAATAATTGAATAAGTCTGCGAGGCATAGAACCAGGCAGAAAGGCACATTCCCTTGAGACAATTTTTTTTTTATCAAATATTGACTTACTCGTCAATATTAATGATGGGGAGTTAATGCTATATTTTATATTTACATACTAACATTGTTTGGAATATCCTTTGTGATTTATAGGTTCTCGACTTACACATGTGCGTTGAATTGAAAGCACAAAAGAAAAATCCAAGGTCTGGGAACACACGGGGACGGTAGTGTGGCTCAGGGCGAAGCTCTACTGCCATTGCTTCTGCCTCTCACCTATCATGGCCTTCAGAAAGGCACACAGGTCTAACTGTCCTTATTCCACAAACATACTCGCTTGGTGTCGGAGGTGGGGTGGGGTGGGAAGCAGAGATTCTTTTTCTTTTAAGATTGTGATATTATTAGTTTTTAGTTATGTGTGCGGGCATGTGTATGTGAGATCACATGTGTATGGCCTGTGGAGGCCAGATGTGTTGAATCCCGTGGAGGAATTATAGACAGCTGTGAGCTACCTAACGTAGATGCTGGGAATGAAACTTGAGTCCTCTGCAAAAGCAGTGTGCTCTCGTAACCCCAGAGCCACCTCTCCAGCCCAGGAGTTTCCTTTCCAAGCAGCCCCTTGCATTTTGCTGGCACACTGGAAACACCGGATAGAGAAGGGTGTGGCCACCCCACTACAGTGTGCTAGTCAATGGCTAGAGGCTGATTCTTGGAGATGAGTGTATACGTTTGCATATGTGTGCACATTCATCATGTACTTTACTGCAGTGAAGGTCACGGGACATGTGATTTAATAACAATGTTAACATACAGTGTTCTGTCTAACTTTCATATAGACAACTCATTTGCCTAAGGGCTTTTAGTGTTTTGGTCTGTGCTGAATTCTTGTGTCTGCACTCAACCTACTGTTGATTAACATTGATGAATTGTTTGTGCCTGAATGTTAACTGTCTGTTTGCATATGATGAAGTCCAACAATAAGCGTGTGTCAGAACTTGACTCTGGTCTATAACATGATCTATCCCTCGGCTGCATGGCTTTATAACTTTAGAAGACTGTTCTTCAGCCATTCACAGCATAATGGCTACAGACATGTCATCCTTTTAGGTTTAATCTCATCGTTAGCATTTTTCCTCAGATCAAATAAAAACAATCAGTAAAGCAGTAAGTTGTGCCCAGCCTTATAATTTATAATTTCCCCTCTAATCCTGGAGACAGTGGTTACCAACAATGATGCATTAAACAGAGCTGTGAATAGATGACCCTGGCTACCATAATATAATATTTCTAGCATGTACACATTAAAAAAAAAACTTTTAAAATCTCCAGAACACCGACTATAATAAAAATGTGGTGAAATCATTTTAATGATGACTTCCAAGCACTCACTGGCTCTGGCCTGGTTTTGTGTGATGCTGGGTTTGTACTCACGAGTTCATGTACACTAGACAAACTAAAAGAGCCTACATCCCTAGTCATTGTAATAGAATTTTTTTAGCTACTGAAAATCCTTCTTTGGGTTTTTTTTTTTTTTTAGTGCACAAAACGGTTCAAGTCTGGGGACCACAGATCCTAGATGACCATGTGTCATTTTGCTTTATTCAGATAATGACAAAGAAGACTGATATTCAGCACAAATGTGACTGAGCGGACTTTGCTGCCTGTTTGCGGAAGCTCTGTAGGATGTGTAGGAGGGGCATATTAGCCCTGGCTCTGCTGGTGCCGCTCAGTATGAGTAACTGTGGCTTCTGAGACAGACCCCCCGCTGTGTAGCCATGGAAGAAAGAATACTGTGCTGTGATACTACCTAAACTGTGCCTGCACTACACACAAGCAAGATTGTCAGTCGGCAAGCCCAAACGTGTGCTCTTTCTATTGTCCCATTAAGAGGACAATCTGGAAGATGCCACCTGGTCAATCACTCCATTTTCTCCACCTGACACGGGGCAATGTGCCAACCTGCCATTTACTCACAGACTGCTTTTCTTTGCTAGGGTAGTCACTATTTTTTTTTTCTCTACTGTTTGGTTTTTGGAAGTATTCAAATTTGAGCAAAAATAAAAAATAAAAAACATTCAGCTAATCCAAATGATTGCTCTATGTGCACAGAGAAACCTGGAACCTTTTGCTGCCGTTGTAAGCTTTCCTCTAATGTGTCTAGAAAAAGCAGGACCAGAATTTCCATAGAAGGATTCCAACAGGGGAGATGTTGAGGCGTCTTGTCCTGCTTTGCTTTGCTTTGCTTTGCTTTGCTTTGCTTTGCTTTGCTTTGCTTTGCTTTGCTTTGCTTTGCTTTGCTTTGCTTTCTTCTTCCTTTCTTTCTTCCTTCCTTCCTTTCTTTCTTTCTTTCTTTCTTTCTTTCTTCCTTTCTTTCCTTTTTTTAAGAATCATTCTCTGGTTTTCAGGCTACCTGCCAACTCCACACCCACAGAAGAAATTTGACCCTTTTATTTTCTTTGTTTTAGGAGAGCTTAGAGACTTCAGACAGAAGGTAGAATGTGAATCTTGGAGTCACCAGTGCTCAGAGCTCCCCACAACCTAGTGAAATGACAAGAAGCCAGCAGACCTATCAAGGTTACTGAGGAACCACTCACTGGCTTTCAACCTAAGTCATCATATGCACATATCAAAGTCTTTCTTTGAGCCAGAAAGTTAGTTTAATCCTGCAGTGTGAGATTCATGATTTGAATTCTGAGAAAGAAAGGCTTGTAAGACCCTCTTCTCCCAACCTGAACTGCAGACAGGCTCCCACACCTTGGGTCCTGGCAGCCTTTTGAATCCTTGAGACTTCTTGGTAGTGCGAGAGAAATACTTTTCCATGAAAGCTTAGGTAGACAGAATTAGGTAGGACACAATTTCACTATAAAAATATCGCTAAATTGCCAAAGGCACGAGACAGTTCTTAAGGAGGACAATCAGGCTTCCCTCTAAACCATCTCCACATCACAGGAATAAAAAGGCCCCCTTCCTCCCAGACTAACAGTCTGAGTGAGTGCTCTAGCCACTATGCTGTAGTCTTTCTTCAGAACCAAGGTGGGGTGAGAGGAGCCTCTGTCTTCCCACAGCAGTCCTGAAGTCAGGGCAAGAACACTTTGTTTTTGTATTTGAACTTTAGAATTCTCACTACTCTTAAAGGCTCACGATGAAGGTTTGGGGTTTTGGTGTCTTTCCATTCTCCACCTTGACAACCTTCAAGTCCAGCTAAGAGGCTGATGCTGCTGGAAGCCGATAATGAATTTTCATTGAGGGGAGGAGCTGCTGCAAGCAGCGATAACACGCTTGAATGGTGAGCAGTTCAGCTCTCCTAGCCTCCTGCAAATGTCCACTGATACAGCCATGGGCAAAACAGAGGTGGCCTTGGAAACCCAATGTGCCTGGAGCTGGGGCAGGGAGCAGCTGGACCCGGCCATGGTTGACTGGGAGGGTGACAGTAGCAAACACAGAAACCAACACATAAGCACATGGCTTCTGGGAGAAACCTGCGAGCATGTGATATGCAAATGAAGCATCTCCCGGGGACTACCAAAAAGAGGGGGAGGGACAAAGGCTATGATTGACATCAGGAATCCACACATTCCAATTAGTGCTATACAGTTGAATGTAGCCACGTTGCTGGTTCATGTTTGCTGAGGTCTTTCCATCACTGTAAAGTCAGCCTTCAGCACTGTCATTGATGTAATGCCTTGTGGTTAACCGTCATTGCCCCTTGTCTAGATTTCCCATCACCATGGAAACACACCTCTGGGTTTCCAGGAAGATTTTATTGAAGAGGATAGACCCACCCTGGATGTGAGTGGCATCTTGGGGTTCTGGATCAAGTAAAAATGAAACTCCAGCGGGGCACTAGGCGCCATCTCTTTGCTTCCTGACTGAATACAACATGAGCAGCGGCCTCACTCTCCTGGCCTATGGGTTCCCCACCCTGCTGGGCTGTACCCTCTGTATATGCACCCAAATAAACCCTGACTTGAGAAGTAAAGTGACTAACACATGCCTCTAGTCACTGGAGTCTGGTGCCCATCGAATGTACTTTGAATGAAGGGACAAAAGAAGAAAAGGCATGGATATGACAGAGTCAATATGGAAACTGGCATCTGAGGTGCTTGAGTTCAAACCCTGACTGATCCTCTTTTAGCTATGAACCTACAAGTCTCGATCTTCCAAGCCTCCTTTAAAAATAAAAACCAGGGAGAGCAATACTCCATCTGTGTTCCTAGTACCCAGAGGTAGAGGCAGGAGGATTGGCAGTTTAACACCAATATAGGTTAAACAGAGAAACTATCTTAAAACAACAACAAAAAAGCCCCACATATACACAGACATATGCACACACACACACACACACACACACACACACACATACATACATATACACATATATACACACATATGCACACATGCATGCATACATGCACATACACACGGGGAGAAGATGGGATGAAAGCATGAGGGAGGGATAGCATGGGAAGGGGGATGTGGAAAGAAGGAGGAGGACAGAAGGACAGAGAAAGGAACTGAGCAGGTGGGAGGAAGGCAGAAGGGAGTTACGGTTGTGAAAGTTAAACAATGGACACGGAGCCTGGGCATCCACCCACCCATCTTTTTGGAATTTGACCAATGCTGGGGCCTTCTCCACTGCCTCCCATCTCCACGAGGGTACCTTATGTTCCTCTTGCTGTTTCTTGTTGGAACTCTCTACAGGAAAGAATATACCTTGACAGTGTTGAAAGCTTGGGTGGACCTACAGAAACTTCAGGTTATGTAGATTTTTTCTTTCGTTTTTACTTTTAGTTTTGAGAGATAGATTTTCACTCTGTAGCTGAGGCTAGACTAAACTTATTATAACTCGAGTTAGCCTTAATTTGTGGAACTCGTCCTGTCACAGGGTCTTATGTTCTGAGATTATGGGAGTGACCCACAGTCCTTGGCTGATTACCTAGATTTCTTATAAACACAACAAAGGTACCTTTGCACGTTTTGTATTGTACTAAATAGATATTCATTTAAAACATGTTTCCCTTTCCACAAATCCCAGAGCCATTCCAGACTTTGGGACGTGTGTGTACTTTTTCAGGTTACCACTTATTCACAGAAGCTTGTAATGTTCTCCTTGTCAGTGGTCTTATCCGCTTCTGCAACTAAGTTCCTCTTTGTGAGGGAATAAGGTGTATTACTACTGTGCACTTGAAAATAAACACATTTTTTTCTGATACAGGTCAACATGGAGCCTTGCTAAGTCAGACTTATATAGAGACTACCAAAATTGACATGGTAAAATTACTGTATGGTCTGGGAAAAAACCCTTGATCTAATGCCTGTTTATGAAGAGAGAAGTTAACTGTGTTTACACTGATCTAGTGATTTGCATTGACAACTATCTTAGGTCTTACAGTTACAGTTGCCTTTGAGTATCTTGGTTTTTACTTATATGCGATAATTGTTGATCTTGTGTTTCCTGTCAGAGGTTGCAGCTCTTAATGATTTCAAATAATGCACACTTCTCAGAAGGACCCAATGCCTATATATAAGCTAACAAAAAACTCACAGAATTTTCCCATCCGTTTTCTGCTCACAGACTCTCAGGGTATAGCCTTAGATGTGATGCCTCTGTAATCAAATCATCTGTTACCCACCTGGAGACTATCTCCTGAGAACAAAGCAAAGAGTCTCTACTTAGAGAATCTTGAGTTTTAGCTGAGCATTGGTTGTAGCCAATACTGATTGCCAAGGTTCTATGTGGATTAAGGATGAGGTTTCGGAGACAGAGTGAAATAACCATCCCATTAGGGCAATAACAGAGAGCTGTGCCAACATGGATCTCAGACTCACTCCTAACAGGTGCCAGAACATGGCAGACATCCAGAGCTCAGTTCCTTTCTCAAGCAGCAAGAAAGAAAGCTTGGAGAATAGATGCTCGGCTGCTATATAGTCAAAGACCTAGACTACTGTTCAAGCATACTGTAAGGAAACCCTCTGTTGATGGCTGTGGTCTTAGTGTCAAGAACCCACCCACCTATGGAAAATGTACAGTAAAGATGTTGATTGACACATCACTGGTAAGGAAAGATCTCAGACTAAGAGCATGTTCAGGAGGTCAAGGACTTTCCTTGTCAGGCTGGAGAGATGGAGAGATGACTCAGCTGCCAAGAGAGCAAGCACATTGCTCTTCTAGATCACAGTTCTTTTCCCAGCGCCCACATTGGTAGCTTACAGACGCCATTGACTCAAACTCTAACTGCACCTACAAACTGCTGTCCTGGTATGGATGAAGACCGTACACGAGGGAGGTTGTCAACATGGCCAGCCTACAAGCAAGCCACATTCTGTAAGGCAGGTGCTCTACTTTCTTCAAGACCTACCAGGAGAGTAGCTGTCCTTAGGAAACACCCTCAGCAGTGTAGGTTGCTGGTATTCTGTTCCCATGCCATGAAGCACTTAAGACAAACAAGTCACTTGTCTTACTGTTGTAATTTTGGGAATGACATAATTTACAGACAATGAACTGTTCAGAGCTTTAGTGTGCGACCCAGTGTCTTTAAGTCTCAATCTCTATTCATTTGTTTCTATCACATAAAATGCAGTGGATTCTTACATTTTATCCCATTCCCATCAGTCTGTTACACTGGCTTCTTGGTTCTTAGCAGTGACTCTTGAGATATCTGGGGGCTTTCTATATGAATAACTGTCCCATCTGTAGGTGAAGAGCTTCGTTAGTTCTTTCTGATTGACACCCCTCTTGCTGCTTTCATCCTGGTCATATTGTCAACTACAGTGGTGAACAGAGACGTTCTTGTCTTTCTGTGGGTCTAGGAGGCGAGAAGTCAGCATGTGAGTCCTACGTATTATGTTGACTCTGGGGTTTTGGTGGATTTCTTTTTGAGACTGGAGGACTTTCTTCCTGTTCTCAGTTCGAGATGAATGTTAAGTACAGCCAATGTTGTCTGTTCTTGGTGGCTTTCCTGCGATGGCCATGCTGCTTCTGTGATGGCCACGCTGCTTTCTGCAGTGGCCATGCTGCTTCTGTGATGGCAATGCTGCTTCCTGCGATGGCCATGCTACTTCCTGCTCTTACTCCTCATCTTAGTGAATGCCCTCACTGGTTTTCTGCTGTGGAGCTGTCTTCACATACATGAGCTTGCTCCTCCTTGTCTGTAATGATTGTTGTGTTTTTCACATGTTGCCAGGTTTGATTCACTGGTATGTTGTGACGGCCTTTTATGTTTATGGACATAGGTAATGCTGCTTTGTTGTTTGCTCTTTTTTTTTTTTTGAATGTCTTTGTTAGGTCTTGATATTGAATTATGTTTGCTTCCCACAGTAGAGTAGAAAGTGTCCCTTCCTGACTATCAACTCCCTCCCTCCTCTCCCCCCTCTTTCTCTTCTCTCTCTCTCTCTCTCTCTCTCTCTCTCTCTCTCTCTCTCTCTGTTTCTCTCTCTGTGTGTGGTATGTGTGTGGTGTGTGAGTGAGTGTGTGTATGTGGTATGTGTGTGAGGGTGTGTGTGAGTCTGTGTGTGTGGTGTGTGTATGTGTGAGTGGTATGTGTGTGTGGTATGTATGTGTGAGTGGTATGTGTGTGAGTGTGTGTGTGGTGTGTGTGAGTGTGTGTGTATTGTG
>JANHMN010000014.1:20502541-20532851 GCA_030674055.1 Rhabdomys pumilio | reverse complement strand
GGCATACAGGTATACACAACAAGCTTAGTTCAAAACTTCTAGAACTTTGCAAAATAGGCTGATCACTGGCACAGCTTCATTTCTGATTAGAGAGGCCCAAGATTGCATAGATAGATAGATAGATGATAGATAGATAGATAGATAGATAGATAGATAGATAGATAGATAGATAACACTAAAGCTTGTACCCCTATAGTTATGGTAATGAACTGCCTAAGTTGGTGTGAGGCTAGTTCTAATCTGAGTATGTAGTAAAAGTTCTGTACTAAGCCATCCAGAAGTATTGCTGACGCTCCCAGAAGAAACTGCTAAATGGTTTTATTTATAGTCTTTTTACCTTGTCCTCTTTCCTTAAGTTTCCTCAGTCTAAGCTTTCTGTCCACCAACACAGTCAGTTACTTTATCAACTGCGACGTCACAGAATTTTGGTATATTACCATGGATTTTGAAATGATGACCAGATAATAAAACATATATTTCCAAAATTTCTGTAGAGCTTACTTAAAAAACAACAGCAACAACAAAACTCTGTAACCCAGAGTCACAGTTGACAATAGTATAATATCCTCTCAGGCACATGTATTGACATCATGAGGGGCAAAGAAAGGTAGAAGAGAAAGCAGGTTGGGAACTGTGTGTAACTGAAAACGGTGGTGTGATGAAGACAAGCCTGGTTACTCCAACAGCCCCCTCCCCACAGCACATTTCTTTTGGATTGATGGTGGCCATGTGCCCTGTGTCTTTCTCCGATCTAAATGTGGCCACATTGACTAAGTTCTAACTAGAGAAATAGATGACTCAAAGACAGACTGCTCAAAAGGAAAACTTACTTCAGATGAGGAAGTGAGCCACTGAGATGGCTCAACAGATAATGGTGTTCGTCACACAAACCTGCTGACTTAAGGGTCATCCCTGATCCCCAGAATCTACATAAGAGTCGTAGGAGAGAATTGATCCTGCAGGGCCGCCCTTTGACCTCCACATGCATGTTGTGGCATGCACACATACACATAAACACCGTGCATACCTACTCGTAAATATGCGCACACACATATATACAATTACAACAAATAAAACTTTATTAATAACTGAGAAGTATCCTTGGTTCACTTTGAATTGCATCTTCCTGCTCCCATTACTAATATGGATATATTGGCTAGTTCTGTATCAGTCATCTGACAGCTCAAGGGAACTTTAGAGTAGAAGCCACATTCCCGCAGATTAAAACACAGACAGATGAACTCTGGGTCAGCAATTATCCCAAAATTTTGCTCTAATCCTGAATGCTACAAATAGATATCAAGGCCAGATCAAGACAGAGGTGAAGTGATTCTCACTAGAACTATTCCTATTTAGGGGTTTCATGTTATAGTCAGCTCTATCTTATGTACCTGACCCTACCCATGTAACACATATATCAATATATCTATATAAGTGTATTATCTATTCATGAGTGTATTTCTGTGTGTGATGTTATGAATACTGCTTATACTATACATAGAAGCATAAAAAGGTTAAGAACCAATGACCAAACTATAGGAGTATTCACCCAAACCATCTGCCAGCCTCCATATCAAGGTCAGCCTTCATTTTAATTGTCTCATTAATTTAATTTAGGTATATGTGTGATCAGGTTCCCATGTAGACCAGAAGAGGACATTGGACCCCCTGGTGATGGAGTTAGGTCACCATGTGAGTCCTGAAAACTCAACCTAGGTTCTCTGCAAGCGCATCCTTTTAACCACGAAGCTACCTCTCCAGCCCCTCCACCTTTATATCCCACCTTTAATGGAGAAAGTACTGCCTATGCCTGAACTATAAGGAGGATGCTGTTCTCCACCTCCATGCCTCTCACTCCTTTATTACAATCCCTACGCCACCTCTTAGACACTAGGCTGTCATGAGGCCCACTGTGTAAGCAGCAAAGACAACTACCTCAGCCACTTAAGTGATGGAGTTACAAACATGTGCTACCAGACCTGCCTCAAAGATTATCTCAACTATGCTAGCTGTTTGTGTTCTTTCCATGTGCACCCCACTGACTAGCATAGCCCCTGGTTTGGAGTATAAGTCTAGTGGTATTTGTGGGATGAGTGAACTGTCATTGTGACCCCACAGTGTAAAATACCTTTCCCTTTCCTGATTTTTGTCACTTGTCTGTTTTTACTGCACAGCCTGTGCTCAGTAGGGCTAAGGCTAAGCCAGATCATTGTGATCCAACACCCATTGGTACCCAGTGGTACTTACTGAATGGATGATGGGCTTGGTGTCTAAGTCATTGTTTGATGGATGGAAGGGGCAGTTTCTCACCTGAAAGGGAGAGGTTGTTCTCTGCAGCCTCATTTTCCTAAGCAAGGCTTAGGTGGGCAAGCGATTTGAGCCAAGACAGAATGGGAAGGGTGGGAGGGAGGTTAATGGGGGACTTGGATACTCTGATAGGAAGAAAGAGGCTCTTTCAGCTTTTCTATGAAGGCTTCGAGGGAGATGGGGAGGCAGCTCTCATAAAGCAGGATCAAATGGCAGTCTTTCTGTAGAGATTAAAGCTGAGAAGCAAGAAAGTGAATGGACATATGCAGGGAGCCTCTCCTAGGAACCTGAATGGGGCCATTCTGTTGGCTCTGCCCATTCTTCTGTGCATAATCTCACTGCGGTGGTGACAGCGCCCTTCAGTCTTTTCATAGTTCCTCCTCCCCTTGTTTACAGTTCAGACCGTTTGTTTGTTTGTTATTTGAATTGCAAAGGTGCATGATAAACATAGCCATTGCAACAGCAGAGCAGTCAGTCCCATACTGCAGCTTTGTTAGATTTCATGTAAATGATGAGTTTGATGAGGCTGATTAGACCTGTGTGTTGCCTCAAGAGCTACCACAGTTTACATGACAGTTGGAAGAAATTAATTAAAAGCTACCTTCTGAGCTTTCTATTAGTTCTTACTGAGACTCCCTTAGCCTGTGGGGCTAACTGGTCATCCATGTGTTGGGCTGCTCTGGAGCCTCCGGAGGGCTCCATGGTGACCTGGTCATGAGCAGTCTCACCTGTCTTGAAATGTCTTTAGTGTCTTCATTATGAAATTTTATTCTGGGTTTTATCATTCAGCCAAATGTGGACTGTTGGGGCTGTCCTTAGGAACTGCCTTTTGTAGAAGATGTTGTCTCTTTCTTATAGCTTATGCAAAGTATTGACTATCACTCCTGTGACCTGGCCTGTTTCTCTCACCTGAAGATTCGTGGTTATTTTTGCAAAAAACCAGAAGAATGTCCCACCCCACCCCCCCACCCTGCCTTTTTCAAGTGCAATTCATGGAATTGACCCTTTCCCATTTGTTGGAAGAATATCCTCTGATTGGACTTTGATCCCAAGACAGCAACATGTCCCTGAAGGCCAGCCTGGTGGTGATGAGTCTAGACAACATTGGCAGCCATTCTATTGGCCCACAAGGAGGATCTTCACACAGAGCTAGCACCAAGAATTATTTGTGCGAGTGCATGTGAGCATGCGCGCACGCATCCCTGTGTGTTGCACGGGTTATTCTTTTTAGGCTTGCCACTGTCGCCGCTATTTCTTATACTTCCTCAAGTCACTTGCTTATCTTACCCTCTCTATTGTCTAAGGTCTTAAGAGTTTGCTTGGATTTGTTGGTTACACAGCACAGAGCCTCATGCAAGCAGGCTACCTAAAAATGAATTTTGGAGATGACAGTTCTCATCAGAAACATCAGATACCTTTGAACAAGGCAGAAGTCTCGCGTGGTTTTATGACTGGAGCCTCTTCTTGGGAAGATTTAAGCACACTGGAAGCAAATAGCAACACAGTACAGAGAGACATTTGTCACACTTGCCCAGGGATTAGTGGAGCTAGAGGAAAGCAGAGGCATCTCACACAGCCCAGTGAGGCCTCCAAGGCTGAAATCCATCCTTTGCTTTAAGGAATCTGAACCGTGTTTGGAATAAACACATCTGGATTGGAGGTCGGCTGTGTAAACAAGATCTAGACCCCCTTGCTTCTGTCTGAAATGAAAATCTGAAGGAACTGGCCAGGGTTTCCTGAGCAGGTCTTAAAGAAGTTGAACATCACCAGCCTTCTGTTCTTTTACCTTTGTTGTTTATTTGATTTCTTTACAGAGGAATCTGAGTCATGTCTCCAACATGTGCCCAAACATGGCCTGACTTCTAAACATATTTACTTCTCAGTTCTTGTCAAACAGTCAGATTTGGAAAAGGAATGCCGAGTCTAAATCACTGCACGTGAATCGCTGACTGCCTCCCCATCGTCATGGAGCCGTGTCTCAGGATGACGGGGCTCGCCTGGGGCTGTAAGGTCCATGACGGAGGCCTGGCTTCATTTTGCACCCTCACTCTAGCCCACTAAATGATACAGAAACCTTTGTGTTGTGCCTCGATGCATTTTAGAGAGCTTTTTAAAAAATGATACTCAACCATCTCCAGCACAACTTGAAGCGCCCCAGCCGTTGCCACGGTCACCGGGGTGAAACAGTTTTCTTTGTCCACATTCTTGACTTTTCACACTCTTAAAAGTGTGTTGACTTTTAGTTTATTTTCCCGATATCCAAAGACTGTCTCATTTTCAAATGTTTCTTTTTTAAGGGGACTGTAATTTTATAAATGCTGTGGAAAATCGTTCTGCAGTGATTGAGCCTTGGGGGCAGAGGAACAATGCTTGCAGAACAAGATGTCACCTTCCTAAATAAGGAAGCTGGCATCAAAGCAACCCAGGATAGATTTCACTTTGCTGGATGGTGTGAAGGAACTATGGTCTCCGCCAGCAGATTATTATCCCAGCAACCACTGTTTAATGACATCTCCTTGGGGGTTGCAGTTGGTGTTGAAACAGGTCTAATTCTAGCCTAGACTAGCCTGAAATGTGCTATGTAGTTTAGGTCTCAAACTTATGACAATTCTCCTGCCTCAGCTTCCCACTTGCTAGGATTGTAAGCATGAACCGGCACACTGGTTTTTGATGAAACTTCGAAAGGGGAAATGGATGTTCGACGAATAAATTCTGCAAACTCAGCAATTCACTTATGATGATGATGATGATGATGATGATGATGATGATGATGAGGAGGAGGAGGAGGAGGAGGAGGAGGAGATTTAAGCTCAGCACTTTGTTCCAGAAAGTATAGACTGTGCTCCTGGCTCCCTCACAGGAATCTGTTTGTGGCTGTATTAAAACAGAGACCACAACACGCACACACACACACACACACTTGCACATGCACGAACACACTAAAAGGATTTGAAGAGCCTAGTGTGTTTCATGTAGAGAAAACACATCAACGTCTGGTCATGTTCTTATTCAAGTGTTTGATCTTAGTGTAAAGAGTTCTGAGTTTCACTTCAAAGAGTCAGCTGAAGATGCCACCAAATAAAAAGGCCAGGATTATCTGGATAAATTCCAGACACGTTCTCCTGCTGCACCAAACTACAGGGCGATCCTTTTGTAACACTGGCCCGGGAGGACAAGCCTGAAGTCCGGTTCCAGAATGTCTTATCTTAGAGCAACAGTTCTCAAACTTGAGTGGTATTCAAATTTTACTTGGGGGGTGTTCTCAAGGACGGACAGTTGAGCCCACTGGTGGAATTCCTGACTTGGGAGGTTGGAAGCAGACCAGTGGGTTTGAATGTCTAGGAATAATGCAGATCCAGGAAACATATACTTTGAGAGCAAATTGGCCTAGCTCCTGAGTAGGCAATACCTATCCGTGTTAAGCAGAGTGGCCTGGGAAATGTCAGAACCTGTAAGTAAATGTACCAAGGGAAAGAGGTGGCACGAACTACAGAGGGAAGACAGAGATATATGCAGTGAGTTTGAGCTGAGCATCTGAAAGGAAGGTGTAGTGGGGTTTCTGTAAAGGAATAGAACCAAAAGAATGAAACTATATTAAAAGAATCTATCATGCTTTCTCTTCCTGTCCCAGGCGCTGCAGAAGCCGTGGGTTACCGTGCAGACATAGCCAAGTCCAAGAACCACACCACACACAACCAGTCCCGCAAATGGCATAGAAATGGCATCAAGAAACTCTGGTCACAAAGATACGAATCTCTTAAGGGGATTGACCCCCAGTTCCTGAGGAACATGCGCTTTGCCAAGAAGCACAACAAGAGAGGCCTGAAGAAGATGCAGGCCAACAATGCAAAGGCCGTGAGTGCACGCGCAGAGGCCATCAAGGCCCTTGTGAAGCCTCAGGCCATCAAGCCCAAGATGCCAAAGGGCCCCAGCCGCAAACTCAGCCGCCTGGCTTTCATCGTTCACACCAAGCTTGGGAAGCATATTTGAAGCTACATGGCCAAAGGTCGTAGTCTCTGCCAACCAAAGCCCAAGGTTCAAACCAAGGCAGAGGCCGCAGCTCCAGCTAAGGTCCAGGCTTCAGCTCCAGCCCAGGCTCCCAAAGGTGCCCAGGCCCCTTTGAAGGCCCCATAGAAAAGGTTCCTGCCAGTGTGAAGACAGACGGACTGCTGTGACACAGCTACCCACACACTATTTGCAGATGACCAGTGTCCTATGCTGCTTTTACAAATAAACTCAAGGCAAGGTCTGTTTAAAAAAAGATTCTATCATATCAGCTTATACTAAATAATAAGAGCTGAGGCTCACACCCGAGAGGCTGGGGACCTGGTTGTTGCTTGGTCTTTGAGGTTGAATTCTTTGCAGTCAGAGTAGTGTGACAGTGACTGTCCTGCCCTGCAGAGTCTATAAGTGGATAGTTAATAGGCTCAATCCACGGGGTCTCACTATGTAGCACTGGCTGGTCTGGAACCCACTATGTAGACCAGGCTAGCCTCAAAGTTACAAGGCCTCAAATGTCCTCCAACTTTAGGGATAAAAGTATGTGCCACTAAGCCTTGTCTCAGTCCCACATTTTATTGGTGTGATAAATATTTAAAGGAAGTAATTTAAAAAGAGACATGGTTGGTGTGGGCTTATGGATTCATAGCTTTTAATCCATGATCTATTATTTAATCAGTGATCTATTGTTTTGGGCTAGAAGTGAGACAGAACATCATGGCAATGAGAGAGTATGGCAGAAGCTGCTCACTTTATGACAGTAGGGAAGGAGAGAGATATATAAACACACACACACACACACACACACAGAGAGAGAGAGAGAGAAAGAGAGAGAGAGAGAGAGAGAGAGAGAGAGAGAGACTGTTTGCAGTGGCCTCCTTCACCTTTCTCTTTGCTCCTAGCCCATCAGATGTCTGCTTTCAGGACAAGTCCTTGCTCGCAGAAGTCCTCCCTCTCAGGACAGGTCCTCCCTCTCAGTTCTTAGGCATCTCTGAATCCAATAAATTTGATCATTAGGATTAGTCTCATGGGAGCACGATTATAGAAGACCATCGTGGGAATCCATGGGCCAGATCCAGAAAATAACTTATTATTGCTGTTTTAAAAAAATTAAAAATTGACACCAAGTCAATAAGAAGAATTTTGCCCGTCAGCTGGCCAGTCTCTGTCACACACAGATAAACGGAAGCAAAAGACACTCCAGTCGTTATTAATAAGCCAAAGAAAAATCGCAAACCAGTGATGCGTCTAAGTGCTGCCTCTGGAAGCGCTCCTTGGGTAATGTCTTGTCATTGTACTGATCTTCCTGTAGGTGTGGAGCAAAGAGGGCTCTGAGATGGACCCAGCCAAGAAAGGCAGCATGCTTACCTCATCCTGTGTATGCTTGACGGAGGTTGTGCTCTCTCCCTCTCTGAACTAAACTCTCTAATCTAAAAATACCGCATCCAGGAATGCAGCCCCGTCTGTCTGGCTGCTGCAAATGGAGATGAGTGTTTTTCCATCTAACATCCTTTGAATGGACCCATTCAAAATATCCTGGATGATGAAGCCTGCGCTTCAAACATGGGCACACATTTCTTGCTTTGAGTGTATTTTTAGATTTTTGTCACACTGTCTGGAAATGTTAATTGAGAGGGGCTACCGCTGATCTTTTGGCGCATTTGGGGAATATCTTCAAGGATGACACAACTATGTGCTAGAAAGTTTTAAAGTGCTAAGGCTGGGGACTGTTCACTTTGGGGAAATGGAGACCGTGGGAATATAATTACATACACAGAGTTCGTGGGTGTGAGCACATACACACATACATAAACAAATGTGTGTGCACACTCTTGTGCACACACACACACACACACACACACACACACACACACACGCACATGCAGATGTCCAAAAGCACACATAAGTATCTTGATGGATTCCTGCTTAGGAGAAAGTCTTTGTCTTGAAAAACAATCTGAGATTTAAAAGTTTGATCCGCCAAGCAGGCAAACCACAGAACAACTCTAAAAGGGTTTTTTTTTTTTTTTTTTTTTTTTAAAGGGATAAGCACTTGGAAATGAGAATCCCACCATGGAACTAGTTGAGGGATACCACACCTGGGGAGAAGTAGGACCTAAGCTGTGTCAGTGGGGCTAGCAGGGCTGTGGCTTGCTCTATGGTGGTGTCACTGGAAACACACTGGTGACTGATGGCCCTTGTTATTTTTGTTTTTCCTTTTTAAGTTTTGTTTGTTTGGTTGTTTTGTTTTGTTTTGTTTTGTTTTCAAGACAGAGTTTCTCTGGATAGCCCTGGCTATCCTGGAACTCACTCTGTAGACCAGGCTGGCCTGGAATTCAAAGATCTGACTGGGTGCTGGGATTAAAGGCACAAGCCACCACTGACCCACTGCTTTTTAAGTTTTAGTTGTTATTTGCGGATGCTTGTGCTTGCAGGGGTTTGGAGGGGAGTAATAACTAGTTCAAAATATTGACTTGCAATTGCATAAAATATCACATAAAAACATCTTTGTGAAGTTAGTGGTTTGGTTTTTTTTTTTTTTTTTTTTTTTTTTTTGGTTTTTCAAGACAAGGTTTCTCTATATAGCTTTGGCTGTCCTGGAACTCACTCAGTAGACCAGGCTGGCCTCCAACTCAGAAATCTGCCTGCCTCTGCCTCCCAAGTGCTGGGATTAAAAACATGCACCACGACTGACCGGTGAAGTTAGCGTTCTTTTGAAATAACTACCTAAACACCAGAAACACAAATCAGGGCGATTAAATGAGAACTCAGCTGTTCCTGGCGAGCAGTTTTCTCTAAGACTACAATGTAGATAGAGTAAGAAAAGAACCTTCCAGAGTTCTCAAAGGTGGGAAAGGAGATGGCATGCACACACCTTAGCATGAAGAGGTGGAGACGTTCTGGGGTAAAAGACAGTTTGATCTTTGTGTGGCACTTCTAGGGGCACTTTAAAATCTCCCAGGGGCTTTAAAACACTCATTGGCTGGGGTTCCCTGGACCTCTGAGGCAATTACATCCTGAAAGCCCTGAGAGCAACTGCTCCAAGAGGTAAGTCTCTCTTGCTTCTCTTTAAACAATGGGGCTCCAAGAAAGTGGAAGGTGGGAACACACAAACCAGGACAGGGTAAGGAAGGGGACTATGATGTCATCAACAGCCTCTAGCAGTGATAGGCAGAGCACAGTCTTGACCTAAGCCCCTGAGGAGTGCAGTTGGTCTTCTCTTCCTCTCTCCTTTCACCACAGGATCTCTGAAGCTTTATGTGCTGGGAACCCAGAGTTTCAATTCCATTCTGCATTTCCCCCATTGTACTGTGAGTACCACATACTTTGCCTCTCTTCAGCGTGGCTATCCAGCTGGGACAGCTGATTCTTTCTCAGGGTTTCAGGTGACCTATGCTTGGTGACATTCTTGATTTATTTATTGATATCGCAAATATAGCCACTTCCCTATGCTAAACACTGCTAATTGATTCATTATCCAGCCTGGGCTGAGCAAAGAAGGATCCAGATCCAAGGCCTCACACTAGGCCCCTTGGGTTACAAGGCCAACTCTCTGATGAAAAGTACTGACTATTGATTGCTATTTGCAGAGACTGGCTTCTGGGGTATGACCTGCTAATGGACTGTGGCAAGCTCACCCAATACCTCCATGCACAAGATAATAGAGACTAGATTAGGTTAACATCTCCCAGTGCCACTAGGGGATCAGAATATCCTTGAGTTAAAACAACAGCTACAAAACTCTTTGTCTATACAATGGCCTATTTCTTCTAGGCCATGAGTTCAGAGGAGGAGACATGGCAGAGTTTCTTGACATTGAACTAGTCCCTAGGGCCATGTAGAATGGCTCTTTTAAAGAAACTTCTTACTGTCTCTTGGATAAGGAGGTCAGATGGGCCATTGAAATGCCACACCAATAGGCGAGGGTTCATTTTGTAGCTATCAGAGGAATAACAACTCGGGATGCCACTTTTGAATGTGTCACAGGTAAACCGTCTTCTGATTGTCACAACCCATGGGTAATGCCATGCAGACTCTCAACAATTTAACATTACTCCAAATTTTCGGGAAAGTTTATATTTCAATAGCTTTGAACTGGGAAACAGGAGCCTACCTCTTACGTAAAGAAATGGCTCTCTCATTGTTTACTTCATGTGTGCGCTATGGCAGAATGCCACAGGTGTGGTAATGTGCACATGCATGTGGAGGCCAGAGGCTGATGGCAGGAATCATTGCCAATCACTCTCTCACCCTTTAAACCCAGAGCTCATCAACCCAGCTACTCTGCCTAGCCAGCTTGCTCTGAATATCCTACAGGCAGGACACCATGCCCAGCTGGCAACTGTGGGTGTTCTGGGAATCCAAACTCCAGTCCTCACTGTGACTTGGCAAGCAGTCCCCAGTGTGGATGCTAATCCTATTTATGAGGGAGGAATCTTCATGACACAATCACCTTTTAATGCTATCACATTCCCATATCACACGTAACTCATAGATTTTTTAAGACAATCCATTCAAACCATAACATCTCATGCTATGATTTCAGGATTGCTGCCCGAAATCACAGCCCATAGCTCACACTGCTTTCCAACACTTGGACCAATCCATGGCCTCTGTCTATGTATCAACCAAAACAATGGATTCCTGAGAATGGGGCTGAGTCAGGCTGACTATCCATTCTTCCAGGCCTTCCGAGCTCTCTGTATGACAAGATAAATCAGCAGAAAGATTTGGGATCTGGACCACGTTAGCTAAATTCCCCAAAGAAATATCTTTACGGAGTTATGATTTAATAACCAGATTGCTCTCGTGTTTACTGCAGGTCAATATGAGAAAAATGGCTGTAAGAAAATCATTTCTATATTAGTGTAAGTCACTTTTCAGTCCATATTGTCATTAGGACAAAAATCGGTTCACCAGCAATCTTCATGGATTTATTGCAGGAGAAAACATGTCCCTGTTAAGGAATTGTGTGTTTGAAACTGTGATGCTCAACACACCTCCCCATTTCCTAGGGTGACTTAATGAGGTTTATGGTCCCATTTAATGTTTCTGATACAACTCTCTTTAAGCTAGATCTCAGAGGTGTTAATCTCCTCTCTTTTCTAATGTCTAATCATTGCCCTCCTTTGAGGATTACTCTTGTAAGTCACATGTCTTCTTTCGTACAGTGTTCATTTTGGAAGAGCGCCGAGGCGAGCAAGCATCTGTACTTCATGTTTCTCCTCCCTGACTCGGGTATTTCTCATTTCCTCAAAGGCAGGTCTAGAAGGAACCAGACACAAATTGTGCATATTTTGTGAGGGTGTGGAGCCTCCCACAGGAGTCGAAGTCCAAGAAGCAGGCTACAGTGGGAAGTGCTAAGCATCCTGGGAAAATCACTGTGTGAATGAAGAAGCCAAGAGACTGAATTTTACTAATGTAGTGTAAAATATGAGAAAGACAAATCTATAGCCAATATCTATTAAATTACAAGCCATGACTTAAAAATAAACAGATCGCATATATCTCTAGCTTATAAAAGTGACAATTGCCAAAATACTTGCATATTTCAAATCATTGTGATCTTATTAGTGTTGCATTTATTTTCTGACCATTATCAAATCAAAAGAAACTAGGCATGATTCTACTAAAGTGTTCTGCGGGGTTCATTGGCTTTCAGTAGTTCTAAATGGACTTGGTGCCCAGTGGGTAGGTGTCTGAGCACTTCTCTGATTCTAATAACACCTGGCTCTTTCTGCAGGAATAGTTGATTGCTACAGGCGTGTGACTTACCCATCAGAAAGACACAGCCATTATAGATTTTCCATACCTCAACTCCCCATGGATACAAAATAGCTAGAAAATAATTTTGAACACACATTGAGAAAAAGCAAGAAAAAAAAGTGAGCCTTTACCTTGGACTAGAGGCAGGAGCTTGCAATGGGAGTTCATGTGGAAAGAAATGCTCACTCTGATGAGAGATGGATAAGACAGGCACATGAAGAGCATCAAGAGTCACAAAAACAAAAAGCTGAAGGTCAGGACTTGGACTTATGAACAAAAGGAAATGGGAGAGAAAAATAATTGCCAAGGGAATAAAGATGCTGAATATAGGTATTAATTTTTTATGTCATCAAAAACTAATACAAAGAGTGGAGTCATAACTCAGTGAATGAAGAGTTTGCCTTTCAACTATGAGGACCTGAGTTCAACCTCCCAGAACTCACATAAGAAAGGCCAGGTGTGGTGGTGCAAATTTATAATTTTAGCTCTGGGGAGGTGAAGACAGGGGGATCCCTGGGGCTTTCTTGTCTGCCAGCTGTCTTACTCTGCGTACTATTGCTGTGAAGAGATACCATGACCAAGACAACTCTTTTTTTTTTAAAGCATTTAATTGGGGCTGGCTTACATTTTCAAAGGTTTAATCTATTATCCTCATGGCAAGGAGCATGGTGGCATGCAGACAGACATGGTAGCTTAGAGTTCTACATCTGAATCTAAAGGCAGCAAGATGAGAAAGAGCTACTGGACTTGGCTTGGGTTTCTGAAACCTCAAAGTCCACCACCAGTAACACCACTTCCTTTGACAAGCCAAAGCCTCTTAATTCTTTCAAATAATCCCACTGCCTCACTACCAAACATTCAAATCTATGAACCTATGGAGACCATTCTTATTCAAACCACCATATCACCTTAGCCTACTTAGCAAGCTCCAAGAAATGAAAGACCTCATCTTAAAAAGTGCATGGGTAGTACCTGTGGTACTGGAGATTGTCCTCCGTTCTACACACACACACACACACACACACACACACACACTCTCTCTCTCTCTCTCTCTCTAATTCAAATTATCCTCTGTTCTACACACACAGAGACACACACAGAGACACACAGACACCCAGACACACACACACACACACTCTCTAATTCAAATTATCCTCTGTTCTACACACACAGAGAGACACACACAGAGATACACAGACACCCAGACACACACACTGATTCAAATTATCCTCTGTTCTACACACACACACACACACACACACACACACACACACACACTGATTCAAATTATCCAAGTAGCTAAGGTCAAGAAAAGAACCTCCCAAAAGAACAAGCATTTACACATAGATTCTAGGACAGAGCTTGAAACTGAATGGTTCGAGTTCATCTTACCAAGTCGTAAAACTACTTGACTTGTTTAAGTTTCAAATGTGACCTACATGTAGCTTTCTGTACAGGGAGATCTTTGAGTTGAAGGTGAACAAGGTCATAAGTGGAGATTGGAACTATTTTTTTTATATCAAAACTTTCTTATGAAATAGCATTTTACTTAGGTAAGTATAAGTGAATTAGAAATACATGCATAAAATTTTGCTTGAAGCACAAAGACATGTTTAAGATACTGGAAGGCTTCTGCACACAGCAAGAAATCAACAAAATGAAGAAATGTAGAATGTAATTGTGGACTAATTATCTTATAAGTGGTTAATATGTCCGCACTATATAAGGGATTTATACAAATCAATAGCAAAAAACTTGTTGGAAAACTCCTTTAATTCTGGCACTCAGGGCACTGAGATAGGAGGATTACAAATTTGAAGTCAGCCTGTGGTGCATACTGAAACTCCTCAAATAAATTTTAAACAATTTCTTCCTCTTCTTCTTCTTCTTCTTCTTCTTCTTCTTCTTCTTCTTCTTCTTCTTCTTCTTCTTCTTCTTCTTTTCTTCTTCTCCTTCTCCTTCTTTTTCTCCTTCTCCTCCTCCTCCTCCTCCTCCTCCTCCTCTTCTTCTTCTTCCTCCTCCTCCTCCTCCCCTTCTTCTCTTCCTTCTCTTCCTCTGCCTCCTCCTTTTCCTCCTTCTCCTTCATTCTTATTCTTATTCCTATTGTATATGTGTGTGCACATGTGTGCTTGAATAAATGTACTATACATGTGAAGATCAGAGGACAATATGCCAGTGTTGCCTTTCTCCTTACACCATGTTAGTCCCAGGAATCAAACTCAGGTCACCAGGTTTGGATACAAGTGATTTTATTCACAGTGCTATCTGTTGATAGCAAAATTACTTTGATTAAACAAAATACTTTTGTAAAGAATAAATAAGTGAATAACTAAAAAATTAGGCAAAGGCCCTGAATAGACATTTATTCTAGTCTGTTTTCTGTTGCTGTGGCAAAGAGCATGACCAAAAGCAATTCTATAGGAAAGAGTTTATTTCATTCCATAGCTACGGCCCATCCTGGAAGGACTCCAAGGCAAGAGTCGAAGGCATGAGCCTGACGGTGGGCAATGGGGCAAAGGTGATGGAGGAATGCTGCTTATCAGCTTGCTCCCCTTGGCTTGCTCAGGCTGCATTTCTTATGCAGCCCAAGACAATCACAAAAACCCATTACCACCCTCAGTGAGCTTGGTCTCCCACATCAGACAGCAATCAAGAAAATGTCACCACTGACCCCCAGGACTTACCTATAGGTCAATCCCATGGAGGCAAATCCTCAAGTGAGACTCTCTCTTCCAAGGTAAGTGGTTGGTGTCAAGCTGACAAAAAACTAACCAGCACAATGTTTCTCCAAATGATACATAAACATGGCCAATAGTTAGACGAAGAGCTCTTGATGTCTCTGATTCCTGGGGAAATGTAAATCAAAACACAGGTGTAATTTCACATCTGTTAAGACAGCTTCGTAAAAAAAAACACAAAAATAACACTTACTGGCAAGAGGTAGATGTAGATGTTAAAGGAACATTGGTTTTGGGAGTGTATGTTGCAAACATTGTAGATATCACCATGGAGGCTCTGAAAATGATCAAAATAGGACTGTGGCATGATCTAGCCCTTTTCTGCTGAGTTCAACTCAAAGTTAATGAAATAGTCCCTATATAAAGCTATCTAAACCCATGTTCAGTATAGAATAACTTAGAAGAGCTAAGACATGGGAACAACTGAGATGCCCATTGATGGGTGGATGGAGGGCCATGGTCGTAAGTCAGTGCTAGATTGCTAGAGCACCTTTTAGCATAAAAAAGTCTGGGTTTCAATCCCCAGTGATGCCAGAAAACCTTCAAATGGGGGGGGGGGCTTGTCTGATGGATTAGTTGACCAAGCAATTATGCTGAATACATACAACAGACTATTATTCAGCCTTTAAAAATGAGATCCTGTCATCTGTAACAACATGGGTGAATCTAAATAACATTGCAATCAGTAAAATACCAGAAGTTTGAAGAAAAATACCACATGGTCTCACCAATATCTGCAATCTTTTTTTTTTTTTTTTTTTAAAAATAGTATACACGTAGAAAACAAAATGGAGGTAACAGGGGTGTAGGGCAAATGGGGTAGCGTAATTCAAAGTCATGAAGAATGAGTCAAACTAGCCATCTAACATACTCTGCTGCATCCTGAGAATTTGCCAAGAGAGCAGGTACTCTTTACACACAACACACACACACACACACACACACACACACACGCCCACGCGCGCACGCATGCACTCCCCCATCCATACACTCATGCATAAACACACACACATGCACGACTTGCACACAGCGCTCAGGCATATAAGCATGTGCAGCTACTTCTTTGAAATGATGAGTAGGTTAACCTCACTGTCGCCACGCAGCTGCATAATCAAAATTTGGTATGAGACAGACTGCATACTTAACGGTAGTACCATAAGATTATATGTAATTGAAAAATTATTCAGTCTCTGCTTCAAGTGTCTGATCTCAGTGGTGGGAAGACATACCATAGGCTCCATTTCTTCAAGGACCCACCACCTCAGGTGACACCACAGACCGGGGGTCAAATACTTTAATAAATAATCGACCCTTTAGAGATATTCCAAGTCCCATCTGTAGCTGCCTATCCCCTTTGAAGCTGGGTCCGTACATTCCACTATGTTTGCACAATGAGTAAGTCAGCTAACTATGCAGGTAGGTCTCCGAGCTCAGCTTATTGTTGAAACATGCATGTTCATATACTGACATTAAAAAAAAGTGTATCAAGATTTCATGCCACAGTTCTTAAATGCATTCAGTGAAAACTTAAGGATAAAAAAACAAAGCCAGCACTAACATTATAATGTTTAGAAGCTTGATTTACGAATGGGATAGGAATAGACTTTGAGATACTCTGGGCACCTGACCAACTCTCAGGATCTCAAACTCTCTTCTAGGTCATCTGCATCTCATCTCAGTGCCCATGCCTGGATGTCTTTTCTCCACTGAATAACTCTACCATCAGCATGAAGATATTCCAAAAGCTTCCTTCATCTATTGCATATAATATTCCACTGTTGTTTATTTTTTGAGAGAAGTCTTCACTCTTTTGCCTAGGCTGCCTTTAATCTCCTGCTCCCTCTACCTTGGCTTCCTGAATGCTGGGATTATGGGTCTGTACCACGGTGCCTGGATCTAAAGGCATTATTACTTAATCTGAGATGAGGGGCATTGCCTTAGTCTATGCCCTCTTAATACCTAATCCAGAACATGCAGTTCTTGTGGAGTCTCCTAGATGTAAATGCATTTTTTAAAGTGACAGCTTTTCTTTATCCCCAGCTAACTCAAATGAATGAGACTGAGTCTATAACGTTTATTTAACTAGCTTCCAACACAACAACTGAGCAGTCACTGATCTGTTCTAATCCTCTAAAATTATCTGGTTACCTCCCAGCCAAATTCCCTGAAATACTTGCATTTTAATATTGGACTGGCTCTCTGGGCTTCAGGTGGTTTTTCTTGAAGTCTCTCTAGACCCCTTGCTAGTGGCAAATCCCCACCACCTTTCCAGCTGGTGGAAGTCTCTTCCTCTTCTCTTCAACCCAGCCATTGGATGATCAGCTTTTATTGACAAGTCAGAGAATAAAAGGGGAGCAATGTTTGCACAAACTTGAAAGAGGAAATACTTAGAGTAAGCATTACAATGCCATGTCTGGATTCCAACATGAGATAGGGACAGAGTAATCAGCATTTGAATAGCACAAGGATGATCTTCACACAGTGCTTAAAAGCATTATGCCTATACCTAGAAATGGTGCCTCCAATAGACTGTGACATATTAGTCACGTGATTGCCCTATTAGTCATGTGACAGCCCTTGACTCTTGATGGTAGATGCAGAGATTGGAGGACAGAGTGTCCTAAATCTTATCCAGTTCTCACTGATAGCTGCTTTGGCATGGTCAGTGTTAAATTCTCTAACATTATGTCCCCTGTGCTTGGTAATTTAGGCAGATGTGTGATACTTAAACACTGCACTCTTTTTGCCATTATGTGCCAAGGGCAGAGGATACCTTTTCATCAAAGTTTCATAGATCAGATATGTCCTACAAAAACAGATAGAATGGGCATCACAAACTGGGACACCCAATGGAGCTAAGATATTATCATGTCAGCACTTAATCAATACTGATATTGTTATGCCCAGGTCTTGGGATCCCCAGAACTCTAAGAATAGCCAACCCAATGCAGAGTAACAAACGAACCTTTTATTCGAGTCAGACTCAGATTGCAAACCTTCCCACTGCGCATGGTAGGCATGCTACCCCGAGTCTAAGGGCTTGAAGTTTTTATACACATACAAGCATAAACATGGAATCTTGGACTTCAGGGTTACATGATAGAGGGAGGCGACAAGAGAAGTCATCTTTCAAACATGATATTAGGATATCAACAGGATGGAATCGCACAACTCTTCTGACCTGGGAAGTAACTTTTTGGTGCTATCAGGAACTAGTGTGATTTTGCAAACTGGCCACAGCTCTCTGAGAACATTTAATTGCCCTCCTCTCATGGCCCAAAAGTAGGGCACTTATCTCTTCAAGGATGTTTGGCCTTTGCTTCTCCCAAGGACGGGAGTTATCTGCACTGGGAAGTGCTAGCCATCTATCAGGGAGGGTGCCAGCCTTGGTGACATGGGGGCTGAGAAATGTTGCCACTTGTCTATTCCCAAACCAGCATCTGTAGTTCCCTGGGCACGGGGAGGGGGGTCGTTAGAGAGTGCCACCATGAAAAACAGGGATAGCAATATTTCAGTGACAGGCCAGGCCCTCTCTGAAAGGCTGGAAAGGGGAGGGTGCTTTGCTTGAGCAGCTCGAGAAAGCACAGAGGCAGGCTTCCTGCATCTCTTCAATATCATTTATTATTAATAGAAAATTATTAAGTGCTTTGCATGTTAAGTTTGTACTAAGTCTTTGAAACATGTGTGTTTTATACTCAGTGCTTTATGCTTTGCATGCAGTGCCTATCATACAGACCAAGGCAGCTCTAGACCTACATGAAACTAATAATGAAGAAAACAAAAAGAAAAGTTAATTAAGAATTGTCTCTCAGAGAGGAGTCCATCACTTTCCTATGTTGAAATCACCTAGAATGCTTATTAAAAATAAAGAACCTGGGTATGGGAGTTAACCCAGTTGTAACTGATAAAAATGGGACCTGGAACACCACCTTTTCGAAGCTTCTAGATAATTCTTTAGCACAATCTCTGCTCTGGTGTCCAGAATAAAAGTCCTATCTGTGTGCATGACTATGTTTTATTTGTCCCTGAAGTATTGTTAAAAAACAAATAAACAACAAACAAATAAACAAAAAGACTTTTAATCATTGTAACAAAATTGGGGAAACACACACATGCACATTTTTAAAATACTTGAAAATGATAAGCATTCTACAGTTTGTATAGCCATAAAGGTTAGGTATACAGTAAGGGACTCGTTGAAAGGGATTGATGTCCCTAGGACGGGGAGATAGAATAGACAGTTATGGATGGATGAGGTAATTGACTAGAATGGAAGGACTAAACAGGAGAAGGAAGGAGAAGGAAGAAAGGAGTGCAGGAGGAAGCAGACAAGGAGAGGAAAGAAGGGGTTAAGGGAGGGACTATAGGGAGAGTCCAAAAAAAGTAAGGGTCATTTGAGGGGTCATATAGAAACCTAATCCAGCAGAAACTTCCTAAAATACATGCATATATGAAAGTGATCTAAACAGAATTGCCAAATAACAGAGGAGGCAGAGCCCCAACCGGACATGTCTCACCCCCAAATGAGGCTTCCGTTACCAAGAATGGGTTACATCTAAAAAAGGTGCTAGTCAAAGGGGACCCATGGGAACGCCAAACAATTTAGGGTATTGGCAAAGCCGTTGGTTGATCTCCATAAAATAACAGTAAGGCCCCATGGCTGAGGTAACACCTACACAACTTATTGAACACAGACTGGATTGCCTACTTAGAGCTGTCGCCCCTATGGACTGGTTTTCAAGGTACTGGAAGGTGCTCTGCAGCTCTGCATGCTACTGAAGGAGAAAGGTAAACACCAAGGCAGCTACTGTAAAATACACTGGGGCAGCAGTGACACAAAGGTAGTTGGAGTCACCAACCAATAATATATGATTGGGTTTAAGGCCTCTTCGATTCATGAGGTGAAGCCTACACCTAATGTTACTTGGGTGGCCAAGAACCCAAGACTAGATAGGCCAGGGACCTAGGCTACAACCAAATGACATTCACCTAACAACAGTCTGCTATACTCACAGATCAGTGCCTCGCTCAGACATCACCAGAGATGCTTCCTCCACAGCAACTGGGAATATGCAGAGACCCACAGCCAGACAATATGCAGAGACTGAGAGACGTTGGAACACTCAGCTCTAAATGGGATGTCTCCATGACATCCCTTCCCTCAGGACTCAGGAACCTGTGGAAGAGGGAGATAGAAAGAGTGTAAGGGCCAGAGGGAGTGGATGACACCAAGGAAATCTACACCAGACGGAGTCCTAGAGCAAAAAGGATAAGTGGACATACGCCCCCAACCCCAACCCAGAAGTTACCTCCAACCAATAGCCACTTGCAAATAAAAAGTTAGTTTTTCCAAGAGAGTTTCGCTATGGAAAAAAAATCAACTTTGGCAGAGGAGATGATAATAAACTATAAATAAGATAAAACAAAAATATAACATTTCAGAATTGGACAAAGCAAGCCAATGGAAAAGAGTCTAAGAAAAGGCACAAGAAACAGAGACCCATTTGTTCCCATAAAAAAACAAACAAACAAACAACCCCCTAAACTGAAAGCTGTAGTAATATATGCACAAAGGAACCCATAGGGTAAAATAAAGAATAAATGAAATAAAAATATAAAATAAATGAAATAATAAGAGATCAGGGTTCTTTTTGTTTTTTAAATTTGTTTGTATTTTGGTTTTGCTTTATTTTTTGTTGTTGTTATTTAAAGAAAAAGGGAAGGGCTCTGACAGGACATTATTAGACAAGGAACATCTAAAACTGCTGTGGCATTCATTCACTTCCTGTTGGACACCTGATGTTGCTGGCGTAGGGCCTACCCTGAAGACTAGCTGAAACAAACCATCTTTAAGGGTGGGCCTCATTCCCAGCAGTGGATGACTAACAGAAAACAAACCCAGTGGTATCTTTGAAGTTAAAAGTTCTTTGTCTCAGAATGTTGAGTCGGGGCATATTTTTTCCTTTTTTAACTTTACAGGTCCTTTGAGTATATATTATGGCTTTCTGTTTTGGGTTCCTTCAGGATTCCGTGTGTGACATGTCTGTGTCTCTGTGTGTGTCTATGTTTCTTGTGGCCTTTTCTTTGGCTCTTTCAGTTTTGCTTTGTGCTATTCCGATTTGTTTTTATTTTATTTTATTGCTTATTGTTTTATTTTATCATTATTCCTTAGATGCCTGTTCGCTTTCTGATGAGGGATGGAAAGAGTGTAGGTCAGGGTGGGAAGGAGATGAGGAAGAACTGGGAGGAGGGGGAGAACACGAGCTGTGGTCAGAGTAAACTGTACCAACAAAATCTATTTTCAAGAAAAAGAAAAACAAACAAAAAAATATTCTTGAAAAATCTTTTTCTTAAGAAAATTGTGAAACTAGAATCCACATTTCCACTTGGTGACAGCTGCCTAGAGCAGCTGTCCAGCACTGGTTACACAGGTCGGGCTTTGTGCCTGGGTTAGCCTGGTTGACTGTTCCTCCATATTACATGCTAAACGCAATACATCTTTAAAATGACATATTTGTAAACTTTCATAGTAATTTTATACATAAAATATTTCAAAAAGACGCTCAGAGATTTACAATATGCTATACCATTAGCTTCCCTAATGGTAACACAAACTGAGCAATAAACACCGGTGGGCTCGTATTAACTAAACTACAGGCATTATGCAGGTCTCATCAGTTATGGAGGTTAGCTTTAATTGTTGGCTTGTAAGAATCCAAACTTGCCTTGGAAGAGGGTCTCAAGGAGAGATTGCCTGCATTGAGTGGGCCTGTGGACAAGACTGTGGGGAATTGTCTTAATTAAGTTAGATGTGGGTAGACCCAAACCACTGTGGGTGGCACCATTCCCTAGGCTGGAGGTCTTAAACTGTATAAAAGTAGAAAAAAGCCAAACAAAGCATAAGCAAGCAAGTGACCAAGCATGCACTTATTTCTCTCTATGGATGTCATGTAGAACCTGCACTGTGTAAGAGTAGAAAAAGTATGCATTAAGCATGCATGTATGCATGCATTTCTCCCTGCTATTGACTATGACTGTTGTTAGCTACTTTAAGATGCTGCCACTGTAACTTTCCTACTATAGGAGACTATAATCTTCTATGGTAGAGATCAAATAAGCTCCCTTTTTCTCTACGAATTTTTAGGAGGTCAGCATATTTTAACAGCGCAACAGAAGTGAAACTAAGCTAGTGTTCCTATGAATGTCCCTTTCCTATTGCTCTAGGATCTAATCTAGATTCTATATTCTATTTAGCCTTTCACTAATGATCAATTATCAAGAGCCACAGCTACAGCAGCCCCTCATGTCTCCTCCCTTTGTATCGTCCCCAGGTCCTGTTGGGCCCTTGAGGGGCAAGTGATTCCCCAGAGCTTAGTTATTCCCAACACTCTCTATTCCAGCATCTGCACTCACTGCTTAATAACAGCTGCAGGTGCCAATTGAAGCTCAGTCTTCACGTATCCCGTGTGGAAAGACCTCTTCATTCTTCATTCCCAGGCCTGTGAGCACACCTGCACTCACTAATGGTCCTGTCAGTAGCATGGCCTTCCAATAACTAGGACAAGGTTATGATTTATCTATGAGGATTATCATGTGGCTACAGCATTCAGGTAAGACAGGAGCATCTGAAGTTGTACGTGTATAAATACCCTCTCTGCAAAGAATTCCCACGCCTGATGTCTTTTAGGGATATGGAAGTGTTTAAATACATCACATCTGATTTTTCCATCCAAAGAAGTGCAATGGAAACATTGTAGCACTTTCTCCTCTCCTTCTATTAGCCTGAGCGTTTTCTTTCAAGCCACCTTTCCTTGAGAAGTCTAATTTTGCAGTGTCTGGGACCACTAATGAGCTTTGCTCACTTATCTTAACTCTGAGTCTAAATCCATAAGGAACAGGGCTGTACCTAAGCCATTCCTTAAATTGGAAACAATTTTTTGGTTAAGGGAGCTTCTTGGAGTATTTACTCACCTCTAGTCCTCCAGTTGTCTGGATCATCTGTGGTCTGATTGGAGAGATAAATAAAAAAAAAAAATAATCTAATAAATCCATCTTTGCAGATTCTAGAGACCAATGGGTTAACACATTAGCCCTTCTAGTCTTTGTGATTTTCAGGGATGTCTCTGATTCTGTTACCTGAAAATAATTCAATAAACAGTTCAAAAACTGCTTATTCTAGAAATATGTAATATTCTAGAAAGAGAGTTAGTTAAGGGAGCACTAAAGCCAAGGTTCAAGTAAACCAAAATATCCCAAGTCTGTCAATGGACAGGTTAGGCTGCTAGAGTGCCACCAAGACCCTTTGTCTGTCATAAGTGTGCATTGCTGCCAGCACACTCAGGTTCTCCTGGTTTCTGGACTGTGACCTGGCAGGGCTCCCACTGTGTCTTGTAACGTCAAAGATACAACTTCCAAAGACTTGAGCAGTGTTTGTAGACAGCTCCTTTCTTCCCAGAATCCTGTCAGCTCCTACCTGTGTCTTCCAGAGGTCACATCTACCTTGTACATGACAGAAAGATCACCTTAAAAGTCCTACCTCAGATTTATTGAGGACTTTGAGCCCTTTAAAATACTGTCACACTCATTTGTTCTCTAGTCTTGGGATTGAGGACTGAAGTGTACGCCAAGTATCGGTGTGATCCTCAGGATAGAGAAATGCTGCCAGCGGGCATCACTCTTCATGATGTACGTCTTCCTTGAAACAATCTAGTTGCTAGACTTCGGTCCCCAATTATTCTCAAATGGTACCCTATGAGCCCCACTGGAGTTTGTCATCTCTCCTTTATTGGCTTTAAAATGTTCCACTGGCAAGACATTTCATAACCTCATTCATTCTAGGGTCCTTAACACCTTTCTGGAATTCAGAGATTTAAGCTGAAGTTCCAACAAGGAGATGCATGGTCAGCCAGGAAGTTGAATAATCTGTTAGTTATTTTTCTTATTGCTGTGAACACTGACAAGAAGCAACTTAGTGAAGGGAGAGTTTGTTTTCCTTTACAGTTTGAGAAGGGACATAGTCCGTTATGACAGTGAAAGCATGGCTAAGGGTTGTGTTGCTTCTACAGTCTGGAATCAGGGAGAGAAGAGTGCTGGTGCCCAGTTTACTTTTTCCTTTGTATTCAGTCTGAGACTCCAGCCTACAGCAATGGTACATGTATAGTCAATGTGACATTTTCAGTTAAACCTTCCTGGGACACCCTCTGATATATTCAGAATTGTATTGCCTTGGTGGTTCTAAAACCAGTCAAGTTGATGATGAAAATTAACTGTTGCAAGGAGAACAGGGCCCATCAGTGCTCCAAACACCACAGAGGTAACACTCGTGTGGACATTTGGTTTTCTTGTCTTAATGTTTTGGTTTGTGTGTTGAGTCTGGAAATAGTAAAAGGGGCTTGTTTTAACTAAGAGTCATTTAAAAAGTTGTACCAAGGCCCCTGTGCTGATGAGTGATCTTATACATCTGAATTCTAGTGGTCTTAGCTCCCAAAAATCAGATGCAGAGTTCTGATTAATGAGGTTCTTTAGTTTGTGAAGTCAATTATGTCATAGACCATTAATTATCCAACACCTCTGTCAATTCTGTGTCACCATGTTCCTTTGTATTTTAACTCGCCAGAGCTATTATACTGTTTGTAAAAATAAATAACAATGAATCATTTAAATTTTCTGAGAGAATGATAAATTAGTGGCATTACCTGGATTCCAAAGAGATCCTCCCTCAATTAGGCAGCTGAGCAGCACTGGAATTAAAGGAGAGAGAAAACACCAGAACTCCAACATATATTGCTGTCACATTAACTCGTTAGAGAATTTCCAATGCCTGCCTAGCATCTTCTGCTTAAGAGTTTCCAATGGATCCTTGATTTCCCAAGACCTCCTAACACCTGAGACCCACTTACCTCTGCTCCTCCTAGCAGTATCTTAAGGCCCTCGGGGGTGAGGGTAGTGCCATGTATTTAGTCTCCAGAAGGTCGTCCCCCTCATGTGGCTTACACGTGTTCATAATGACATCCTTGGAGTGTGTCAGCCAGTACCATCTGGGGCGCCTGGAGGAGTGTCTGGGAGAGGGTGACAACTCAATCTTAGGCCAGAGGATGAGGAAACATATTGGGTGATTGCAGTTTCCATTTAGACAGAGGGAGTCTGGCAGGATGATGTCCACATCTGCTAAATCCATTACAAAGACTCTGCTCATCATGAATATTACAATAAGACTAGCTAGCCATCAATCTGGCTCAAATCAGCACTGCTCTTTTCTGCTCATTATTTTCTCTGTGGCCTCATTCAGCCTGCTCCTAATAGTATATTGGGGGAGTATCAGTCTTTCACTGGGGCACCTGATTAGTTAGCTGCCTGTCTATGTTGGAAAAGTTAAACTAGGCCCCTTGATATTGAGTTGACAGGTCCTGAAAATGACAAAGGCCTGACAGTGCCTGGGAGCTGACATTGCTAAGGAAAAGACACGTGTCCAGAATTCAACACATCTGACCTTTGTGGAACTTGATGTCTGGACCAGGGCTTCTTGGTCTTCAGAAAGTGTAAAAATCACGTTTGTTAGAACATCATAGATACTCTTAACTCCCAGAAATTCAGATTCAGTAGGATTATTGGGGCAGTGTCTGAGGATTTGGTGATCTTACTTTAAGTAACATTAATTTATTATTCTCCTAGATCACGTTCCTCACTGCTTCTGCCTTGCTTCCCCTGAGAACCTGTAATAATTGAATTCCCAAGCTCCATCTAGACCCATTCCATCCGAAAACTCTATTTTAACACAGACAGTATTTACACTCTGCAACATGAGGTGTATGAGTCTATAACACTAATTCAGTGCTTGACACAAAATTGAATAGTCTCATCTCAGAATGCTCTTTGGTTCAAATGCTTTGGATTTGAGCCTTCAAAGGGGTACTGTATTTGATCCAAATCATTTTACATGGTCATCTCTCTGTGGTGTGAACTAAGGTTCTCTGAAGAGGCTGCATCTGTGTGAATGATCTTACAGAGATGACGTTGGCTGACTAAGATCGTGGTGTCTATTACAGGTCAAGAACCAACATTTATATCAGCTTGTCTGTTACCACTTTTACCTCTTGCTACCAACTTCTGTATCTGAGCTAACAGTCTCTTGACTTTTCGATACAGTCCTTGGAATATGTCTCTACCCTTGTTGTTCCAATAAACATCACCATTCCTAACGCTAGGAATGTCATACAGACGACATATGTATAGATTTCTTACTAGAGCTGGTCTACCTACCCGTGCAGTTTTTTTCAAAACACTCATTCATGTCTTTTTTCCTTACTGTGACCCTAAGTTTATATAATCCTTGTAAGGCAGAACTAGCCATTGAGGGCCACCTGAATCTGTATTCCTAACACATAGTCCCTCACATTGCGTCAAAATGAACGATTCTATGTTCTTATTGCAGAATTCGTATTTTACTTCAAAGGGGGTGTCTGTGTCTTTTATTCACCTCATAATAACCTCAAAAGGCAGTAGCCATTCATTGAAATGTGCACACAGAATCTCCTGCAGTAGGCTAACAACTAAAGAGAAAGCATCCATTGCTCGATATTATATTGCAAGCACACATCAGAAAATGACTATATGATCCTTGCTTTGTTTGTAAAGAAAGGTATTGCCAGTTGTGGTATGTGGTTATTTTGAAGTATAAATTTACAATACAGGAACCCAGAGGACGGTCTCAGATATGCAGTCTGACACCTTCTCCTTCCTCTTTCACAGTCTGATGTTACTGTAGTTATAGGGAAAAGGTCTACAGTGAATAAGGCTTTGGTTTGGAATCCATTGGGTTTTTTTTTTGGTTTTATCCCATGTTTCCTTTGGGAAGTTTTGTTTCAGGAATGATGTAAACTGTCAATCAGCAGAACTCAGAAAACAAGCAAAATCCCACTTGAAGACCGTAACTAATTTAGTCATCAGTCTTCCCAAGTGAGCTGCATTATCATTCTTGGGGCATTCTGAAAGACTATGCTTCTTTAAACCTTAATACTTCACTTAGAGCCGAGCGGTGGTGGCGCACGCCTTTAATCCCAGCACTTGGGAGGCAGAGGCAGGTGGATTTCTGAGTTCAAGGCCAGCCTGGTCTACAGAGTGAGTTCCAGGACAGCCAGGGCTACACAGAGAAACACTGTCTCGGAAAAAAAAAAAAAAACCCCACTTCACTTAGAAATGTTTTTTATTCTAGACAGATTGCTGTCACACAGAGGTAGACACTAGTCTCCTTTATACTCCTGGGAATGGTGACAAGACCAACAATGTTGAAGAAATATTTTTAGTTACCCATTGGGATGCATTACAGGCAAAAGCCGTGCAGGTCTTTACTGGAAGTTGGTTAGATGGTAGACTCTCAGCCAATCCTTACCACCTAAGTCAGGCTCTGCAGCGATGTCTCTACACACAAGCTTGTAGGAATATAGGGCGTGTTTGAGAAGCCAAGCCCTCATTGTTACCTGGACAGTAAAGGACAGAACAATGCCCACAGTGCCATCGGTGATGAGTACCATTGGTCCAGGAAAACAGAGAGCAGTGGACAGGTGGCTGTAGCAGGAAGGGGCATGGAAAAAAGAAGAAATGAAGCCTTTAAACAGACAGCTAGTCACACCAATCCCAGACCCACTGTTGGCACTTCTTCTAGGCTCTGCCCCACAGTTACCTGGCAACAGCCAGGTATGCTTGACTAGCTATGAAAGGGGTGCTTGCCCCCTCCTCACTCTCTTCTCTTCCTCTCTTCCTCTCTTCCCTCTCTGTCTCTTCTCTCCCCATTTCCCTCTTCCCATCTCCACGTGTTCATAGCTGGCCTCTACTCCTCGACACTCTGTCTCTCTCTGTCTCTCTGTGTCTGTGTCTGTGTCTGTGTCTGTGTCTGTGTCTGTGTCTGTGTCTGTGTCTGTGTCTGTGTCTGTGTCTGTGTCTGTGTCTGTCTCTGTCTCTGTCTCTGTCTCTGTCTCTGTCTCTGTCTCTCTGTCTCTGTCTCTCTCTCTGCCTTTCTCTGTCTCTATTACTCTCTCAACTCCCCTCCCCTTGATCAGAATAAACTCTATTCTATACTATAAGTCATGTGACTGGTCCCTCAGGGGAAAGGGATGCCTCAGCTTGAGCCCACAGAAGCACCTCCTTCCCCTGCACCATACCACCTCCACCAAACATGTCCCTGGCTTCTTTTTCTTTTTTACAAAACACAACACCCACTGCTTGGAGGATCCAGGCACAAGAGAAAGAACCTTACAGACAGAACCTTGTGCTATCTATTGAAACAACGAACCTCAGTGAATTTAAAAATTTCTAGTAATCTCATATTGGGGATAGGGGTCAGAGGTGGGAAAGACCCAATCTGAGTGCCAACCAGAGACAGAATTTGCATCCTAGGAAGAGATTCCACACAGTTCTAGCACCTTAGGTCAACTTGGTCCATAAACCAGACCATGGTAGGTCACTGACAGGCAGGACCGCACCTTAACCAGGACTGGTTAGTTATGTGTACTTCTTTTCCTCTATTTAAACTAAACCTCATGTCAGCATCTTTCTGATGGACCTGGGGATTTCTAAGGGGACCCCCCCCTTATTTGTTCCTCTTTCTTATGTAGCCACATTGACCAAATCTCCTTCTTTGCTCATTTTACTATTATTGAGTCTTGAACTGGTGTGTGATGGACGGGCGGCTGAGCCTAGCTTGCTGAGATAGCTCAGGCCAAATTTATCCTGTAAAGTCTCCAGGAACAGGGCCAGTGAGATGACTTAGTGGGTAAAAGTGCTCCCCATCAAGCCTGACGACCTGAGTTTGGGCTCCAAATAAAACGAGAGAATGGATTTCCAAAAGTTGTCCTCTGAATTTCACACAGGCACCATGGCATGCTCATGGTCAATCAATCAATGCAAATCATATCATCCACATAATTCCTCAGTAGTAGAGTCTTTATTCAAGAGCAAACCAAGGCACCTGGTGGATTTCACACAGAAAAGTCCCCCAGTTGGATAATTCTCAGGCACGTGTTTTGAAAACATTCATGTGCTTCCTTGAGACATTAAATGTGAGGCAGGGATGGGAGACTGGAGACTGAGATTTTAAAAGAAGGACTTAGGACAGTTTCTCAATTTGGGAATAGCCTCTAGTACTACGATGACAGGGAATCCTGGATGTCCTGATGATTCACTTGCCAGCTAGCAGGATCAGAAATGGGAGTTTAGCATCACTGACTGCTTTGAAGCCATGTTATCTCTGAGTTTAAGATGAGCAAAGAGTTACTTGGTTGTAGTGAAATGAGCCCTTTTCATGGTTAAATTCAATACTAAACGGAAACACAGACAACCATCAAAGCCAAGATTCCACCCCTCTGCCCCACCCAGGTCTGGGCCAGAAGTAAACAGCAACAGACTCTTAATTAATATAGACTGTTCTCGGATCCTACTTTCTCTGACGCACACACAGCACAGCCTTCCTAAGTATGATGAGTGTCGTCTCAGATCAGAGCAAATGAGTTGTCTTGTTTAACTGGGACCTCATTACTGTTTTCCTTTTCCAGTTCTAGGTGCACCCCATACTAGGAAGGCCTCAGTACTGTGCCTCTGATGGAACTCTGTTCTCTGTATGTGGAAGAAAGCCCCACACAGCGAATGCCCCCAAACTGCACCCTAAACGTAAGGCTGCAGAGAAGGCAGGGCATATGAACATGACATTTAGTAAAGAATCAAAATACTCATAAAGGCTAAATAGATCTAAGACCCTGAGACCACTCACCTAGCAATTTTCTCAGCACAGCTCATAACTCAACAAGCTCTGATGTCATTGTGTATCCTTAGCGGGGTAGGATTATTCACGCTCACAGCAATGGCTGAGTCACTGTGAAGGTTGAAATAGTTTAGTCTCTGGAGTGGGGATGACAAGAAATATGAAGCACACCAGTAGGATGCTTCTATCAAAAGTGGTGAAGAGGAATACTTCACAGTTGAAGTCTGAGCGTGATTTTCTATACATAGACAGAAAGCACTTATCGTCCCCTGATTTCATCTATACTGAGAAAGCAAGACTTCACCACACTTCATAAGCAATTACCTACTGCAAACCCCAGTCAATTCACTTTGGTGATGAGAGTATGTTCCTAATTAGCTGTAACACTCATCTGAACATTAACACAATTCTTTTCTGGAAAAATTATAGGCTGGTGTTATATGTTAACAAGGACATTTTCCTTCTGTACACAGTTAACACAGCAAACAGAAGAACTCTGGAAGCATCCACCAGATAGTAAACAAATGTAAACACCACACGAGGAAAGTTAAGCAAATGAATGAGAAGCATGTGTGCAGTTGCCATCGGCAGAGTTGATTGGTGGTCCACAGAGGTTTTCACATGACACTGTATTAATGTGTATTAATGTGTTCATGTATTAATAACATGAACCAAAACGTTACATGCTTTGTGCATCCTACATACTCAATACGCTGTTAGAAAAATTTCTTCTGGGTTCCAGAGATGA
>JANHMN010000014.1:20452459-20502531 GCA_030674055.1 Rhabdomys pumilio | reverse complement strand
GGAGATGGGAGATGGGAGATGGGAGATGGGAGATGGGAGATGGGAGATGAGAGATGGGAAGCAGAGACAGGAGAATCTCCAGAAGTTTGTGGGCTAGATAGCCTGGCTTATACAGTGCCAAACAAGAATAACGAAGATGCTCCATACTAGTAAATGAGGGGGAGGAAGGAACAGTACCTGAGGTTGTCCTCTGACCCCACACTTCTACCATGGCATGTACATGCCCCCGCCAGATACTCATTCATACACACCGGCACACACGCTCGCGCACACACACACACACACACACACACACACACTCATCATCATCATCATCATCATCATCATCATTATCATCATCATCATCTCTTTTTTAAGTATAAATTTCCTGAGGACTAAGAACACCATCTATGAACAAATATGTAAGCTGTTGCCTGGGGCTGAAGGTGAGGGAGATTTGTGTGTTAGGCCCCATTTCGGCCCTGCTTTGAGCCTTCTGGACAAACCCAAGCCTGGCTCGAGTTTCTGTGGCCTAGTGGGAAAGCCTAAGCCTCGCTCGAGTTTTGAGACTTGTCTTAATCACTTCTGTATTGAGGTGACTCAGCAAGACCTGTTTGGCCCTGCCTCTTCCCCACCATTGCTAATGTAGAGCTTTGCCATTGGCCCTGTCAGTCACCCCATACCCTCTGTCACCCTTCTTAGCCTCCTATGTCATCTCACTCCACCAAAATCCCCCTCCCTATCCTCCGAGGTTATATAAGCGAGAGATTGAAGCAATAAAGTTGAGTTCCTGCTTCAACAAGACTCCTGGCTCGGTGTGTTTCTTTTGGGCTGTCAACACTCATCATCTTGCTCAGCCCCGGAGAGACCTGGCTGGACCGGGACTTCTCTCCTCTAGCAAAGAGCCGACATATGTGTATTTCTGTCAAGCTGACCTCACAGCATTATTTATAACATAATTTGGAAACAAAGCTGTTTTAGCTCCAGTGACACCAAAAGCTGAATTGTGTATTCCAGGACAACTACGTGACATTGAGGTATGTTTCCACAAAATGCCTGCCAGGCTGGCATTAGGTCCAAGCACCAACTTAAACCATACATAATATGCAGTTTGGAATGACTGATTTCCCTAGCCAAAATGACTCAAAAATAGAACTCAAGGCAGAAGTATATCCAGAGAAAAGGCTCTTTTAATTCTCAATTTAAAAAAAGACCTGGTGGGTCATACTCACAATTAGCAAGCAGTCTGCTGCCCAAAGTCACATGACGTGTGAGTGGTGGCGGCAGAGACTGCCATGCCCCTGATGCCTAGGCTGGATCCGGGCTGGCTTGGCACATGCCTCATCCCATACATCAGCCCTAGCCCATAATAGCTAAATAAAGCAGAAGCAGAGAAAACAGACCATGCTTAGGACAAAGAAAACCTCAGTTCTTACAACAGCTGGGCCAAAATGCTGGGTTTTATGTACGATTACAGTATGAGTCTTTGAATATTAAAACCCCACCAGATGCCTGGATATGTCTTTATGGCTACTCAGAGAATAGACGTTTGATAAGAGGGCTACTCCACCCAAGACAGGGCAGAAGTAGGAAACTCGAAACTTCCGTGAGATTGGCAAGAAGCCAAATGTCAGCCGTTTCTCTGCCTTTCCCATACGGCAGGAGGCATTTCACACCGCTTTCCCTAATTTCTATAAATCTGCTAAATGATAGGAGTCCTCTGCATGCCAAGAGACATATAAGATGGATATCAAAATAGATGTCAAGGTTGCCGGATGACAAAAACCAGACTTCAGCAGCTGAAGAGAACAAGTCAGGCCTGGCCTTGGTTCAGCACCAACAGGGGTGCTAGCCAGAACCCTTCGTGGTCTTTCTGATTATTTTCTTCTTATTTCATTCTTGAATCATATCTTTTCCATATTTGTTTACTCCCCAAGAACTCTGGACCATCTCAATAGCCTCTCCTTCTTCGCACCCCTCCCCTGCCCCCATCACTTGTAGACTGGCTGTGTCCTCCAGCCAGCTGAAACCACAGAACTACAGAACGTTAGGACTCAGTAATTCATTTATCCATTCAATAAATATTTAGTGAATGCTAGATCTGGACCAGGACTTGTTCCAGACATTGGTATACTAGAATGGATGACACACAGAGAGGCTGACGATACTCAGATGATCAAGACTCTATGCAACTCATCAGGTGGTGATGAACAGTAGTGTCTAGACAACTAAGCCGAGTGGGCGGGTAGGGAGTAATTGGAGGTTATCAATGGTTTTGATGACAAGATGACATGTTATCAGAGACTCTGTGGAATAGAGTACAAGATATGGGGGGTGGGATTTCTACTAAGAGTCAAGTGCAAAGGCCCTGGGGTGCTGATTTCTCTTATTCTGTTTTCTCAAGGACAAGCAAGAAAGAGACCAGAACAAAAAAAAAAAAAAAAAAGCAGCCTCTGTTCAACTTCCTGTACCATTACAAAGAAAAAGAGGCAAGAAAGAAGATGACAAAGAAAAGACCAGTGGTCCTTAGGAGAAGCAGCCAGAGTACAGGCTAAAAAACTGCAGTTGCATCCTACTCAAAGCTGATCAGAGGCTCGAATCCAGCATTGCCTGATTTATTGATTCTGATTCTGACTTATTGATTCCAATTTATTCTGGTTCCCGCTAGAACAGTGGTTCTCGACCCGATCCCCTACCATAAAAATTTATTTTCATTGCTGCTTCATAACTGTAATTTTGCTACTAGTATGAATTATAATCTAAATACCTGTGTTTTCCGATGGACTTAGGCAACCTGACCCCAAAGAGGTCACGAACCACAGGTTGAGAACCACTGTGCGGTGACTACCCAGGAGACAGAAGAACAGGCAGGAAGGCTTCTCCAGTCTTCAGAAGGACAGTGATCATGGCTGAAGGGAGCAGGGAGATCCCGAGATTATTGACACAGGTGTCAAGGGCGAGAAAAGCTTCATGTTGCTTCATGTCTTGGGTGGGAAGGCTTGCGTTGTAACTGCAAATGTGGCTGAGATAGCATCACCTACCACAGTAAGACAGTATTACCTACCATGTACATCTGACAACCCGTTTGATACAATCTTTTGTGTACCCCATGTCATAACAAGGTGACTGGAGCCAGGGCCTTTTAGACTGGAGGTCTCTAGGCTACGTCTGATCCAGTTGTTCTGGAACTTTCCTAGGAGACCTGGCTCTTCTAAGTTTCTATCACGCATGTTTTATTTTGAGACAAGTCTTTATGTGGCAGGACTGTAACTTTAATTTTTTCAAAACCTATCTTTAATGATGGTTCTTAAATGCTTTAACCTCCCTTGTAGCTTACCACCAACCAGAGGTAGTAGAAAAGAAAAGATAGGGACAGGGGGCAGGGGGCAGGGGGCAGGGGGCAGGGGGCAGGGGGCAGGGGGCAGGGGGCAGGGGGCAGGGTGGAGAGTGGAAATGTTTAGAAAGGTTCTTTGGAGCAACTCCCATTTGTGTTGTCTGAAAATTGATAGTTCAGTTCACAGGTCAGCAGCGGCAGCTCGAGTCACTAGAACACTTCACAGATATTGTGGAATATTCACCAGAGAAGACTGCTCAAACCTGGGATTAATCCAACAGAAAATCTTTACTAGTGGCCCCTTACTACACTGGTGTTTGGGATCCCACTGTAGCCTTGAGCCTTTTCTTGGGGTGAGCTTTTAAACACAAAAATCCATGTTCTGGTTTGATATACTTCAGTTAACAAGAAGCCTGAAGTGGAACTACAGAAGCCAAAAAGCAAAGTTAGAACATATAATGACTTTCCCAGAACTAGAGGGATGTGGTGGTTTGAATATGCTTGGCCCAAGGAGTGGCACTATTTGAAGGTGTGGCCTTGTAGTAGGTGTGGCCTTGTTGGAAGAAATGTGTCACTATGGGTGTGGGTTTTAAGACCTTTGTCCTGGTTATTTGGAAGCTAGTTTTCTCCTGTTTGCCTTCAGAAAAAGACGTAGAACTCTCAGCTCTTTCTCTAGCACCATGTCTACCTAGACAGTGCCATGCTTCCTGCCATGATGATAATGTACTGAACCTCTGAACCTGTAAGCTAACCCCAATTCAATTGTTGTTCCTTATAAGAATTCTTGCTCATAGTGTGTCTTCACAGCTGTTTAAACTCTAAGATGAAGCATTAAGACAATGGACTTTGATGGATTCAGCCTGTGTTTTAGTTTTGACAGGTGGTGTCGTCTACTTTATTACATAGTCTACTTGCTATTTTATAACCAGAATGGCACTTCCATTATGGAGTCAGTTGTGCTGAGGACTGAGGGCCTACTAAGACCTGGGGCCTGTTACATAGGTGTGTGCACAGATGTATAGAAATACAATCTGCTAAGCATTTTTGTGCTCTTTGTGGGCAGACCACTCTGCCCTGGACTCATCACTGGCAGAGGGTAAGTCCCCTTCTCTCGCCAGTGTTTCTTGTCTAGCAGTGGGACCCTGCAGAACTTTGCCCTTTCTGTGTTAACATTCCTGTTCATCTCATCCTGTTTATGCAGCCATTTTAGGAGAAACTCTTTCACAGAACACTTCCTGGTGTTCTGACTTTTACAATCTTTCTACTTCCTCTTCCAATATGTTCCCTAAGCCATAGATGCAGGAGCTATGGCATAGATTTATCTGTTAAATCTGAGGTCCCCATGATTTGTTGATCCCTTTGTTACCCTCCTTACTTACTGTCCTCAAAACCATACAAAGCTTAGATTGTTTATTGATCCACCCCAAGAGAGACCATTTGACATGCAACGGATGACTGTTTTTAAATATTTAAAACCTTCAGAGAGAATACAGCACAGCAGACAAGTGGCTATGATGACTATCAGAAAGATAACAGAAATAGTTTGAAGTGTTCCCCTTAGCTAACTTAACCTAACCGAGAAGAGTTAATAGATCAGAGGACAGAGGAGTAGTCTGCCTGCTTTAACCAGTCTGCCCATCACTGAGTCTCTGCAATGCCCAGTGTGTGGATCAGTGAACAAAGAGAAAGTATTCCAGGAGCTGGGCTTTTCTGTCTGCTCGAAAGAAGGAACCAGAAGAACATAGGATGTACTGCGTTGTCAAGAGCTTCCTCAGAAAGCTTATGACAGTGACTGCAAGCCTCTGTCCTTGGTTCCCTTATATGCTTTGTCTTAGCTGTACAGCAGAACAAGAATGGGTTGAAGCTTCAGAATGCCACAGAACATTCGTTCTCTGGGATGCACAGAATGCTGCTGACGTCAGCTCTGGGGTAGTTCCTCTTAGCATGTTCTGGTACCATATTTGACCACAATGGTTTGAGGGGGAGATGATAGTGATGAGGGGTTGGATGGTGTCAATAAAGGTAGTTAGCAATAGTTTCCAATGGACTTGGAATGGGATTGTCTGACTGTTCCTGAGGACTTCCCCGAGACTACATGCATCTCATGAGTCGCTAAGATATTCGAGGAAGCTTTTTATCCCTTTGCCAAGAACCTGGGAATTCAGAAATGGGTCGTCTGTCATCTCCAAGATGTACACTAATGCTGCAACTAAAACGTTTGTCTTCTGAAAGTCTTCCAGTCTTCTGGTGGCACCCCTTGATGTTCAGATAAAATCTTTGAGTTTTAAGGCTGATATGGCTCAAACCATGACCCAGTCTGCTGTCTGTTGGCTGAGTGGGCTAACGTCTTAGCTCCTGTAGCTGGCTTATTACCACCTTCTCAAACTCTGAGCTCAGCTTCTTTTCCTCACCACCCCCACCCCTCACTAAAGATGCTATACAAGGCAGATGTGTACTAAAGTTCCAACTAGGCAAGGAAAATAATTATAGTGCAGAAGAAAGTTAAAGAAAGAGAATCAAACAGGTAGCAAAAGTTATGCTGTGGACCAGCTTAGTCCTCCAGCCCTTTTCCAAAAACAGTCCTCTCCATCCTACTTGGCATCTGTCCTGGAAGATCAGCTCACTCACACAGACTGTCCCTTGAAAGCCCAGGAGTATTCCCTTGCCTGTCACCAGGAAGCCTCAGTAAGCTCTAGAGGGTGTGGAAGGAATGTGAGTGTTCTTCCCTCACACTCAGTGTTTTCCTCATAAGGGCTCTGAGCACCAGCCTAGGCTGTTCTATCACCTTCTCAGGACTCTTGTTTCAGCAGGGAGATAGCAAGTCAGCAAAGGAATATTCCCTCTCTCCCAAACTCTCCACAGGGTAAATCTCACCAGTGAAGATAAACCATATGATCCTAAGAAGAACACGGTAGGCGTGCTCACCCTCTGGGTTTCTTTTGAGGCATTTCTTGTCACAGTTCCAGCCATGCTCCTTCTGGGGATGAACAGTGCATCTAAGCCTAGACTCTCATGAAAAATAGTTCTTAATGAGCTGAGGCAACTCCAACTGAACCTGGCTTGTGGCAGTCACCTCACTGCCTTGTCCTGTGAGCTTTTTCTGTTTCTGTCCCCAAGCCTTACTCTAAGTAATTTGGCAATGTTTACCACACAGAGACTAAGCAAATGTTTACTGAGAGAACCTCTACACAGATCCCAGAAAATCTCCCTAATGGATAAAAATATCTTGGAAAAACAAGCCGGCAGAGTTCAAGGTATGCCCTGGCTGCTGCCTGTGCCCTGTGTGGCTCTTTCAAAGGCCAGGGGGCCCAGGTGCAGCCTACCAGTGCTGTCTGTGGTCTCTGTGAGGTTTACACAGGGACACCTCCGTTCAGATGGAGTACAGTGATCTTTCATGCCTCTCATAAATCAGAAAAGTACTACATCACAGAGGGCTAGGTTGTTCTGGGGCTCCCACCTGGGGCTGGGGGAACAGAAACAAAAGCAGGCTGCCTGCAGAGAGAGGCAGGAGGGGAGAAATGTGATAAATAGTGTTCTGAAAAATTCAGCCCAACAGTTCTAATAGGGTCAATATTTAGGCTACAGTATTTGGCTAGACCCATTATGCAATTCATCTTCCCACAAGACGACACAAATGATCTGGTCAATTTATTTTTATAGAGTTAAATTAGATACTATTTATAAAGTGAAGAGGTTTCAAAAAAACAGTCTATTTAAGGAAGGTACCATTAGTTTTTCTGAGACTGTTTGCCTTTGGGTCAGTCTGGATCGCTTTTGTTTGCTTGTGGTCTCTGAGTAAGTCAGTGGGTGCTATTTCTAAGTGCGGGTGAAGTAATATCAGCTGTCTGCATATGTAGATTGGCCATCCTTAAAATGGGGTGACATACTGAGGAAGACCACGAAGCCTGGAGGCACATGTAGCTGTATGCCACCTGGCTCAGTTCCCAAAAGGGCCTGGATCTCTTTTCCAAATTTCTGCACCTGGTGATACCAAAGTAAAGAAGAGGCTCCTAGCCCCTGGAAACACACACTAGGACAGTCAGATGCCAAAGATACAATATTGTCCTTCTCATCCCTCTTAACTTTTCCAAAACCACTCAGGCCTTCCTTGCCCTCCATCCTTAGCAGATAGATGTTGTAAAGCTTAGAGATGAAAATCTCATTGTCCCAGGGGCCTGGCTGATGCTTGGCCTGAATGCACAGATACAGAAGAAGGGTAGCAGGTAGCTGGCAGAGCCCACAAAGGATATCAGGGTGAGGTCTGGGTCTCAGCTGAACAGAGGGGGTTGGTTGGTCATGAAGAGGACATGAACACAGGTAAGACGCTGTCCATGGAGCTGGGAGTAAGATGTGACTTGAACCCACTAGCTTGACACGAAACCTTCCATTCTTCTCAACCTCTGCTCCTGGGAGAGGTGGAAGCTCAGAGCACCGAGAGAAGATACGGTCTTCCTATGCCTTCACTTTAGGACTGCCTTTTTCAAGTCTGTACCTCTCCGTGACAGAAACCCCTAGATCATTTTCCAGAACTCCATCTCTCTTCAATCGATGGTGTCTGTATTCCCCCAGTGTCTAGTAGGTAGAAATTATTTGCATTTCTCTCAGAATGCTGAATCTTTGCACTGACATTATTACCCTACCTCCAAGCCATTTTCATATACCTTTAAACTACAGGACTTGGGGAAGGAGCATGTGGCAACTTTTCCACCACAGTCAAAAATAGCCTCAGCTCCAAGGCGATGTCTTCAGCTGTCGGGAGACCGTGCTCCCCAGGCATCTGCTCTGAGTCAGGATGCTTTATCTTGCCGATAGCTGAATGTCACCTGTATTAAGGTACTTACTACCATCTGCCTCCACCATATGGAAACCCAAGGGCTCATTTATCTTCTCAGAGTCAGTGGGACAGACAGATTGACAAAGTGCAAAAGAAAGATTGACACTATTTACACATTCCCTAGTCCTGATGGCTAAGGACAGATTGGGGAGCACTGATTGCAAGCATTTTTTTTTTTTTGGGACCAAACCTGCTGCCAAGGTCTATGTACCCTGCAAATGATGTGTGTGGTTTGCAGCTTCCTGCTGTGAGACAGGATGATAACATTGTCACCGTAGCATTTGCTGGGTCCTTTCTGTCTGCAGACAATAGAGAAGCCTAAGGGATGGGGTGAGATAAAGACCATGCACTCCTACGATCCCAATTGTGTGGTGTCAGGTCCTGTTGGGAGGTGTCGCCAACTTGCCCACTAAACTGAGACATCCACACCTAAGTATCTCAGACTGTTACTTCTTTATGATTTGAAAGGTTTTTTTAAAAAAATTATTTGTATTCCAATCAAAGATAAAAATTGAGAAGTATTTTCAAAGGTGCACTATTTTCCTACTACAGACTAAATAAGGCCGGGTAGATGTAGCACACTTTGAAATTCCATAATCCTTGGATCTGGGCTTGAATAGTTCCAAAATGAAATCATTGTAGTTGAAAGAATATTGATTAATGGACAAGATTAACCGAGCCCACACCATGTTCTCTTCAGGTTCAGACAAAAGGACAAACACACAGTTCTCTAAGCTCCCTGGTAGAGTTGGGGTTTCTATGTAGCAAGCATTCTCCTTGTGTATGCAGAGTGCCTGACATAAGGGAAAACAAAAACAAAAACAAAAACACATCTGGCTTTTGCCTGACAGTGAGGATCTTGACAAGAAGTTAAGGGAAACAGAAATAGGTGATTGATTCTACATGGCCGCCATATTGAGGTTTACCAGAGAAGCAGAATCAGCTGAGATGTTCCGTGACGAGCTATCTACAAGCCGAAGAACTAGAAAAACCCTCAGTGTCCAAAATCCTAGTGAGACAGGCTAAGCTGACTCCATGACAGGCTTCAAATTGGCAGTTCAGGTGGGCAGGTCCAGGCAAGCCAGTTACTGAGAAAAACAAACAAACAAACAAACAAACAAGCCGGCCTCAGGCAGCCAGTCAGAAACTGTCCTGCCATCAGAAGCTACCCTGCCACCTGGCCTGAGGCAAAGGCAACAGTTTTCAGACTTCCTCAGCAACAGTTTCCAGCCTCCCACCCCCCCCCCCAACCCCACCCCAGCAATGGTTCTGGAATGGCCTTAGAGATAGAGACAATAGATTAAGATAGAGGTCACCTACCCCTCCCCGGAACTCCCCTAATGTGCTTCAAACCTGGCCTGTGAGCTCACTGGGGGGCCTCCATCTTGGCTGATGGTAGGTCCCATCATGCTTGACCTCTGCAGAATACAAGTTTCTTTGCTTCTGCATACTATGAGTCTGGGATATCATTCTTCGGCGAATCGTGAACCCTTACACTAGAGTCCAAAACCCCAAAGCCTACAACCTCTGTTGCAGGGCTGGAAAAAGTATCAGGAAGTGAATGTGTTTACCCTGTTCTGCTTTTTATGATATTCAAGTCCTTAGTTGTTTGAGGGGTGAATGCTGACCCTAGTGACAGCGGACCACCAACCTTACTCAGTCTGTGACTCAAATGCTAATTTCTTCCAGGAATGCCTTGGGGACAGCAGGGAATGTTTTCCTCACGACCTGGGTGTCCCTTAGCCCAGTCATGCTGACTCATAGAAGTTCCCCTCAACGCACTTCCAGAACTCAGAGAAGCCACCAGAAAGGGACTTCAGAAGGGCAGTAGCCAGGGAGGCCAACAACAGTTTAGGAGCTGAGCGTGCACTGCGGGATGTTGGGAAATGTGTGTGTCAGGAGAAGGGCCAGCTGTGGAAAGTCTGGGAAGAGATGGCGGCTGGCCCTTCAGGCCCATCCAACATGCTGTCCAGCGTCCTCTGACCTCTCCTCGATATTAATCTCATTCGCCACAGTCATAGTGGCCTTTGTCTTCACTGCTGCACCTTATGTCCTAGTGACAGTCTCCCTTCCTTCCCCCAGGTTCTTACCTGAATGTTGCCTTTTTAGTGTAGCCGGATCTGTGTATTCATTGCACGCTGCTCTCCCTATCCGTCTTCCCGCCTAGTATCTTCTATAGCATTGATCACCGTTTGACACAGCCCCTAATTTAACTACTGTTATCTCATTGCTTACTTCTGACACCCAGAGCTAGTTCTGCCAGGCCACCACTGCAGCCCCTTGCTCCCTAAACACCAGGAGACACAGAGCAACCATCAATGAGTATGTGAGGAATGGACGGATGTAGCCCTCTGCTGTAAGCCTGGAAATCACCGTCAGCCTTCCTCCCAGTGTTTTCAACTCAGCATACTGATGGATTTTTTCCATGGCAACTGAGCCCTGATTATCATAAAGCCAACTGGAAAATATCATCTGCTTTACCAACAGCTGTTACCCTTCCAAGCCTGCTAGGTGGGATCTATTATATAAATCATCAAATCTATTTATTTGTAGAATTTCTCCTGAATAACCACTCGCATCTCCCTAGCCCTATAAAAGTCCCTGGTTCTCAACGATTCTAAAAAGGAATGTGCTCTTCTCGTTATAGGCAGGCAATTTGGCCAAAAGTACATCTTTGTATGCCAATGTAAAAAACGGCCATCCTTTTGACAAGAGTTTTACAACTTGGGCTATGCAGATCAGGGACCTTGGCCTCCCTGGTCCTGTATAGACAGGGGACTTTGATTTTATGGTGAATGGTTTTCTTTGAGGCAGTGAATATTTCATAGACTTCCCTAACAAACACAGCTCAGGATCTGTGAGGGTCTCATAACATGAACAGTGTCTGCCTATAGGACCTGAGAAGCCATAGTGTGGTCACAGAGGAGGTAGTGGGTCAACTCTGGGCAGAGGGCTGGCCACAGTATATGCTTCCAGGAGCAGAGTAGAGTTGTGGTGGATGGCATTGCAATCAATCTCCCTACTTGGAAAAGGGAAAGGGGGATTCCCTTTGTCCTTGAGCTAAGAAAATGGAGAGAAGTAAATGGAAGAAAGAGAAAGCATTTTATTAGAGACTAAGGATTCATTACTTATTTGCTTGTTTGTTTGCTTGTTTATTTGTAAACAAGGTCTCCTTTAGCCCATGCTAGCCTTGAAATTTGGAGTCTCTTGCCTTTTATCTCCATCCAAGAGCTAGGCTTATGAGCCTACACCACTATACCCAATTTTATGAAGGACCTAGGATATACTAAGCAAGTACTTTACCAACTGAGCTGGATCCCCCTGTCCTCCCAGTGTGTCCTCCTACCCCATCCTTGACCATTTAATTAAGCTCCTCAGGTCAGGAGCTTCCATCTCTTCCCTATAGGGCAGATCGATGCTAGAACAAAAGACGGTGTCTTCAGGAATTAGTTATCGCCTAACTCTGTGAGAAGTCTCCACTCCCAGGAGTATTTCCAAAGATAGTACAAAGCTTTCCAAGGGATTTATGGAAACCAGCCTAGTGGCCCAGGTTTTTGACAAAAAACTTTCATCCCCGGGAGGCAAGAAAACTCAGCTGGGTTCACAGAACTTTCCAATTTTCATCTGCTTGGCAAAAGCAAAGTTAAAGATCCCTTAAGGGGGCCAGGGCAGTCAAGGGGAGCTGCTGGCCCCTGTTTTTCTTTCTGGGCCCTGCCAAGAATGACATCACCTAGTTGGATTATTAGCAGGCCCTATCAGCAAACACAATCCCGTCAGTCACATCAAAGCAGCCCACATATGTGCACACTGGTCAGGGAGCCAGTTTCCATCAGCTTTGTGCCATCTTTAAACAAACCTGAGGTGGCCTCTTGAGCTGCAAAGGCATCCGATGGCCTTATTTTTTAACATGGAGGAAAAATGCTTGGGAGGAGGTGGAGGTGCAGTCAACATCCCAGGGTAGGGGAATGCTAGGGTGGTGAGGTGGGAGTGGGTGGGTAGGTGGGGGAGCACCCTCATAAAAGCAGGGGGAGGGGGAAGGGAAGAGGGTTGTGGAGGGGAAACTAGGAAGGGGGATAACATTTAAAATGTGAATAAATAAAATAACCTATTTTAAAAAACAGACAACGAAGCCTGTTAATTATGGAGATTTGACACACACACCACAAAGCAAATTGGTCCTTGGATTCAAAATGCTAATATTTACAGAAAGCACCAGAAATGGAATGGCCAGGGTCAAGGTGAGATGTAGACAAGAAGACACAATTAGGCGGCTACAGGAGGAGAAGAGGAGAGGAGGTAAGAGACTCATCCTAGACTGCCCTGCATTGGAGGGAAGGTTTGGAAGGCTGTCTTGGAGTCCTCAGGGCAAAACCCAGCCCTCACAGAAGTCTCCCATTTCCCAGGCTGCTTTGGTCATGCTCAGGTTGTGACAGCCCAAGGGACGCACACCCTTGAAGAAAGCATGCAACAGGTTTCACAGCATAGGAGCTCGGGCCCTCTGTAGTTAAGTCCCCCCAGAGTAGAAAGTCTGATAGCTGTCACATACCTCAAAATATGTACGACCGAGTCTTATAGAGCAGAGGACATGCAGAATATTGCTGGTAAGATCTCTAGGAAGTAATCCATGTGCTCTTACCTTCTGACCGGGCTCTCCCAAATGAGGCTCTGCTCCTTGACACCACTGCATACCGATGGAAGTGATTTCAGAGGATTATGAGAATCAAGTAAACTAATGAAGGGAAGGCAATGTCAAGTTCACACTAGAAATTAGCCATAAAACTTAGTTTTTATGAGATTTACTTTAGATGTAATCTGCCATGAGTTGAAATGAGCCTCATCAGAAGACACATACATCTTCCTAACTCTCCGGCAGCACCTTTATGTGCTGGCACATGCAGACAGGGACTTCACCAACACAGTCAAAGTGAAACATAATTACTCTGCTGGACCTTTGAGTGGTGACTTTATAAAAAAGGAGATCTGGACATAGAGACTTTACAGGGAAGAGGGCGTGAGGGGGAACAAGAAAACAGGGAGGGAGAGAGCCAGGGAGGAGACCAGGAACAGATCCTTCCCTCACAAGAAGCAAGCCTGCTTGTGTAAATATCTTGGCAAGAATTAAGCTCCTCTAAGGAGACAGATTTGTGCCCCTCCCATTGGATCTCTGACTATTAAAGCAATGGACTCCAAGGAATTGAATCTCCCCCTGGGAGAAGGCAAAGGCTAAAGCCTGATGCTAGAGAGAGAACCTGTCTCCCAGAAAGATGCCACAAAGTTCTGACAACTTGTCAGAATATCTTGCAGGAGAGTTAGAGCAGAGGCAGTGGGACTGGAGCTGAACAGGACCACACCTTGACCGGGACTGCTCAGTTCTGCACACTTCTTGCCCTCTATTTAAATCTAAACCTTGTGTTAGAACCCAGAAGATGAACTTGGAGCTCACTAGACCCCTTTATTTGTTCCTCTTCCAAGTGTGGCTGCATTGAATAAATCTCCTTACTCTGCTTTTCAGTGTTGTTTGCTGAGTTGACATATTGAGAACAGGTAGCCAAGCTTAGCTTGTAAAGCCAATTGTAACTGAGGCTTAGATTCTAACAGCTCTGGTGACACAGATACCTTCATCTCAGACTTCTGGAATTCAAGACAGTAGATTTCTGTTGTTTATACCACCCAGTGTGACAGTTATGGCAGCGTCAGCACACAAATACGGTGCCTTCTTTTAATTATTTTGTTTTAAGACAAGGTCTTGCTATAACCCAGTCTAGACTTCAATTCATAATCTTCCTGCCTTAGCATCCCCAACCTCCAGCTCAGGGATTGTAAGTATGTGCCATCATCATCTGTCCTATGCAGCCAGTGCTTAAATTCTAAAGTGGGGTCCTTTCCCAGAAAGTTTTCTTTCTCACTCACACTCACACAAAGCAACAGCCCAAAGCAGCTTCAGCCTCCGACAGAATTCAGACAATAGACATATCCGATGTCAGGGCAGCACTGCCTTCTCAGTAGCAGCCTGTGCCCTCCTTATGTGGGTCCCCACCCAAGGGACAAAAGCAACACCTTACTGTTATTTTAGACCGTGTACAATTTAAGCAGAAGTGGCAGACATGAAAACTGTCATTTGCCCATAGTCGCTGTGACCTGTGACCAGTCTTGTTAGAAGAAGGAACTCCTGTGCATCGTATGATTCGGGGTTCCACGTTCCACATAATGAGCAGCTTACAGAACCTCAGATCTTCTAGGCCACCGGGGTCAAGGCTGGCTTTTCCTCACCTTCAAGGACATTGATTTTCAAAGGGTTTGCAGGTGAAAATGAATGTGTGAGGTTACAGGGCCTCTCAAAAACCCTGGATGTTCCCAAGATGAAAGGAATTCCCTACAGGAGACCCAGCTCCTTTTTCAGTGGGTTTTTCTAGAGGTGGGTAAAGCCTGCAGGAACAGGGCTTTCTCTCTCTCTTACCCCTTCCACTTTTCTGTCTCTTCTGGCAGGGACTCATACTATAAATTTATTGCTTGTTTTATTCTCCGAAGCCAGAGAGCAGATGAACAGGAAGATCCAATCCTGCACCCTAACAGATTTAGAGCAGGGGGTGTGGGGTAGCGGAGTGTAAATCACTGCTTCTCAGCTCAAGCTGTGTATGAAAATCACCTGCGGAACACTAAAAACATCTTCCAAACTGTACCACCAAAGCCTTTCATCTGAAAAGACCAGGCCAGGCTCAGCAAGGGTGTTGAGAAGCTCCCAGGAGGAATCAACCCAAGCTGAAAAACCAACCATATAGACTCTTGCCTTCATCGATGAAAAAGTAACCCAGAAAGAAAGACTGGTTCTCTTTTTCTGGGTGTAATTCCAACCCACTGTCCTCAGTGAGATAGAGAAGCTTCCAGAAACAGATGATCCAGACCAACTGAGTCACTAGTGGCCTGGGAATGTCAGGGAAGCATCCTAGAGTCTGGTTGAGCTCAGGACCACAGATACCATGAAGTCTTGTACAGGCCAGCAGTCGTTCCTAAGGAGATGTCTACCTCATTGTTTAAAGACAGGGTCTCTCACTCTGCTCTGGGTTTGCAGAGTCAGGTGGACTGACTGACCAGTTAGCCTCAGGGATCCCCCTGTCTCTGTCTTCCCAGCACTAGGATTAAAAGTGCCAACTACCACACCTAGGGTTTTATGTGGGTTCTAGGGATATGAACTTAGGTCCACATGCTTTTAAGGAAGCATTTTACTGATTAATCTAGCTTCTCCTACACCCTTCCTCCCACTACCCTCAGTGAGTGACCTGTTTCTACCAGCTAGAGGTTATACAATCTCCCAAACCAATGCCATCTGCCAGAGCATCCGTACTCAAAGTGCTAGCGTGCTGAGGTGTTTCAGATTCAAGCTCTAAACAAATGTCCTCCTTTAAGCTAAGGATTTTACAGATGTTTTTGTGACGACATCAGTTGCAAGTGGCCTCTTGGGTTTCTCTTCTGCATGCTGGAGGGGATGTCTTTTTCCATTTCAACCCCTCTTTTGGGGTCTGCTACTTTGATTGCTGTCAGGGTGGGCTCTACTTGAAGGGTGGTCACAGCAGCTGGGAGGGCAAACATACCAAGATTATCCGTGTGGGGCTGGCTCTGTCATGCAATGAAGCATCTGTGCCTTGCTTCCTAGGCACCCTCCCTCCTGATGTGGGCTTCCCCGTGTGCAGCAGTCGCCAGCCCCAGATGTGAAGGGAGCCCCAGATGTGAAGGGAGCTCTCAGCGGAAGTCTGTGGGTTGCTGCCTTTACCTCTGAATTGCAGTTAAGCCTCATTATTGGGAAATAAAACCAGATTGGCTTTTAAGTGCTCAAAGAAGGATTTCTGAGGAACTACCTAATCCCATGGCCTTTGTCAGCCAGGCCTTTAATCTGTGCCCCTCCAACCCTGTGGCTGGGAATAGAGGGCAGACCTGCAGCACAGAGGAGAGATGTCAATCACCTGGGGTAGGTGAGGAGGCGGAGACACATTTGTTTACCTGTTTGAATTTTTCAGGTAAAGATAATTTCTTTTATTTTGGGGGAATTAAAGCTTGCTTGAAGCGAGAGATGCTCTTGCAGAGAACTGTGTCTCCCAGCTCCTCTGTTATGGGGCTGGAGTTCTGACCTTTACCCCCAGCCCTCTCATTCACCTGCAAGTGTCCTGTAGTGTCTGTCTTGTCTGCCACGGGACAGTGGGCTAGAAGGAGCACGTGACAACAAACAGTGGGGACTCTCTGCTGCCTCTGCATTGACAGCTCCTTCGAACCACATTGTAGATTTCCCAAGATATTCACGACAGCTGGCTCAAAGGAGAAAAACTAAAGAAGAAGAATGTATGGAGTAGGTTTAAGACTTACAGTAGCTGATTCTCTGAAGAAGTTGAATAGATTTGGCCAAGTCATTTGCCTCTTGGCTGCTCTTACCCACCACTCACAGTGGCCACAACTTTGGACAGCTCTGAAGAGGGTGTGAACCAAGATAGACTCCAGAGGCAAAGAGCCAATGTGAGTGAAAAGATTCATGCCACATGCTGTGCGTTGCCAGGTTTGCCCTTACATACCATGGATCCTGACTGGAAAGATACCCAGTATCTCCATCTAGATCACCTCTCCTCCTTTATCAGAATAAATCTAATGTCCTTAACACACTGAGAAACTAGGAGTTAGAGAAACGGACCATGGTTAGGTAATAAAGGTGACAAATTTTTTAAATGGTCAGCTTCTTCCTTACCCTTCTGACTTGAAGACACATGAAAAACACATGACATAATAATTGTGGATCTAGCAATATTATATCTTCCTTCAAACTGACCAACCCTAAATAGGGGAGGGAAAAAAATACCACCACCACCACCACCACCACCACCACCACCAACAACAACAACAACAAACCCAGTCCTCAAGAAGAGCCTGGATTTGTCAGCTTTCTGAGGCCCACACCCCTTCTATGTTGTAAAGGGACTTTTCCTCTGTGTGTCTGTGTGGGCGTGTGGTCCTTACCCTCAACAAATGTTTTTCTTCACCTGCTGACTCCATCTATTCCTGCCTGCTGCCTTTGAGATTTCTCTACTGCTACTTGAGAATCTTCCTGCCATTTAATTATTTAACTGGCAGAGGAAACAAACCCATTCAAGACCCCTAGACTGTGTTAGCACCTGTGCTGGTCTCTGACCAGGTTCAAGTCTTGTATCTCCATTCTCATTGCACCAATCAGCCTGCCTCACAGACTTAACCATAGCTATGGTGTCACTGGTGATATCCCTCACTATGCGGGAACCCTGGAAGCCAAAAACTGCTTCTGTCTTACTTCATTTAGTCTGTGGCATCCAGCAGGTAGTCGATTCTTAACTGACTCACTGTTTATAAGTGTTTTTTGTGCAAATGTACACTTTTGATTATGTTATTCCTTAAAAATCACTGTAGATTTGGCAGCTCTCTAGCTCGCTCTCTCTCTCTCTCTCTCTCTCTCTCTCTCTCTCTCTCTCTCTCTCTCTCTCACACACACACACACACACACACACACACACGTTCACATGCTCATGCTCTCTCTCCCATCTGGTACCCCACCCACACACACAAATAGATCTGTATTATTCCGTCTCCCCTCTGAGTAAGACCTCTGGGCCCTAATCAGAGCTCTACCAACATTCTGAAGGAAACCAACCAGCTCTCACCCCCTGGCATTCTTCTCCCTTGGGACCACTTAAAACCCCTGTGGGATCACAGTACAGTAGAATAAGTGATGTCTTTAGAAGTGACAAGATACAGGAAACCACAGTGCTGTGTCTTGGGAACATAAAATAACAGAACAGATCCTTAAAGATCGAATCTTATCCTTAGAAGCACTTTGCCAAAGCCATTTCAGCCTCTGACAAGTGCTGGCTCCAGTCCCACCTACCAAAGCCATGCACTGGCCTCAGAAAGGACAACAGCCATGCCATGCATTTTGTGCCATCAGGCTTAAAGAATCAGAAAGCAAATACACTTGGAGGTTGACCACAGACTATCTCAAGGCAGAGGGACCTTGCAGAATTGGCTCCATCCTGATCCTCCTGGGAGAGAGGAGGCTGCAGAGAATGCCATTAGTCACTCGATGTAATTATCAGGGATGACTAGGGGGTGTGGTACACTGAATGGGGCTTGTTGGGACTCAAGTGACTTGTGTTTGAGAGTAAGTAGAGACTCTCAGGAGACTAGCATATGGACCAAGCTCCACATTCTGATGGGGTACATCAGAGCATCCTTGGACCTCGTACATCCCCACAAAAAAACAGGTATGCTAGTTGTACTTATCACATGGAGCTTGCTGCAAGATGCCTAATGCACTTCGCCTAACGCACAGAAATTACTCAATGCAGAGTAGATACAAAGGCATCTAAGGAACAAAAGCTGTCTATCTCTAAACACCCAGACTGGCCCTTTTCTAGGTATAGATATAAATGAAACACACTGGGCAGCTCTGTAGCTTCTTTTATTAAAACATCTTTCACAAGTTCTGTTCACTACTCCATTCCACTGGCCCTCCCTGGGTTAACCCTCCCTTGCTCATTTACCCGGCTCGGTTCATAAGATCAGGTTGCATATGTTAAAGAATTACAGGCAAGGAACATTTGAGGTGGGTTGGATACCATGCGTCAGGAGGAATTTAAGTTCAAAAGACGACTGTCTTTTGTGCTGTTAAACATTCCATCAGTTCAAGAGGAAAAAGTCTGTTTACAGGTATAGTCAGGTCTACAGGGACCAAAGCATAGCTCCTATGTCTTTTAGGACATTCCTGAAATGATTTGCTTTGTTCGAGCCTCTTTTAAGAAACCACATGTAATTACACTCAACTATTCAGGAGGTTAAGCTTCAAACTAGCAAATGCCAAAGCATTCTAAGTTCCCATTGCCAACCCACCCTAATTCAGCAAGCCAGCCTTAGCTCCTCCTCTTAAGCATGCCTGCAGAAAAGAATGTGAGCCAGTATATTCCTGACTCCTGGCTCCTGGCTCCTGGCTCCTGGTTCCTGGCTCCTCTCTGCTCAAGCATTTCTTTCCATTGCTTGGGCAAGTCCTTTGATAATCAATGCTCATGTTATTTATAAACATTCTTGTCTAGGAAGAAAGTCACTTACACATCTTAAGAGAGGTCTGCTTGCTAAAGACAAGGCACTGTGTGGTTTTCTGTGTCCGCAGATGAGCAAGATCTTCGAGAATATTCTAAAACCTGCTCTCAAGTTTATTGTTCCTTTAACTCACTTAAAACATGCACACGCACGCCTCCTGCGTGTAGAAACCTTGCCCTTATTAATTATGGAGTAGACCCCTGTTGGATTTAATATTCTAATTATTTCAGACTACAGAACCTCCCAAACATTTTCCTGCTATGTTTAAATTAACATCAGTATATTAAGATCAGACTTCACACAATTGTGTACTAGAGAGAAACAGTAGATTTTCCTTAGAACCAGTTTTTTTTTGGGGGGGGGGGTGGCATGTTTGTTTGTTCTGTTGATCTTTAACTTCAGCATGGATATGCATGTGAAATATGTATGTATATTTGCATGTTCACATGTGTGTATGTATGTGTGTGAAAGGTGCATGTGCAAATGTGTATGCTGGTGTTTAGAGGCCAAGGTTGGCATCCAATGTCCTCCTCAATCATTCAACACCTAACGTACTGACTCAAGGTCTCTCTCCTGCACCCATAGCTCACCAATTCTGTTAATCTAGCTAGTTAGCTTCCTCTGGGGGTCTCTAACTTCCCAGGATTAGGATTACAGGTGGGCCTCCACACCCACCCTGTGTTTACTTTGGCACTGAGAATCCAAACTTTGTTCCTTACCTTTCTTACACAGTAAGTCTTTATCCACAAGGCAACACCTCCCCCCCACCTGTCTTCATGTAGCTTCTCTTGAGTTCAGGTTCTCAGGAAACTACTACATGGATACCTGTAATGAGAATAGAAAACCAACAAGAGGCTGGTAGGTTAAGAACTCCCTTCCTTCCTTCACAACTAATTAGCAACTTCTAGCCTGATCTAAGGGCTGTTCTGGGCACCATGGAAACACAATGCCTGCCCTTATGGAGTTCGCACTACTGTGCTGTATTTCAGTGTAGAATGGATGATAGGTCTTAGGGAGAAGAAAAATAATGTAGATGCAAACAAGATGGGACTGGGACTTGTGGTGCGTGCCTGTAATGTAAGGCCATGGCTAACAAAGGCAGGAGGAACTCAAACACAAGGTCTGGCTGAGCTACATCATGAGGCTCTATCTCTAAAACAAGAAAGAGGAAGAGAGGGTTCTAAAAGCAAGGTCATGATGCACCTCCAGTATCTGAGCAAAGCTCTAAAGAATGGAATGACCAGTTGTGTAATACCTGAATTAAAAGCAATACCAACAGTCATGGAAACTCAGCACAAGAGGGCCCTGCTCCAGCTGTACGCAAGGAAGAAGCCAGTATGACTAGAGCAAGGGAGAAAGGAACATCCAGAGTGAAGAGCAGAGAGGAAGGAAGGGCAGCCTAAGCAGCAGGCCACTTCTAAGACCTCGAGCTTCTAGTCTGAGTAAGAAAGAGCCATTGTAGTATTGTGAGTGGAAACGAAAGGACCTGACAATTGCTATAGCAACACTGCCTAGGAAGGATGCTGAAGATTCACATGACAGCTGTGAGAAGTGGCCAGATCCTGGGCTATTTCAAAGGAAGAACTTTACAGGGATTTGCTAATGAACTTAAATATAAATATGAAAGAACAGGGTGGGTCAAGAACAACTCCAAGATATGTATTTGTTGGGCTTGAGTCACTTATTTTTTTTTTAAGTTTGAAGAATAGAAGGGAAACAAGCGAAAGTTTGAATATTGATATGTTAAGTTTAAGGTCCCTACGTTAGACATCCTCGCGGAGATGTTGAGTAGGCAGATGTAGAAAAAAGTTTGGAATTCAAGGGAAAGGCGTAGGCTTGAGATATATTTTTAGGCTCTATCAGCATGTGGATGACGTTAAGCCACGAGACCGGCTGATATCACTCAGGTAGTGAATGTGGGTGGAGACGAGAAGGCATCTAGAGACTAAAAGCAAGCATGCACCACTCTGGGGTTTGGAAATCCACACCTGGCATCGCTCCGGATAACTCTGTTATTCAGAAATGTCTTACTCCTGCTTGGTTCAAAACACTCCATTTTGCTGAATCATGCAACTTGGCACTGGTTATCTTTCTCTAATGTTTTTCAACTGGAGTTACTCAGACCATAAAATAGAACTTAAGGCTAAAGTCGCGGACGATTCAAAGCCTTCCATCTTTGTGCTGAGGAATCCGCAGCCAGTAACACTCAGAAACTATTTTCAAAAGTTTCTTTGTCAATGACTAGACGACTAGCACTGTACACACAAGAAAGGATGTATCCAAAAAGCCCTTTTATATGGACAGTAAGTCAAGCAGCTACCGTCCCAAAGCCAGAAAGCCACAACTCATCCTGTGTTGTGGCCTGCTCCGCTCTGCCTGGCTTGGCCTCCCAAGTGCTGGGATTAAAGGCATGCGCCACTAATACTGGTCCAAACTGCGGCTTCGGTCTTCGGGTCAGGGTCTAGAGGGAGAGAGAGTGGGGATAAGGAGAAGAGACGCAAAGAATGGAGACAAGACAGAGGTTCTGGTCAAGTCTCATTTATTGAAGGGAAATCTGGGGTATTTATACACTTTTGCCACGTGCCTACAAGGCATGTGGATATGACATAAGCCTTACAGGCGTAGATACCACGTGTGCCTTACAGGCATGGATAGCTGCTTTCTAGCCGCTTTCTGTTAAAAGTCGGCTCCCAACAACCCTGGTGTGTCACTAAAAGTTATTAACAGTGACTGTCACTGCAAAACAAATGATCGACCAAACTCAGTTTCTTGAAATAAGTATCGATGATCTTGTAGCTCTTAAGCCAGAAAATCCAGTCACGGTTGGGCTGGCTCCCGTGCCCATGGTTTCACACAGGCAGCAATGAATGTGTTAGCAGAGTGGGAGCAGGTTCTCATCTCTCTCAACTTAGGGATAATCTGCCATTGCTTAGAGGGCACCTTCAGTTTTCTTGACACGTGGACCTCTGTAGCTTCATTTATTGTATAAATGTGAAGACTCAGAAAGGGAGCTAGCAAGGAAGGAAATGCCACCAGGACGGCCATCACAGGCTCTTGTGGCCATCACGGGCTCTTGTGGCCATCACAGGCTCTAATGGAGCACTGACAACACACAGCATCCCCCCCTCCCCCCTCCTCCACACATACACACACTGTTATTGTAATCTAGTGACCGGAAGCAAGGGATGGGACCAAAGAAGAGATATTTAGAGTCAAGGACTATTCACAGGTGGAATTTCAGGAAGGCTATTTCGAGGTTTGTTTACCACAAATAACATGAGAAGCATTTTTAATTAATAAATTTATTTTTAAAGGAAAGTTTTAGGCACAAAGCAATGTTAAGCAGGAGACAAGCACAGACAGCTTATATACTTGCCTTCAGAGGCTTAACGCCCCCTACCGTCAACATCACCTGCTCAGTGAGGGAATCTATGCCATCAATAAAAAGCTTACACTGACACATTAATATCCTCCTTGGATGTATAGTTTATATTAGGACACACTCTTGGTTTTGCTCATTGTGTGAGTTTGATGAATAAAATGTGACATATATCTGTCAACACAGCGTCATGTACAGTAGTCACTCTACCATATAAATCCTTTCTGTTCTGCCTATATTCTTACCTTTCTTACCTTCTCCAGGTAACCCTTGACAACCACTAATTAAAAGTAACCTTTTAATTATCCCAGTAGTTTCTTTGTTTTTCAGAGTGTCAGAAAGTTGAAATTATGTAGTATACAGATTTTCAGTTTCCCTTTTTAAACCTTGATGTATATTTAATATGTATTGTATATTTAAGTTTCCCCTGTGTCTTTACATGGCTTGATAGTCTGTTTCTTTGTTTTAGCATTGAATAATATCTCATTGTCTAGGTATACCATGGGTTGCTTGCTTATATACTTCCTGAAGGACATCTTGATTTCTTACATGTTTAGGCATTTATGAATAAAACTACTGTAAATACCATGTGCAGGTTTTGTGTAGTTTAAACACTGAGTTCTTTTGGGGAAAATACCGAGCAGTGTTGTTACTGGATCATATGGTATCCGCATGTTTAGTTTCCCCAGAAATTGCCAAACTGTCTTCCAAAGTGTACTGTTTTGCATTTAATGAGTGTTTCAATAGATTCACATCCTTATCAGTATTGACTATGATTGGTATCAGCGGCATTTTTAACTTTAGACATCTTAGCAGGTCTGTAGTGATGGCTCATTGCTACTTTAATGTGTAACCCTCTAATGTGTTCACAGTATGAGAAGCTGGATATCTTTCCATATATTTATTTACTATGTGTGTGTGTGTGTGTGTGTGTGTGTGTGTGTGTGTGCCAGTGAGAGATCTTTTCAGTTAAAAATATTTGCTCTAAAAAAATTGTAAAATAAAAATACTTGTTCATTTTCCAAGAGTTGACTTTAAGAAAAATTTTGCATATTTTAGAGAATAGTTCTTTATTAGTTTTGTTTTTAAAAATGTTTTCTCTTAGTGGTGGGCTCATATTTATATTTTCTTACAGTTACAACTTGAGGCTGCTCAGACACAGACCATACCAGTCTGAATAGGTCTACCTGCCTTTGGAATTTTCCCATACCCTTGGTTCAGAGCTGAAGGACTCAGAGCCTATGACACCCCTTCCTACTTCCACCCGTACCCCTACATGGGTGCTCAGATGCAGGCCATGCCAGTCAGAAGAACAGAGACCCCATGCTGAACCAAAGGCCACTCTAGCTGCCAGAAGTCCAGCCCCCAACTCTGATGAGGACTCTCAACTGGACCAGGGGTCACACAGACCTGCAGAATACAGACCACAAAGACCAGAAAATGAAAGAGGAAACAGAAACCAAGGAACAAAACACTCATCTAACAAAGACAAACTCAGAAATAGACACCTAGACATCACAAAGACAGAAGCCTAGACATCAGTGTAAGAAGATAATCAACAACAACACAGCAATACGGCACCACGGGGGCCAGCTATTCTACTATAGCAACCCTGGCATACTCCAACCCAGCTGAAGAACAGAAAAAAGACCTTAAAACAAACTTCAGGAAAATGATAGCACACCTTAAAGAGGAAATGAATAAGCCCTTTAAAAGAAATCTTTTTTCTTTTAAAAACAAGCAATTAGAAAACACAAACAATTGGAGGAAAATGAATTCCTTAAGGAAAGCCAAGAGGAGACAAATAGGCGAAGAAACTGGAACTAGAAATAGAAGCAATAAAGAAAAAACAACCTGAGGTGACCCTAGAGATGGAAAAATCCAGGAACGAGAACAGGAACTAAAGACATGAGCATCACCAACAGAATACAAGAGAAGGAAGAAAGAATCTCAGAAGGAGAAGATATAATAGAAGATACTGATACACTGGTCAAAGAAAATGTTAAATCTGAAAACTTTCTGACACAAAACATCCACGAAATATAGGACAAATAAATGTAGAATTGGAGTAAATGCATTTTTAATTGAAAAATACCACCTAGACTTTAAAACTAATCTTTTATAGAGTCAAAATAAACTCCATGCTCATGACCACCATTCTAATAAAAGAACATGAAGCCAAGGCTACTGGTATACACTGCATATAAAAAGGCTTAGTTAGCTGATATACTAGGTGGTAGCATAAACTGCATTAATTTTTATGGGTCAGAGTTTAAATTAATGATTTCCATAATGTCACCAAATAGGAGTAAACTATAAAACATGAATTTAGGGAACACGGCCAGCCGTACTATGTCAAGAAATGTCAGAGAAATGAAAATCCATACACACAGGCTACCTGGCATATATGTGAGCTTCAGTTCAGTCTTCTTACTAGCTCCTTTGTGGGTGTGTAAAGAGTAATCAATAAGCGATTGAAAAGCCTGAACACTCTTGACAGACATGACATCCTGCCTCCGCAGAGGCAAAGCAGACACACCACAAACTAATGAATACTATACAATCCTACCCATCTTGAAAGGTCAAATTTTATTTATTCTTTTGTTGCAAACAACCCAGCTGTGAGTGCCTAAAACCGGTAGGCCAGCTCAAGACAGATGAGGCCATTTTTCAACTGGAACACCCCTTCCTCTCTCCTGAGGCAGCCAGCACAGGCAGACTCATTTCTCAGCCACAGATAGAATGCAGTGTTACTGCTGTCTCCAAGGTCTTGCTAAACCTACTTGGAGCCTGAGGTCTAGCCACTCAGCACCTCTACCCTTCCTGTCTCTCCAACCCATCTGAATGCCCTACCAGGTCAGCTTGAGGAGTGGCTACCAATGACTGTGAAACAAAGACTGTCCACTTTAATTGCCTCTTTGGTGCGTCACCAACGCTCCAATTCTGCTGGGAAGCCCTTAGCAAAGCCTTCATCCCTCATCCATCCTTATCAAGCAGACAACAATCGAGCCAAATTTTGTTTACGGAGTCCAGATTTGCAAGCTACACTGTGCGCCTGATGCTTCACATTTTCCACACCGCTGCACTGCAGATCTTCCTGGCTTCATGTGAGAGCGCTTCAGATCCCATGAAACCAAAGCCAGGAACTGGTGAGACACGCTGCTGCGAGTGAGGGCCTCTTGGCAGAGTTGACTCCTTCGGGAAATGGAGGCTTATTTAACAGCATGTGCAACCTATTAACTTTGGGCTCCACGGGAAAAGGCCAAGAGAAAGAAGGAGACTCAGGGGTGGGAGGGATCACTTTGTGGTTTTAGTCAAAGCCTCGGGTTCTCCTAATTCTCTGAGATAAAAAGAGCTAACCATTTGGGGGTCTTTGCATAATTTGAATTTGGAAGTGTCTCTGCATTTTCATTTAGCATCGAATAACTATCGTCTCGAATTTTTTTCATTTAAAATTGGCCAATGAGCCAAAGGCTTATTGTTCTGTTCATCTCATTTGTTATAGATACAGAATTGTGGTATGGAAGTCAGGAGCCTTGTTTGATGGTGTGTTATGCTATTAGTTAGTTAACTCCAAAATGGTTTTGACATTTAATTGAGGGTAGTAATGGGGGTCTCAGATGGACAAAAAACTGAGAAAAGAGTATTTTTTCTTTTTCTAAAAAAATAAGTCACATTAATGAAATCTTTTGTGTGTGATAAAATCAAAACAGTAGAGAGAGTGTAGGGTTTGGGGTTGGTTAGCTTTCAGTAGAGTAAAATGGAAGAGTCAAATCACACTTAGATTTATAATAACTGGGTATCTGTGGTCTCGGCTGTCTGAAACTCAATATCTAAACAAACAAAAGGCTGTTACCTGTTTTTGAGTTTGGACCTCTTTTTAAGTAGTTGTATTTAATTAGAATTAGGCTCCTATTATGTTACAGTAAGGCCTACGTTAGATTAAGGTTAGTTTTGTCATGTTAGATTAAGATTAGATTCAGGTTTAAGGTATATTTAGATATAGAGAACTAACAACCAACCCGCCTAGCTAGCTTTATCAGCTAGGAATGCCCTAGGCTGTAATGAATATTGGTCTACCCCATGCAGCCTTAAAGAAAACCCCACAGAAGGGACTGCTATAGGGGTTGCCATTCTAACAGTCAGAGCTGTTCAGTTGGTCACTATGTAATCATGAAGCCAAGTGCTTTCATCTGGTTCCACATCCTTACAGCAACAGCTCCTCTCTGGGACTGCCAGATGGCTGTGTTTTCCCAACTGTCCATACCCAATGCCTGGCCTTTTGATTAAGAATGTTAAGACACAGAAGACCTTAAGTTTGTATCTCCTTAGCTTCAACTCCCCTATTTTGCAAAGCATCACTCTGAGGGAAACAGAGAAAGCAACTGTTAATTCTTCCCTTCTTTAGAGTAGAGTTGAGTTGGAGAAAGCGCTGTTAGGAACAGGCATTTGGGATATCAGAGAAGTGGAAAAAGTCAGGTAAGGATTTGCCACAACATGTCATGATCAGACATGCCGGCAACTTCAGGAAAAACAGGACATGTGTCCTCTGGACAATAAAGGTGAGGTTTTATTGGAAACCTGATGTCACCTTTCTGGATGGTAGAGATGTATCCCCCTGTGGATAGAAAGCTGAACTCTTAAAGGCCAATGAGAGACCTCATTACCAATGTAGGACACTAAAAACTATCTAGTATTAAGATGAAGACTCAGTGTAATTGTTACAAATTAACACTTAAGTAAGTTGTATATATCTGAATATAAGATAAACCAAATAATGTTTGTTAAATTGTTCACGTGTAGCAAATTAAATGTGTGTTTTCAATGAGATCTGGGCGCTCATAATCATCTCTTACATATTGCTATCTACACACATGCTCATTTAAATATCAGCTCAGTCATCTACATTAAACCATTAAGCTCTGTGGACACTGGGGACTCCGTGGTGAACAACCGTGGTCCCAGTCCTTGAGGCAGGTTAGATTACAATTATAATTAGTCTTAGATTGTACAGGACATTTGGGGACTTGCTACGAATGAGCCTAAGGAAAAGGGTTAAAGGGTTAAACCCCTGAGTGTTTAAGACATGTCTGATGGCTTAGCGGTGGGGGAGGGGAGGATCACAAGCAGGTCAGGTGAAAAGGAGAGGGGAGGTCAGGCTCCAGAAAAGAGCACATATTGAAGAACCTGGATCAAGGAGAGCGGCAGCACCAGGCTTCAGAGAAGAGGAAATTGGTATGGAGTGGGTGTGTGCCGACGTGTAAACAATGATAAAAATGACTGAGACTTTTGACATGCCAAAATACTTATCAACATAATTTTCACATTTCTAATTCACGAGAAGTCTTTCATTCTCCATTTACTGGAGATGAAAGCTATTTCACGCCAAGCAAAAGCATAAACTTGAAAGATGTGACATCGTTGATATTTTCCTCACAAAATGAAAATAAGTTGATCAGTCTCAAGGGCTGGACCTTTGTTGTATCTAAGATGATCTTGGAAAAAGAAAAATTCACTATAAAGTCAGTGTGGGCCTTAACAAACTTGCAACCTAGAACTTCTTACTAGGGTATCATGGGAATCTTTTTTTTTTAATCTTTTTTTATTCTTTGTGAATTTCATATCATGCATACAATTCCACTCTCCTCTGTATCTGCCCTCTGACCTCGAAACCTCTATCTCCCCCAAAGAAAATAAAGCAAAACAGACTAAAAATAAAGTCTTGTCCTGTAAGCTAAAGTGTGTCACTGTGTGTCACACAGCGTACTCTTTTGTCCACACGTCTTTACTTGCAAATGTTCGTTGCAATGACACACTGGTCTGGTCCCAGGCCTCTGGCTTCTGCTACTCTATCAATATTTGATCCTTATGGGGACTCCTCTAGGACATCCTGTTGTTGCCATGTGTCATGAAGATCTTGCAACTTTGGATCCACTGGTCCTTTCTCGGCCTCCAGCAGATCATAGATAGGGCAGATGTTGGTGTAGGGGTGAAGGAGGAAAAAAGGCATCTCTCCTTTGTACCGTGGAAATCTTACTAAGGTGTTGCTCGTGGATGTAAGAAGGATGAACTATACTCCAAAGGATGCATTGCCTGGGTGAATGAGAACAGAGGTATTAGGAACATTGCAAAGAAAATGAAATCCTGGAGTTATGTATAGAAGAATGGGATTAGGTCCATCAGAAAATAGGGAAGTTATCTGTTAGGAGACAGAGAAGAAACAAGTGAGAGTCTGAATGGAATTGAGTAGATTAAAGAGAGGGTGGGGCCAAAGTAAAAAGGACGACAATGGAGAACGGTGACACCAAACTGCTGGGTTCCATGAATATCATCAGGCACACAGATAAAAATAAGCTCTTCTTTAGAAGGCTGGATCTATTGTGCCTGGAAGGACCAAGATTTGTAGTTTGGCATCTACCTACCATCCTCAGTACAGCCCTGAGGGGTGTGGGCTCTCATCTTGGTGATATGTAACATCAATGTTCCTGGAAGAACACGGTCTTCGGATCTGCTCACGAAGGAGCTTCTCAGCCTGTGCTGAGCTGGTTCTGCAGGTCAAGTTGTCAGTCAGTCAGTAAAGTGTTGCTGTAGGCTCAGGTCCGCTACAGATCATGGACCACTGGGTCTTTGAAGCTGCTATTAACTCTAGTAGCTTAAAGAAGAAAGCATCCCAACTTCTAACTGTTTTGTTCCCAAATTCATGTGTGTGTGTGTGTGTGTGTGTGTGTGTGTGTGTGTGTGTGTGTTATCTATAGCAAATGTATGTGAGTGTGTACACACATGTGTAAACTTGCAGGGGCCATAGGAGCACACTGAGTGTCTTCCCCTAGCTCTGTTTTTCTTATTGCCTAGAGTCAGCACTACTCACTACATTGGTAGTTAGCCATTTTGGCCCGGCTGATTGACCCACCATCTGCCTGTCTCTACTTCTGGTGCTAGTATAGGCACACACAACTATGCCCAACTTTTTGCTTGTTTTTGTTGTTTTGGGATTTTTGTTTTTGAGGTAAAGTCTCACTATGTAGCCTTGGTTGTTCTGGAACTAACTGTATAGACCAGTTTGGCACTGACCTCACAGAGATAATCCTGCCCCTGCCTCTCAAGTACTGCGTTCAAAAGCATGTGCCACCATACCCGTCCATGTCTAGTTCTATATGGTGCTGGGGATTCAAACGCAGGTCATCAAGCTTGTACAAGAAGCATTCCTACTCTCCTTGGCCCCTGTTCCCACACTTAGGAGAAGCCAAGTGAGATTACCCACTTTCTAAAACTTGAATTGTCTTTAAGAACATAATATTAAAACTGCAACCAAGTCTTAAGTGTCATGCCTACTTCAGCAACAACAGACCAACTCTTACCCTAGCGGGCTTTCCAGGGGCACTTAGAAAGGACAATGAAGAGAGATAGGAAATAGAATCTCAGAGCAGCTCATGCATCCAAGGATCCAAGAAATCCTTTCCTCTGTCCCCTGGGCTTGAACCTCTAGTACATTTAATAACTAATTTATGCTCTTCAAGGTTTGTCCGCATGTGTTTGAACAATGCCAATTACACAGTAAGAGAAATATGATTTATTCCTAAAGCCACACTAATTGAGAACTCCATGTAAATTAATGAGATGATTTTTGATAATTCTACAAGACCTGAGAGCACCAAACTTCCTTCTGGAAAGTCCTAAGGAATTCAGAGTGCCCAAGTTCCCTTAGGGATCACTATGTGCTAAATACCTCAAACTTAAAAGAGAAATGTAGTATTAAGGTGTGGTTGTGGGTAGAGTACTACTTGTTTAATATGTATGAGGCCCTGAGACTGATCCCTAGTGTGAGAGACAGAGAGGGGGGAGAGAGAGAAAGAGAGAGAGAGACAGAGAGAGAAACAGAGAGGGGAGAGAGAGAGAGGCAGAGAGAGAGAGAATGGGGAAAGGACTGAAGGAGAGAGAAAAAGATAAACACACAGAAAAAGAAAGAAAGAAACAGACAGACAGACAGACAGACAGACAGAAGAGTGAAAAGGAGAGAGCGATCTTAGAGACTTGAGGGCAAATACAGTGTCGTAGATAACACTGAAATTTCCCCCAAACTGAAGATCATCACACAGATTACAAAAGGGGGATTCTATAAAAATAATAATAAAAAAATAGAGCAGATACAAAGACACAAGATACAAAAGCTCTACCCCAGGGAGGTTTCATTTGTAATTTTGGCAGTCGTGCCATGATGTGGTTTGAAATTCCTTTTTTTTACATGCTGCTATATTCCCTTGGTTCCCTCAGAGCCTCAGAAAATCTGATGAATCCACACAAATGTAGATCTGCCTTTGACAAGAGAAGTAAGGGATGGAGCCAGTCTGTCCTCTCTGTGGAGATCCTGAGGTAGGAGGAGACAGCAGAACTGAGCTTTGAAAAGCATAGAGTCCATTACTGTCAACCACTATCACCAGCAAGGGGGGGTGGTGGCCTTCCCCAGAGCAAAGTAGAAGGAACTTCCTGGAGCTGCAGTGGGCTTCTCTATGAACAGCTAGGAGCTGAATTGGAATGGCATGCTTTTTCTTAGGATGCCAAATACAGGTGACCCTTAAGGAAAAGAAATTATATTTTTGATGGAAGCTTCTGACTATGAAGATACACTGCTCCACAATCCTCCCACTAAGAAGTAAGGCCCATCCCTCCTTCCTGTAACTCCGAGATGATGCTGGGTCTTCTTTGACTAATTAAATATAGTGGGACTAACAATACATGACTTCCAAGGTCAGTCTACACAGAGCCATACAACTTTCATCTTTCTCACTGGAATGGTTAAGGGATTCCAATTTACTCAGAGAGACCGTACAGAGATCCTTTGATGAACTCTTGATGCCAACCCAGCCCAGGAGCCAGTTATGCAAGTAAAGCCCCTGGGTGATTCCTATACCCAACTGTCCTATGTCCACTCACCTCATGAAAACTGCAAGCAATGTCCACTGTGTCCTACCCACACTCTGTCCCACGGAATCTGTGTGTCATTGCCTTCGCCATGAACTTCAGGCATGATTTGAGAGACAACTGTAAATAACTGAAACGTGGGCCACATATGTGATTTAACCGCCTGCTCTATACCTTCCTGGGGTTCACATTTTCTGCTGTATTCTTTGATTCAAGCCCTAGAACACCATCTTGATTTAAACTGTCACATGTAGCCATCTGTGATAAAAGTGTACAGTTTGGTTGCATCTATTTCTAATGAAATGGACACTTGTTAAAGGCACATTGATCAAATTTTAAGTCAGCCTGTGTTTTAGTTTGGATTTCTGTTGCTGTGAAGAGAAATCGTGTCCACATAAATTCTTATAATGGAAAACATTTCATTGGGACTGGCTTATGGTTTCAGAGGTTTAGTCGATTATCATTAGGGCTGGAAACATGGAGGTACGCAGGTAGATGTGGTACTGAAGAAGGAGTTGAGAGTTCTACATCTTGATCTGAGGGCAGCAGAAGACTGTATACCATACTGGGCAAAGCTTGAGCATGGGAGACCTCAAAGCCCACCCCCACAGTGACACACTTCCTCCAGCAAGACCACAACTACTCCAACAAGGTCACACCTTCTAATAGTACCACTCCCTATGGGTCAACACATGAGTTTGTGAGGGCCATTCAGATTCAAACCACCACAGCCCATGAAGGATGGAATCGGTGTAATGGTCTGACCAAAGCTCAGAAAGCTTGGCATGCGTTTCACTCTTCTGAGGAGGTACGTAGGCAAAATCATGCTGAAATGACTCATATATGATCATTAAGACAGGATGAAATACCTGAAAAAAAAAAACTCAAATCCATTTACAGTTCACAAGCTACAGAGGAGCAAGATGAAGAATAGCTAAGGAGACTGTGTTCTCACTGGACAGACTGAAAGGGGTAGACAGACACATACGCATGGGGTAGGAGAGTGCTTGAGAGTTGACAGTAGATGGGAGATATGTAAGGGGACTAGAGAAAGCAGTAAGTAGAGAGCTAAGATAACAAGAGCCCTGCAAAAGAGCAACAGAGTAGACAAAAGTTAGGAGTAAGCAGAGGCTAGCAAACAAAAAGAAGGGCAGCCAAGTCTATTGCTGGTGTCAATATCAATGAATAGATGCCAGTTGCAAAAGAAAGTTATAAGACCCATGGTGCAGCATAGTGAAACTTACCAAGTCTTCATTTAGTGACATTGCACTCCAATATAAGTTTGTTGTAATGAGAAAATACAAATTCAGGTGAACAGTGTGTGACATTATGTTTTGGTTTTTGTTTTGTTTTGTTTTGTTTTAAACAGTTTGTAGAAGTCAACCTAGGGCTGAAGCACACACTGTCTCTGTTTCCTCCCAAATCTTCCATATAACATAGTCATATTATGTGAACATCAGTATAGATTTGCTTCAGATGCTGTCAGGAATCCTGAACCCATCTTTTTGATGACACCATTGTCCCTACTGACTCCACACACAACTGTAAGTTCCCAGGAAGCAGCAGCTATGACTATACTGCCCTTGGAGAACATCCAGGAGGTCCCTTCATCTTCTCTTGTCTGGTGTCTGCAAACCCAACACAAGGTGGCCAAGGAAGAGTCACAGCAAGAGCTGGACCACTTTTTGAAGCCATCTTTCAGTGACAGCCAATAGCTATCAGAACAGAGATGAGCCCATTGATCCCACAGAGAGACTGAGAGGAAGTCTTGCAGAGTCAGCAGTCAACATGAAGAGACTTATGGAGAGATGAGGAACTGAGCTCATACTGACACCTTAGAACTTGGACCAGCTCATCTCCAAAGATTTCCCATAAACAACATCCCAACACATCCATAAAATAGCCTTGGCCTTCCACCAGAAGCTTTAGATAAGTGTTAGTGGAGCTGAGGCTGGAACAGAGAATGTACTTCTCACTCTGAGGCCCACATTGCTGTCATGGTGGGTAGAGTGTAGGCATTCTTCATGACTTGCCAAAGAAGAATCCACCTACGTGCTGCCTCCGTACCATATTGTACCGTATTATCTAATGGAACCCACACTGACTTCACTGAGCCAACTTCCTGCTCCCTCCAGCCCTGGGCAGAAAGCAAACAGTGTGGCCCTTTTCCAGACACTATTGTTTGGCAGCAACACACCCCTCATAAAACTAACCAGTCCGTCAGTCTGAGGACAACATGGGGGTGTCCATTAATGCTCCGGTTAATAGCTAAGAAGGATTTGTCCAGATGGATAATTAACTGACCAGGCATCTTGAGTGAAGAAGTAGGATTCTGAGAGCAGACCCAGCATTGTGAGGGTGGTGTATCCATGGAAGCCTAGCAAGCAGGAAGCAATCCTCATGACCCCATGTGCCATGTTTCCATGAAAAACACAATTTAAAAATAACAGATAGGTGCTGAGGGAAGAGAGGCAGGGAGGGGTTTTACATGTGCAATACAGGGGATTAGTGGTGATTAGTGGGGACAAAGAAAAGGCCAGTTAATGTTTTGGGCAAACAAGGAGAGCTGACAGGTGCAGGGTGTGCTGTGTACACACGGCGGCAGCCGGAGTTATGTGGCTTCCACACAGCAGCAGGTTTAGGAACGTCAGATTTCCTTACACAGCTAATTAGCATGGGCTCCTCAGTCCTCTGGCAACAGCATGCCCTTTATTAATGCCCTACGAGGAAATGGAAAATCTCCCCCATTTAGATTGGGCTTTCATTGACTGTTCTTTGCCCTGAATCTGGCCCTGGCAAGGTGATGTGTATCTCAGATAAACCTCAGCAGTTGAGACCTGAGACAAAAGACTTAATCTTTCTGGAAGGTGGAAAAGGAGTTCTGCTGGGAGGGGGGTTGTAATACTACGGTCAAGGGCTGGGCAGGTGGAGGCCCATGAGCACTGCTCTCAACAAAAGGTTCCCTGCCTGGTGTTCCTCTGTATTTTCCCCTCGCCATGATGGATTTGATGGCATGCCCTTTCTCCAGAAGCAGAAACGTTCTTTAGGTGGGAGGCATTTTGAGAGCTCACACTATAGCGATGTCAGCCCCTCAGAACTTCAGGTGGGAGGAGCTCGTTCCTCCACTGTGTTCTAATTCCTGTTGGAACCTAGTTTCTTCAGGAGCTCCTGCTCTGCCTTCTCTTCCTCTCTGTCAGAAGAATTGCTCCACCACATCCAGCTTTTTTTCCTTTTCTAATCACAGTACTGGGTATTCTGGTTTGGATGTAGAATGCTCTGCATAGTCTCATGTGTTTGAATCACTGATTCTCAGCTGGTGGCGGTAGTCTAGGAGTCTGCGGAACCTTTAGGAGATGCCTCATTAGAAGAAAAGGGTCACTGGAGGATGGTCTTGGGGTGTATGTACCCTTTGACAACTCAATCCCTGACCTGAGCTTTCCCTGTACATCTCTTGATCTTCTGAGATACAATAAGCCACACCACAAGCTCTTTCTGTGGAGGCTTAAGCCCCCACTGCCATGCCTTCCCTGCCGTAAAGGACTGTGTCCCCTTAAACCACAAGCCAAAGCTGTGAGCTATCCTGTCAGTGTGACAAACAAGTAACTAATACACTGGGCATTGAACCTGTGGATCCCAGGCAAGCACTGAACCACTACATTCTATCTCCAGTTCTTCTTTGCCCTTTGCTTTGAGAAGAATCTATGTTGTCCAGGCTGACCTAGAACTCCCAAGAGTCCTGTAACACTCTCACAAGGGCTGAGATTAGAGACTCTGCACCACTGTGCCTGACTCTAAAGAGAGCATTGAAGCATTTGATACTTTTTTCCTTTTGCAGTGGTAGGGATTGAACCCAGGGCTTCGTGTGTGCCAGGCAAGTATTCTACCACTGAGTTATACTGCAGACCCCATATCAAAAGTGGGACTTCTCTTTAGGAAACAAAGCCACCTACTTACAGCACAACACTTCCTCTCATGGTGTCCTCTCTGTGCTCTGTAGATGGCTCTCTACCCTCAGGCTTACTGCTTTCTAGTCTTTTTCCAACACTGCCTAGTCCAGCCTCCTTTTGGAGCACCCTCAAGTCTGCCTGGTGTGCATGGCTCCACTGGTCAAGCTCTGACTCATTTCAAATGGCCATTTAGCCTATCTGCATTTGTAGTAGGCAGCAATAGGAGACTCTTTAGGAGCTGAGGTAGCAATCCAATGCAGATGTTGAAAGGCCCTTGGGGATAGATGCTCAGGGCATAAGAGAATCACAGGCGGATGCTCTACATGCAGGAAGGATGGAGTGAGTGGAATAAAGATGACAGAATACATGGAAATGGCTAGAGAGGGGGAGGGGGCGCAGAGAGTGCATCTTACAGCATTAAATCCCCAAGACTCCAGCTTCAGAGAGGAAATGAGTCACTTGGATTTCACTAGCAGATATGGTGCATGAGATGAGAAATTCTGATAAGGTTCCTGAATCGGAAGCCACTTGATTCTCATTCTGGCCCCACCTCGACCCACTCCCAGTGCCCTCTTCTCCCCAGGGAAACCTCAGAACACACACCACCCCCACTCCAGTGGTCTTTCACCAAGTCACAGGCTCCAAGGCACAGTAAAAGATCTGGATAAAAACAGAGCCCCTTTTGTCAGGGTTAAAAATCCACAGGAGAGTTTCACAGTCAGGAGATAACTTGGAGTAACTCAAGTCCAATCCCAGATTCTTCCCTGGCACCCACACCTTGACTCATGGTCTTACAGTCCAATTTTATGCTTAGAGTTTTCAAAAGCTCACAATGGGATTCCATGGATTTATTTGTGTTGGAAAAAAAAACCCTCAGCTCAGTCCCTGAGCAACCCAACAGGGGCCTTACTCCTCCATGAAACCCCAACACTCTTCCAAACCATCATACTCCAGACATGGAGGCTACCCCCGCAGGGGTGAGGGATGCCACAGCCCTGCAGAGACACCCAATAACAACTTTCAGCTACAACTGCCCGGCGTTCCACATATGTGTTCTCCACCTCTACTTCTTTCTCAGTTTTACAGATGAAGAAATAGTTTCTTGTCTGAGGAGATACCTCTTTTGGTAAAGAGCTTGCCACTCGAGCATGAGAAATGAAATTCAATCACTAACAAAAGATTTGGGCATGGTTATCTGAGCCAGCAATCCCAGCATGGGGATGGCAGAGTTTATTAGCCAGCTGTATCAGTGAGCTCCAGATTGACTAAGGGAAAGATGGTTGGTGAGATGACTCATCTAGAAAAGACCCTTGCTGCTAAACTTTACAATCAGAGTTTGATCCCACACTGTGGAAGGATAGGAGAGACTGATCCACAAATTGTCTTCTGACTTTCTTATAGCACTCCCATTCCCACAGGCGGGTATGTGCACACACACATACATGCAACAAACATGCGACTAAAGGAAATAAACAAAGAGATTCATGTAGTAAAATAAAATAAGGCAGAGAGTGACTGAGGAAGACACTCAATCTTGCTGCACACATGCATGCTTACATATGTGCTCACAACACACACACACACACACACACACACACACACACACACACAAACACACGAGTAGTTTTAAACACCAATTTGTAATTTGTCTTAAGTCACAAGGCGTGACTGTCAAAAGCTGGGTTTTCCTGAAGTGACCTGGGGACAAGGTTTCCTGTGAAAATGTTTTATCCTGATATCTTCCTTGGAAAACTGACAGAAAGAATGGAGATTGAATCAGGGAAGGAAGCTGATCAGGTAAAGAGGCAGGGCCAAAAAGCTTTATTTTAACAGGAAGGGTAATATGTAGGAGGAGCTAAGGGGAAAGGAGCACCGAGAGGAAAAGATGGAGTAAGGAGAGGAGAAGATGAAGTAGATGAGAAGCTCAGTAATGAGAGAGAAAAAGAGAGAGAAAGAGAGAGGGGACATGGAGGCAGAAGTTCACAGTTCACATGTCTCCACTAGTCAAAGATAGCTTACATAGCTAGGTTGAGTATTAGGTTACACTTCTGATTGAGCATTACCATACTTACAAAGCCCTTGATTAACATTTAAAAAATTGTATAAAAGCCAAATGGAAAAGGGGTGGGGCACGGGATAGGGGTTTTCTGGGGAAGGGAAATGGGGAAATGGATTGGCATCTGAAATGTAAATAAAATATCCAATAATATATATATATATATATATATATATATATATATATATATATATGCAGGGCCAAGCAGTGGTACAAAGGTTCGCTCTGAAAACCAACAACTCAAGATGGTGTCCTCAGATCCATGCTTCTACACATAAACACACAGAGAGAGAGGGGAGAGAGAGAGAGAGAGAGAGAGAGAGAGAGAGAGAGAGAGAAAGAGAAGGGGGGGAGGGAGAAGGAAAGGAAGAGCCAACCACTCCCTAACCCCCAACCTCTAACCACACCCCCCACCACAGACATAGCCATAAAGATGTAGGTCCTTTGCATTCAGGGGCCTCCATGTTGAGTTGTGACTGAAGCATCCCACCAGGCTAGGGGCTAGGCTGACCTTCACACTGTCAAGGACCATTGCACTGTAGCCTAGGGGGCAAAGGGAGAAGGGCTCTGCATCACACTCCGGTCATAGAGAGCTCAACTTTAAGCTTTTAAACATTGCAAAGAAAACTAAGACATCAGTCTACAATCTAATATTTTCAACTGCAGATTGTCTCAAAAGCACTATAATTAATATTTTCCAACTTCCCCATAATTATCTGATAATTAGCCCATTTATATTATGTGACACTTTCTTCTGTGAAGAAATATTTTTGACCTACTTCTAGGATTAGGTCAACTGCTTGCAAATTGTCTGTAGTAATGATTTAAATCACGGTAGTCATATTCTTCTGCTTTATCAAAGTTTAAATAAATTTATTTTATTGCCAAACTTTGATGTTTCACATCTCACCAGCATTTTTCTAATCATAGTATTGCTGTGTAAAAACCTAACAGGGCAAGTCATTTCTTAACAAAAATATCATTTTATTAAATGTGAAATAAAACACCATTTATTTTTAAAGCTACAGGTTTTGGTGGCCCTACTGGAGCAAAGACTTGTGCTGAGAGCTGGTGTCAAAATATGAACAAATTCTACTTCCTCCTGTGGGCTTGTAATGAAATCAGCCAAAACCTAGAGGTGAGGGCTGGGAGCAGGGAATGTGCATAGGAGTTAACAGTGGGTCACAGAGTCCCTCAGGCTAGAGTAAAACTCAGCTCAGCCAGCTTTAAACAGATTAAATGTAATTATCATCCTCACCTCCCAATGTACAAAAGGAAATGGAAACTTAGGAATTTAAAGGCAAGATCTCTTTTAAGGTGTGGAAGGAATGCGGTTTGGGGCACGAGGCAAGCAACTCTGACTGAACAGAAGACCTCAGTCGGTGGAAGTAGGCTTTGCACTCAGAGAGTAGGGAAGCAAGCCCTTGCCGTGGTCGCTGGGGCTGTGTACTGGTTCTGAATCTGACCAAAAGCTCACAGAGTTTCGAGGCAGGGGCAGCCTTAGTTTAGGAAGTACTTCTGTCTTCAGCCCCCTGGAGAGAATCTTCTGGAAGAAATAGCATCAGCAAATGTTTTCTTTCTTTAATGAACTGATCTGTTCCCCTAAAGGGATGTTTTTCTTCTTTCAAGCCCCTTTGCACTGTGTGGTACCATTACAGCTGGCTGTCCCTTCAGTGTCCTCTCCTGTACACGTTGCCCAGTCAATCGCAATCTCCTCTCCATGCCTTTGACCTATAGGAAGACCATCGTCACTAAATATGTATTTCCCCCACAACTCATGTACAGGAATCTTACTCCTTAATGTGCAGGTATCAGAAGAGATAAGCAATTAGACCATGAGAGAAACAAAGCAACAACAGAGATTTATCAGTGTCTGACAAAGGCCTGCTTCATCAGCCATGTGTTTCTTGGTCTGTCTTCACCCTGGAGTGAGGGCAAGGCTGGGACTTTGTGAGGTTGTTTTGTGTTTTGTTGTTGATGTTGTTGCTTACAGGTTACCCAGTCTCTGGTGTTATGCCGCAGCAGTCAGAATGAACAAAGACGGAAGTGTTAGGAAAAAGCCCAGGCGTGCAAATGTGTCAGAACTCCCAAACCAAAGGATAAACCCCTCCTTCTCATCCTCGTATCTTAGTTAACTTCAGTTGTCAGCCTGATTGGATTAAGGAACCCAGGACATTAATAAGACTCCCCTTTGAGTGTGTCTGAAAAAGACTGGCTGAGCCAGGAAGATACGTTCTGTAGTGGGTAGCATAGTCCCAGGGGCTGGAGTCCCAAACTGAGCAAAAAGAGGTAAGGAGCAAACCAGCTGAGCTTTGCCATTTTTTTCTCAGCTTCCTGACCAGTCCAGATGTGAGCAAGCAACCTCACGCTTCCGCCACCATGGAGCCACCTGTTTCTCTGCCTGCCTCACCACCATGGACTGTATCTCTTAAAAGTATCAGTCAAAATAAGTCCTTCCTCCTTTAAGTTGCCTCTTGTCAGCTGTTGGGTTACCTCCATGAGAAAAGTGATTTACCTGGGGATCCACTTCCTAAATCTCCAAACCTCCTGAATGGACACCCAGGCCTATGAAACCAGCTCAAAATGTCTTTGTTTGGAGAACTGAATAGACAGGACCAACAGTTCTAGACTGACAGATACCCACCGCTACCACCACCACCACTACACAGTCGGAGCTGAAGTCCTAGTTCTCATCATGATGGTTTGGAGGTGTGGCCTTTTGGAAATAAATCGAAAGATAGGAAGCCATAGAAGAGACAACCTTGGTAGGCTAATAGGAAAAAGAGGCTCTGGGAAGATTAAATGTTTAAGAGCCCATTTCTGGATTATTTCTCCTGTAAGACAAAGACTTGGTGTGTCCATACATATGCACGCTCTCGCACGCACGCACGCACGCGAACACACACACACACACACACACAGAGAGAGGGGGGGGGGGAACTGTGTGGTTGGACTCTTAAGCTGTCCACTGAAAGGCTTTTGTAACAGACACCAATCACCTTCTCTGTCTTTCTCTGGATTATCCAATCCCTTGAAATAATTCAAACCAGCCAGTTCAGAAGGAGGAAGGGACATCACCTCCCAAACATAAAAACCCTAGTTCACCAAGTAGATTTAGACACCATCTCTGGATCCCCTCCCAACCTTGGAGAGGTGTCTGTCACATTGAGTGCTTTGCTACCTATGTACATGCCATTGTGAGGGGTGTGGCATGATTTACCATCCGACACATGTACATCTGTACATGTGTGATTTTGCTCTCTATAAAACTTGGCTGACAGCTAAAATTTTGCTCTTCTTGCTTTTTTATTCTTTAAATTGGTAAAGGAAAAGATTCAGTTCCTGCAACCCCTGCATGGCACCCAACAGTATGGATAATATGAAGCTCCATGACGGTATCAGTGTCCTTATAGGTAGAGGAAGTAAGGAAGTGACATATTGTCCCCTCCCTCTCCTCCCTGACACCCTCTTTACCATAAGAAGGCAGCTAGTTGTCTTCAAGCCAGGAAGGAGTCCTTATCGGAACCCAGCCAGTCCGTGTTAGTAACCCAGGCTGCATAAAACACAGGTCAAATGACTGTGCACATGATAACTTCTGTACTCAGTCTGTGTTCCCAAACCCTTCAGTTTGTCCTTCAGTTCTTCTGAAATGCTGGCCTCTTATCATTCTGTTCCCTGTGTGTGCACAGCAGTGACGCAGAAGGCCTGCTTATTATCTGTGAAGGAGCAAGAGCTGAGGGTTAAGGTCACTCTGCAGACCGATGTCAGGGGTTTTGGGGAGTCACATACTCAGTATTGTTTGAGATAAAAATCATTCACATTCTTGCCCTTCCATCCCCACTAAGGGGACTGGAGGAGAGTGAGAGAAACATTGATTCAAATTTGGGGCATTTGTTCCAGAGAGTAGAGTGGACTTGCTTCTCTTTCCAATTTAGAAATTAGCTAGTTTGCCTCTGACTCCTCCCTACCCTCTCAGACTCTCAAAAGCTTGCTTTCCCCTGAGAGGCAGCATGTTGGCTCAGGGTGGTTCTCCTCACACTACTGCGCGCGCACACGCCCCCTCTGCTCACAGCTTGTGGCATGCTGCCCAGATGCTGGGAGAGCCTGGTTGCCCAAGAGCTCTTCAGACACGTCTTTAAATTCATTATCCAAAGGTGCAAAAATGACCATTTGAAGTCACTATCCTATTTCTCAGAGAGATTATGTGTGGGGTGTGGGGGGGTTGGGGGGGAAACGTGTCCGTTTGACGGAGATGATATTTCAGGGGTGTCCTCTTTCAAAGGGTTCCTTCTTTATCTCCACTATCAAATTGTTCATAGATCTCTAAAAGCAGAGCAGCTATTGTGATGAAAATCCATATGCAGAGTGTAAATGTCCGACCTGTATGTTACTGGGGAAAAAAAAAAGCCGTTAACTGCTAAGATCAGGTGAGTCCCGAGCCTTCTCTCAGGCGGTGGACTCAAAGGCTGTTCTTGAAGCCTTGTCCCTCCCTCTTCCTTATTCAGGTTACACAGGCTGCCGAGCAGGAAGCGTGTGCCTGGGTAAACTGAATATGGGAACTGAGTCCCTTCCAGCCCCAGCTTCCGCGTGGTACTTTAGTACCGGGCTGGCAGGTATCTCGGGCTAACAGACTGACCCCTTACCCCCTTCCCAAGCATAAGAATGCATTGCATATTTATTCTTCCCACCTTATCGCATGGCTTCTACTCCCGTGTACCACATTTCATAAGAGACTCCGATCTTTGCTCAGGAATGTGAACATAGGCATGGCACTCAGCATGGGCCTCCCATATCAGTCATCAATGAGGAAAATGCACCACGGGCTTGCCCACGGACCAGTGCGGTGGGGTCATTTTCTGGATTGAGGTTTCCTCTTGTAAAATGACTCCAGTTTGTGTCAAGTTGACACAGACGTAGCCAACACGATGAACAATTGTGAATTCTGGTAGCCTGCCACCTGTGAGTCATTCTGCAGTAGGGAAGCTTCTGGAGTGCCACCATTGACAAGAAAAGATGGTGTCTAGATCAGACAAGGACTTAAAGTCCTTACGTAGACCAGCAAGAGTTTTGGCGAGTGAAGCACGGGTGTCAGGAACAATTGAGGATGTTTTAGCAATCAGAACGTAGAGGAATGGATTCTAATTTATGCATCCTGTCTCCAGAATCCACAGTTCCTGCCTCCAAGTTCCTTCTCTCACTTCCTAGAGTGCAGACTACAAACTAAGATGAAATAAACCCTTTCCTTCGCAAGTTGCTTTTGGTCATAGTATTTATCATATTTAACAACAGAATGACCGTGATCAGGTAGACATTCATATGCCCAGAATCAAACCCAGTGTTCACAGTACTGTTCCTTCCAAGGGTCCCAAGCATGGTGAATGGAACTAGATTCAGTTTTCATTCTTATAAAAGATGTCTGCCTTCCTCTTGCCCCTATTGCTTCTGCTCCTACAAGCCCCACTCTCCTCTGATGGGTCATCGTCTACTGTGGACTGTCCAAGTCCTGTAGGATGATCAGGATCAGAGCCTCACAAGTGACCTCCGCCTGTGACAGTGGGGCTCTGAGTAGACGTGTGTACAAATAGAACAGTGTCAAATCCATCCACAGGGTGTGAGGGTGGGGAGCAGGGAGAGTCCATATGGCCATGTATATAAGTAATTGGGGATATCTAATCTATATCCAAACTACAACCATATCTTGTGTATGGTTAGAGCTAGTATTTACCTATAGCTTTATATTTTTAAATTTCGTTTAGGTTATTCTTATACTTAAGGCTGAAAGGCCCATCTAGAATTGTGGGGAGCAGGGATTATAATGCTTCCTCCTGTTCCTGAACTCAGGCCTGATGCTCAATGGGTCTTCATCCCGGGTGCAATATAGAAAGTAATAATTTTACAAGTGTAGCCCTAGGAAGCCTCTCCTAGGACCCAGGGTCCTATCTTTGCATTGCCCAGTTGACACATCAGGACTTGATGACATGCAGGGTGCCAGGAAGGAGACAAACCTGGAGATCCCTCTCCAGCTTCCTAGACATGGCAATTTGAGGGCTGAGCCTGCATATCTGCTGTGAGATAGGCTCAGTCCAGTGGAGCAAGCAGCCATTGTTGTGAGGTGGGATTCCTAGAATAGAAGGGCCCTAGGAATTAGAACCATTGCACAGAGTTTGATCTCTGTCCTTGAGAAACTACCAAAGCATTATTCTTCTATTCTTACCTCCAAGGGGCTCTTGTGTCCCGTGAGTGTAAAAATACAAGTCGAGTTGAAGAGAGAATAATCTGGGACTCTATACAGAGGCTTTCTATCAGAGGAATAGCAATGAAGCTGGTAAAGCAAGGCAGAGTGAGAAAAAAGAGGAAGCTGAGAGCATCCAGGGGCCAGAAAAGAGGGGCTTTTAAAGCCCCATCTATAGGCTTTTCTTTTCCTGTGAGATGAGCAGATACAGTACAGTATCAGGCCAGAAATGAGGAGATAAGTTAGAAGTTGTATAGTGACCCAGGTCAGAGTCAGTAATGGCATGGAAGCAGTAACTGGGGAGAATAGAATCCTGGTCTCATGTCTAATAATAATAAATATCAATTGCTTATGTAGTAGAGTTTACTGTGAATAGTACACACACGAACTAATTCCAGCCCTCATAATGGCCCCACAAGGCAGGGGTTAATATTTTCATCCCCACCAAGCTGATGAAGAGACTGAGACAAAGAGGTATCAAATAACCTGTCCAACCACAACAATCAGCAGTATGAGAACTCACCTGCAGGTCCAAACCATTACTTACCATGGAATTTCTACACTCCTCCCAGAAATTTCAAATCTGGACAAGGTCACCTGACCAAGTCTGACATTCTCCCTATATCTCTTTCAGCCAAAGCAAAGTCTGGGTTTTAGAAGAGAGAGAAGGTGAGCTGGTGGGGTGCAATTTGAATCAGGAGCATTGTCATAGGGGTAGATAGAGCGGATTCATAATTCCTGCTGGTTCTTTAGGCAATGATGGGTTATATCAACATTTCCTTCTCTCTCTCTCTTTCTCTCTCTCTCTCTCTCTCTCTCTCTCTCTCTTACACATATACACACTCTGAGAGAGAGAGAGACAGAGAGAGAGAGAGAGAGACAGAGAGAGAGAGAGAGAGATCCCTTTGATATCTTAAATTTTCTTTATCATCAAATTTGGCCATGTAGACAAATCAAAAAAAAATTTTTTTTTTAAAAAATGTATGGTTGGTTTATGGCTGCCAATGTTTGTTGGAACACTGAATAGAGGGTACAGTCTGTAGAATGGTGGAATTGTAAAGAGTTGTCTTGAGAGGTGTCTGCATGTGCATGTTCGTGTTTGCGCATGTGCGCTCGTGCATGCATTCATGAGTGAGTGTGTGTGTGTGTGTGTGTGTGTGTGTGTGTGTGTGTTGGCAGCAGGGTCTATGGCACTAGAGGAGTCAATGGCAAATGAGGAAATGGATCTGCACATATCAAAGACAAGAAATCTGAGCATACTGATTAGGAAAACATTCTGAAGCTCCAGCCGAGATCACGTTGCTCTTTCGTGTAGAACCAGAAAAGAACTTAACCCTGTGCTGGCTGTGCTTGAGAACCAGCCTTAGTCCCTAGGGACATGAGTAAGTGTGGAGACCAGTTGGAAAGTCCACAACTTCAAGTCTCTGAGCCCCGTCCATACCAAGACCCTAGTTAGGACCTGCTGGCCTTAGGGGCACCTCCCAACTCATGGAAGTCCCAGAGCCCACAGAAAGACTGAGAAATCCTACTGGGAAACTCATGGAAAGGTGCCATTAAGTAGTCCTATTAGCCACAGGAGAACCTGGCCGACTTTCTATACATGACCACCAGCTATGAGAGCAAGACATGGTTCCAATAGCCTGATTTAGGAAAAGACACACACACACACACACACACACACACACACACACACACACACAATTACCAGCAGGTGCACTGCCCTAAGATTAGGCAGAACTGGATCACAGTTCCTGCTGATTCTGTAGGCAACAGTGAGCTATGTCAACATGGGTTTATCACACATGTACACACACAGAGAGCGGCTCATGCACACACATAGGGCATACATGCAGGTACATATACAAAAGCACAGGGAGAGAGAGAGAGAGAGAGAGAGAGAGAGAGAGAGAGAGAGAGTTAGAGAGAGAGAATGTCTTCAGTGCTTGCCAGTGAAGAAGAAATCAACATAGAAATCAAGGGTGAGCCAGGCAGTGGTGGCAACGCCTTTAATCCCAGCACTTGGGAGGCAGAGGCAGGTGGATTTCTGAGTTCAAGGCCAACCTGGTCTACAGAGTAAGTTCCAGGACAGCCAGGGCTACACAGAGAAACCCTGTCTCGAAAAACCAAAAAAAAAAAAAAAAGAAAGAAAGAAAAGAAAGAAATCAAAGGTTTTAGTTGATTCTATTAGATATCACACAAGTCAGGGAAAGGGTTTGAGGAATGGGGAACCCTAGTGAGGGGTGAAGTCATGAGGGCACTCCCCTAAGTGTCTCTCAAATCTCCATATACTCTAAACAGAGACAGTAGGCAGGGCTTGTTGGTGCACTGTAATCTCCACATTTGAAAAGCCAACGCAGGAAGATTGTGAGTTCGAGGCCAGCCAGAAGACATAGCAACACCCACTCTCAATAAATAGGGAGATATATGAAAAGGAAAACAACAACTAAGCAAACAAAACCCCCATGACTCTGTTCCCCCTTGGACTATCACACAGTTAGTGGTGCAATGGGAGGATGGGGTACAAAATGAGAAGCTGGAAGGTCTCTATTAGATACAGTGGAGGGGGCCAAACAAGACAAGGTCAGTGATGGGGGAGGAGAAGAGGATAGAGCCTGTGCCAGCCAAGGGAAGGCCAAGGGCCAAGACTACGGGAACTGATGCCTGTGTATGAGACAGGGTGTGAGGGCAGGGCAGCAGACAGAAACAATTCCCCCTACTTTGTATCAAGAAGGAAGAATTACTTTTAGCATCTTCTCACATGGATAAGGCAGGATTCAGTGTATAATTTTTCTCAGGAAAAAAAAAAAAGGCAATTCCTGTGCACAATAAACAATGATTTGTCCAAGCCCTCCCTTCATCTTATCAAGCAGTATTCTGAACCTTGAGCTTAGGGATTGCTCAAGGTCTGTTGCTTAGCCCAAGGCCAGCTTGTCCACCCACTCATCTCTCCTCAACATTCTGCTTCCTGTGGAAAACTAGGTACTGTGTACCCATCCCTGCCATCTGCTCCATCTGTGGGAGCAGGTGAATCCAGTTTTCTTTCTTTTCTTTCTTTTTCGTTTTTTTTTTTGGGGGGGTTGTTGTTAAATCATTTACTTTTATTTATATGTGTATGAGTGTTTTGCCTGCGTGTGTGTGTGAGTGCAGTACACGGATGTGTGGTGTCTATGAAGGCTGAAAAAAGGAACTGAGTGGAACCCCTTAGACGGGAGTTATATATGGTTTTGAGCCACCATGAGAGTTCTGATGCCAAGGACCAGCTCTTCTATAGGAACACCAAGAGTGCTTAAACCTTGAGCCATCTCTGCAGCACCTACTGAGGTTTTCTTTAGGAATATGGGGGGATCTAAACCCCAGCTCCTAGATTCTAACTAACCTCATCATGCCAAGGGAAACACTGCCTCCTAAGAGCCAGAAGGTCCTGCCCAGTCAGTACCTTGCACTAATGCTACAGCAGGATGCTTGTGTTGGAGTGTTTATCTCTTGAATTCTCCCTGTAACCAAGGAGAACCTTGAACTCCTGATCACCCTATCTCTGCCTTCAAGTTCTGGTATTACAGGCAGGCACTAACAGACCAGGCCAGACTTAACTGTGACTTTCTTTGACAGTTCCCTTCTTACACCTGCCCTAGCCCCATCTAGATATGGATGGCACAGTGACTTTGCTCATCAGTTAAGTCCTCTGCTTTGCCATCAGCACCACCAACCCCTAGAAGCATCTCACTCCCCTGTCTAATGTCAGACACACAGGAACTACTGTCAATCAAATTCACAGAAGGCTCTTTCTTCTATCCTTATTAAAAGACAAAAACAAACACAGAGAGTTTGGACACTTGAGACGTGATCCCCAGGACAAGACTCTTTTTCATAGTTTTTCTAGTTTTAGGGAAAGCTACGTGTAGACACAGCACCTGCTTCTCCAACTGTTGCTAATTATCTTCAAAGCCCCACAACAAATGATTCCAGGCAACTCCAGGATGGGATTTTGTAAAAAGGTGAGACTGTTTTGAAACATGACCAGCAGGTCCGGAAACAAGAGTGAACGACTTAACACGGCAATTATCTGTCTGACATCCAAAATCGCCAAAACAGTTCTCCTCATGCTCAAAAAAATCCTCGAGCAGGCAACTTTAACCAAACTCAGTGAATTGATTTCATTTCCATCAACACCAACCAATACATAATTGCATGCAATTATAAATTAGCTCATCAGAGCAGGTCAGATTTGATCCTTATCTCAGGTCTCTCATTCATTGTTGATCTTCCTGGAAGGGGGCCCAGGTAGCCTCTTTCTCTTTAGGTTTTATGTGGGCCAGACACCCTCCTACCTCCCATGTAGGCTAGGTGCTGGTTTATGTGTAGGATTCTGACCCACTTTCAAAAACTCATAGCACAGGGGAGGAAACGGAGGCCTTGAGTACCAGCAGCATGGAAATGCAGTCATGATGGGGTGAAGTGAATGTACTAAGCTTGTCAACAGAGTGGCTTATTCTGCTGAGCTTGCTGGGTTCAGGTGGAGAGAGACCTACAAGCTCCCCGCCTGCCCTAGAGGTCTGGGTTTAATCAACTGGTGGGGCTCTCCTGGGATTTGGGCCAGAAGGAACAGCATGAATATACACATAGACTTGCAGAGCCCAGGAACCAGTTCACAGAAGGCCAAGAAATTCAGTGTTGCTATAGCAACCTTGAGCAGGTGACAGGCAGTCAAGGAAGGCAGAAATGGGAAGGTATTAGCAATCAGCCTACAAAGGGCATGTGTGTGCCACAGTGAGGTCTCACATCACTCTGGAGATAATTTTAAGGTAAAAACATTTGGTTTTCTTCATCTCAAATTATGAGAGAAATGCATGTGTGCAGAAATTAAAAGAAAAACATCTCTGTGTATGTGTAGGTGTTCATATAGGCATGATGGTACATGTATGTGCACTTGCTTGTGGAAGGCAGAGGTTAATATGAGGTATCTTCCTCAATCACTCTCTACCACCTAACTGTGAGTTTGGGGTTTTTTGTTTCATTTTTGTTTTGGATGTTTTGTTTTGTTTTGTTTTTAGTTTTGGTTTAGTTTGGTTTTTGGTTTTTGTGTGTGTGTGCATGCATATGATTTTGATTTTGATTTTGATTTTGATTTTGATTTTGATTTTGAGACAGGGTCTCATGATGTAGTTCTGGTTGTCTGGGAACTCTCTAGACTAAGCTGGCCTTGAACTCACAGAGATCTGATTGCCTCTGCCTTCTCAGTGCTGGGATTAAAGATGAGTGCCACCATGCCCAGCGCTCCTCCTACTTTTTATAGCAGTGTCTCTCACGGTCTTGGTTAGCTCTTCTGTTGCTGTGAGGATGCACCATGGCTATGGCAACTCTTGTAAAGGAAAACATTTCACTGGGGCTGGCTTCCAGTTGAGAGGTTCAGTCCATTACTGCCATGGCAGGAAGCATGACAGTGTGCAGGCAGACATGGTGCTAGAGAGGTAGCTGTGAGCTCTACATACAGATGGGTGGGCAGCAGAAAGAGAGAATAACACTGGGCCTGACTTGAGCATCTAAAACCTCAAAGTCCATCCCCAGTGACACACTTCCTCCAACAAGGCCACACCTCCTCCAACAAGGCCACACCTCCAATAATGCCCCTCCCTACAAGTCCATAGCAATCATTTTCATCCTAACCACTACACTCAGTAAACCTCAAGCTCTCTAGTTTGGCTGTATCGACCAGTCAGTGAGTCCCAGGCATCTTCCTGTCTTTGTTTCCTGAGAGCTGTCATTGCAGGTGAGGGACTCTGTGCCCAGGACATTTTAAACATGTGGCTAGGGATCAAACTCAGGTCTTTATGCTTGCACAGCAAGCTCCTTCTTGACTAAGCCATCTCCCCAGCCCCCAAATAAAATAATTCCTTATAGATAACAATACGGTTCCTTGAGACTTGTTCATATGTGTGTCTGATAGCCATTGATTTCGTTTAGTTTCCCTCATTTCTTGTCCTTTGTCTCCTTCCTGGTGGTCCTCCTGCCTGCCAAACAGTCTCCTTTCTACTTGCGGTTCCTTTTACAATCTAGATTCTGCATATAGATGATGGCATGTGGCTTTTATCCTTTTGGGTCTGAGCATGATGGTCTCTAAGTCCCCCCATTTTTCCACAATAACATTTGTTCTATATGGCCGGGTTACCAGGCATTGTTTGTGTGTGTGTGTGTGTGTGTGTGTGTGTGTGTGTGTGTGTATAGATGTAGATATAGATAGATATAGATATAGATATAGATATAGATATAGATATAGATATAGATATAGATA
>JANHMN010000014.1:20431180-20452449 GCA_030674055.1 Rhabdomys pumilio | reverse complement strand
AGATATAGATATAGATATAGATATAGATATAGATATAGATATAGATAGAGATGATAGAGATGATAGAGATGATAGAGATGATAGAGATGATATAGATGATATAGATGATATAGATGATATAGATATATAGATATATAGATATATATGTATATATATACTGACTTCATCCTTTTATTGTTTGGTGGGCATCTAGGAGGTTCTATATAGCCACTACTGTGTGTCTGATCCAGCTGGACAATCAAGTGGGACCCTTAGGCCCTGTGGAGAGGACTGAGAAGAGAGAGAAAATAAAAGGCACAGCAAGTCAAGAAGTCTGATCAAGCTGGCAAAGATTTTATTGTTCACACAGGTTATATACTCTGAAATCAGGATATGGGGAGGGGTAGGAAAGGAAAGAGGGCTTTGCAGGTACAAGAAACTAGCTGCAGCTGTGAGGTCTAACTAAATTATACCTGTTGTTCTCACAAAGCCTTGCCATTACCAGGGGTTCTAAAAACATCTATATAGCAGGATGTTGGCTAAATCTAGAGATCAGGAAGAGGGGTTACTAAGGTGAGTTGCTTTGAGGCCTTGTTTGAAGTTCTGAGAACTGACAAGTGAATCATGGAAGGTAAGCAGAAAGAAGAATAGTAGATAGGAGAGCCAAGGACGAATATTTCCCAAGAGTAAGGCCTTGCCATGGCTTCCCACAACTGTGAATACAGGTGAAGCAAACATGGAGGTACAAATATGCCCCGGCCAGCGGGGATTCAACGAGACCTTAGGGAAGGGGGCGAACGAATGAAAGGACAAGAGACACAAAGAATGAGAGCAAGTCTGAAGTTCTGATCAAGCTCTGAAACTTTAATTTTGGGGGCAGGTTATAAGGACACAGCAAACCGGGAAGTTTGGGCAAGGGTCATTGCTTAGGGCTATTCTACTATTGAATCCTTATTATCTAAAACCAGTCCGCTGTCACATCCTTATTGCCCTAGACCATCCCACTGTTATAACCAACTCCAAGGAAATGCCAGACGTTCTTTAAGTTCCTGGGACCTGAGACTTGTGAACGTCCTTTCTTAACCTTGTACTGACTAGTCTTTCTAGAACAGCAGGTAATTTCCTGCTCTTGGCTCCCAGCACAAACGTCTCTCTGAAATTCAGACATAGATTCCTTCTAGGAAGCTCGAGATTAGAGCAGCAGGATCACACATGATAAGTCTATTTTTAATGTTCTGAGGAGCCATCATCCTGTTTAGAGGGGAGGAGGATTTCCCCATGATCCTATGGTCCAGTGATAACTACCATTACTATTTTCTCTCATTGTTTCAGATACATGCACAGCCAAACACACATGTGTAAAAACATGCACTCACAGGCCCAGATGTGCAGTCTGCTTTCTAGCTTTTTACATATAACTACATATTATAAAGTTTCCATCTCATTAAGCAGAATTTATTATATGAAGCTTGCAGCATATCCCCATCTATAGTCATGTTAAAATTACTTAACCAACCTCTCTTGTGGGTATTAGGCAGTTTGTGATCTTTGCCTGTCTTAATGAAGCTAGAAAAGGCATGCATGTCCCACTCTGTGTGTGCAGCCTTTTACTGACAGACATACTTTAAAACTGTGACTTCTAATTCCAAGAAAATATAAAGGTCTTCCTCAATATATATATTGAGGAAGCTTGTACCACTAACATGACAACTGGAGGAAAAAAGCTCAGTCTCTCATTTCATTGTCATTACTGACTATTGCAATCTTTAAAAAGTTCTATTTGTTGATTTAATCAATGTCTAATTTGCATTTAATTACTATAAAATACATTTTTAATTAATTAATTTATTTTATGTATATGAGTATACCATAGCTATCTTCAGACATGTCAGAAGAGGGCATCGGAGCCCATTACAGATGGTTTTGGGCCACAAAACCACAGATGTGGTAGCTGGGAATTGAACTCAGGGCCTCTGGAAGAGCAGTCCACTCCTTTAACTGCTGAGCCATCTCTCCAGCCCATAAAAATACATTTTTAAATGTCCATCAACTTTTAAATGTTCTACATTAGTAAAAATCTTGTCCCCGTCCTGGGGCTATTGTTCCATTAGACTTTTTTCTTTCTGATTTCTAGCCATTTCTCAAACATTAAAGATATAAACATTTTGTCTCTTACAAATTCTTTTTGCAACGCGGCGATGCTTTGTAATTTTGTTTGTGGTAATTTTAGATGTAAAATGGGCTTTTAATTTCTACCCAGGAAAACTATCAATCTTCTCTTTCATCCTTCAAAAGACAGTCTCTGAGATCACAAAGCTATTTGCTTTCACATCTTCTGTTTACATAGTTTACGTACTGTGGGTTTATTTGACGTATGAATGAGATAAGAATCTCATTGAGCACTGACTGCAGTAAGGTGAATGATGTTAGTTCAAAGATATCAGGTCTTAATCCCTGAAACCTGTATATATTACCATATGCATAGAAAGATCTTGACAGCTGTGCCTAAGTTAAAGATCTTGACATGGGAGATTATCCTGGGTTAGCTGAGTGCCACAAGAACCCAATTGTACTGCTCTTGCAATTGAGACTAAGGAAAGTTTGCCACACACAGAGGAGACAACCCTGTAAAAACAGAGGCCAAGACTGAAGTGGCGCCCCCACAAGCTCAGGGAAACTAGTGACCACCAGAAATGGGGATGAAAGGAAGGATCTCACCCACATCCTCAACAGGGACCTCTGCCCAGCCGACTCTGACTGAGTGGAAACAAGTCACCGAAGCCCCCTGACCTATAGGACAATAAATCTGCTTCATTAAGCTACCAAGTTGAAGGTATTTGATATAGCAGACACAGATATAATAAACCACTAAGGGGTGTTCCTTAGACTATATATAACCAACCCATACTTGCCTCACTTGTCTGTAATGTCATTTCTACCCTCTATAAGATGTTTATATATGACATCAGCTTCGGGCTTTTCAGTCTCTGGCAGTCTATTCTTGCATCAATAGCATCGTGTGAATTACCACGTCATGTCTCTTCCATTTTGTATCTGGCAACCTTGATTATCCCATTATAAATATAAAAATGTATTATGCCAGTTAGTCCTCCAGAAAATAGAAAAGTTAGAATAACTTGTTTTAAGTCTCTAAGAGTTTTTATGCAGGGGTAAGTATATAAAGTTTGTAAATTAGTTTGCAAAGAAACCATCATATAAAATTACGACCTGATCTCATTTTTAAAGAAGATATCTATTATAAAAATCTTCACTGTATGTTCAACAGTAGCTTGTAACTTTCTCTTTTGTTGCATGCTTCCAACTTTATACTTAGCTATGCTGTTCCTTCCCTCCTGCTTCTTCTCCTGATCTCCCTTACCCCTCCCAATTCTTCACTTCCTTCCTTCCTTCCTTCCTTCCTTCCTTCCTTCCTTCCTTCCTTCCTTCCTCTGTCTTCTCCTCTCCTCCACCCTATTCTCTCTGCCTTCTTCCCCTTTCCCTTCTTCCTTTCTTCTGTGCGGCTTATATAACGCTTCTGAGTAGAGGAATGACATGCGATTCCTTCCATGGCAGCTAATTTAAATTTCTAACTTTGTTTTGTGATTTTCCTAGGCTAATACTGGAACTCATATGTGAGCTCCGGCAGATGCTGTGTGGGTGGTGGTAAGAAGGAGTGCCGGTTTATGATGTGTGGGGGTGGGGATGGGGGACGACACATGTCATTTTTAATTAACACTTGATAATCAAGTAATCCATGTGCATATACTAGGAGTACAGTGAGCTTGTGACTTTTACCAGAGAGGAAAATGTGTGCCCAAGAGTCACCGTTAGATTCGCTCCTGCAGTGAAAGAGTCTCTTGACTTCTGATCAATGGTTCCTTTATCTTAAATGTGGGAAGAAATGCTCTGGGCCACCCTGGAGTTTTGAGCCTTCACCAGCCCTTCCTCAGCTCCAGCTTCAGCCCCAGCCCCAGACGCAGACCCAGCCTTGCTCCAGACCCAGCCCTGCCCCAGACACTGCCCCACTCCTGCCCCAACCACAGCCCTGCCCCAGACACTGCCCCAGATCTAGACCCAGCCCCAGTCCCCTGCCCCAGACCTAGACCCAGCCAGATTTCACACATGCTTAAGTCAGGCAGAAAGGAAGCTGTAGAAGAAAATGTGATTTACATCCTCTTCCCTGTGGAGCAGTCATCTCTCTGGGTTACTCCACCATGAGTTCACAGGGCAGAGTCTGTGGGTGAGGATATGGGGGGGGGGGGGGGGGACAAGAGTATCCTTCTCTGTGGGGAATGGACAGAAAGAAAGAAATCTGCCTCTTTCTCACTCTTGCCATCCTCAATCGATCCTGCAGCCCAGAAGAGCTTCCAGTCTTGGGAATACACTAAGCAGATGTTTTAATAGAATCTCACATTGAACCCACACTAATAATTATTAAAGACTAATTAATTCTAGTGGTAATGACTCCACTATCATTTTTATTAAGGTGCAAGGGCAATCTGTAAAAAGAAAATTATCTTCCCAGCTAAGCAGACTTTCTTTAACTCGTCAACGCACTGCCAAAGAAAAGGGAACATTCTGCCAGCATTCAAACTGGGGGGGGGAAAAAGTCCTCAGGCAAGTTTATATAAAACCCCAGAAAAGTGATACATAATAAATTAAATATCCCGAAATAAGCAAAGCATGAATATTTAAGCACTGGGCTATTTTAATTCAGAACAAGCAATGAGACCCAGGCTCTTTACACAGGATGGAAAGTTTAAGCTGGGGCTGGCAGTATAGGGAGCTGCCCTGGGTCCCCTTTTAATTCAAGAGACTGGCAAACATCATGTGTCACTAACTCAGTGTCCAGCTGTAGACCAAGGTAAATATTTCCAGGGACTGGCATAGACTCTTGTAGCCTACTAAGTGAAGAATTAGAGCATAGAACATGCATACAGTGTATGTGTAGCTTTTGCCTGGAAATAGCTTACGGGTGCTAAATGACAAGCCAGCAGGGTCTTGCTGGGGTCCAGAACACAACCGAGAACAATCTCAATAGGCAGAAGTGAGGACAAATAGAAGTTAGCTCAAAAAGGGTAGCTAAGGAGAAACAGGATCTTGCTGCCCCTTCCAAATGCAGCAAGAGGAAGCTTTGAGTACTTAAGAAGGTTCATCCTTTGTGAACTTCAGGTCTAATTCCCATCAAAATTTCTGCTCTCTGATGCTTAAATAAAATTTATCCTACCTCATGTCATGTTCTACATGGAGTCTGGTATGTGTTCTACAATATTTTTCCTCACAAAAAATAACACACAGAGAATTGGGGAAATGGCTCAGTTACTAAGGAGATTGCCATACATCCATGAGGAGCCAAATTGATCACCAGCACCCACCTAAAGGCAAAATATGATAGCTGAGGCTTGAGATCTTGGTACTGGGAAAGCTCACTGGCTAGCCAGACACACTCAGAAAACCTCAAGTCTTTGTGAGAGATCCTATTTCAAAAATCAAGACAGCCAATGTGAACAACATCTGATGTTGACCTCTGACTTCCAGATGCACAGGCACATCTATAAACACACACACATAACACACCACACACACACACACACACACACACACACCCTTCACCTTTAGCTTTTTCCTATTGTTTTGTCATATGGAGCGTGTGTGTGGTGTCTGTAGTGTGTGTGTGGGGGGGTGGGAGATACAGATGAGCCTCACCCAAAGGAATATTTCACAGAGAGACAGAAAGATGTCAGGAAGCAAAGATGAGTGGCCACAGCATTGCAAACCACAGAGGAATGGATGCCCGGAGTCTTCTGGTATGGGAAACAGATGCCACAAGTCGACACTTAAAAACCATTTCCTTGTTGCCTGGCAAAGTATGAGAACATCACATGCCTGATTTTATTCATTCTCCCACGGTTCTGAGATAGGTGTTAAAACCTCATCTCATACTGTAGATAGAAAAAAAATAGACAGAGAAGGCGGAGGACTTGTAGAAGCTTCTGTTTCAAAGCCCATGCTCCTCATCGCACACCGAATTAGTGTGTAACAGTTGAGTCAGGGAGAGAAGCAACATGAGTTAAGCTTCTGTCAGATCTATACAGATGCAGACACAGAGCCAGGGACAGGTCTGGGAGACCCAGTGTTCTCACATGGTCATATTATACTTTACATGCATCTACCTTAAAATGTAGCTAGTTGATTCTTGAAAATAACTTATGACTTGACAGCTAGGACTAAGGACATCAGCTAAAGCAGGAATGTTAGGGTCTCAATGCTTTGAGTGAAAACCTTCCGTCCTCTTGCTTTAGCAGAACACAATGAAATGATCGGTGGTTATGTTTTTTAACCCAGACATAGAATGTTTTCAAAACTCTTACAAACCCCTCCGTGTTCTTGTTCTTTAAAATCTGACAGTGTATAATGAACTAGAAACACCTGGAATGCCTTTTTTCCTCCTTAATGCTACACAAGAATGGTCTTCTATTCTTGTTTCATATTCAAGGAGATTGGAGCCTAGAGAAACTGACTGTGTCCTGGGCATGCATTCAGGGACCAGGGGACAGCCACAGGGGCAGGATGTTCATGTCTCTTCCATGAGACACAAGTTCTCCTCTCTAGAATCAGCAGGCAAAAGAAAGTCAAGTTTCCATACAAGGTATGACCTGTGTGGACAGACATTTCTCAGTCAGTTTCAAACCCTTTTCACAGACAATAGGGATACTCAGGGGAGAGTCACTTGGCAGGCTCCATTCTTCCTAGATTCTAAACATGCAAAGGCAAGAGGATGGATGAGAAAGAAGTAATGCTTGCTCGCAGCATTACTTGCTGATGGGGAAAGCACTGGTTTTGTCAAAACTTTGTAAGATAAATAAGTAAATAAATAAATAAATAAATAAATAAATAATAACAACAAAAACAAAAAAAGTCCACTCAGGTGGAATCTAAATGCCCTTTAATTGGGCCACCCTAGAAAAATGGATTTTTCCCTCATATAGTGTCCATTTCATCAGCACCCTTTGGTCTGACCTTCAGACCCTCAGTCAGCCTTTTTATACCAAGCCGGCCCTGTGCTCCAGCATCCCAAATCTTACATCATCATTTTTCCACTGAGAGAAGGACTGGGGAGGCAGTGGGGGAAGAATTGTTAGCTTCTAAGTCTGACCAGCTGGGTAGTTCACAGTAGCACACTGTCTCATCTAGGACTGTGTGATTCTCTGATTAGTAAATAAAGACCATAGACCAGCAGTTCTCAACCTGTGAGTCTCAGTCCCACAGGGGTCCCACATCAGGTGTTCTGTACATCAAATATGCGTGTTACAATTCATAACAGTAGCAAAATTATGGTTATGAAGTAGCAATGAAAATACTTTTATGGTTGGGGGGGGGGGTCACCACAACATGAGGAACTGTATTAAAGGGTCGCAGCATTAGGAAGGCTGAGAGCCATTTCTGTAGACTGTTCTTCAATGGTTCAGATGCTGAGTGCATTTGTGTGAGTTGAGCCACATTTATGAAAGGTAGCTAGATTTCCCTGCCTTTTAGAAAATCATTTATTGAAAAAGGCTTTTGCTTTATATTTGTATTGTGCATACTACATAAAACCTAATAATCTACATTATATATTAATATCTATTATTTATGTTTATTGTATTGATTTAATTTGCACAAGTAAGAAATATGCTAAATATTTTTCAAACAGGAGGTACAGCTAGGTGGGCCCAGAAATCAAGATCGTCCTGATTCAACTCTTCCAAGCCCTGGGATTGCATGTTTGTTCTGTACTGGCTTACACATACTACTACACAATCTTACATGCATTGTAAGTGACTGTCATATTTTTGCTCATACATTTTTGTAATAGTATAGACACATTCATTTTAAAGAAACCTAAGGATGCAGCGATGTAGGAAACTATTATCAAAGGCTGATAATTACACCTTTTAGAGGTAATCTGCAGTTATATTTAGATATGTGTCATTTCATCTTTGTTTCCTGTATATACATTTATACATATATTCATAAATGTAGCCATATTTTTAGATACAAGCACAGAATTAAAGCATGTTTGCTGATTTTAAACTGACTTACAGTTGTTTTCACTTAAGACTCTATTATGGGGGCTATAGGGATGGCTCAACAATTAAGCACTTGTTGTTCTTGCAGAGGATCTGAATTCAGCTCCCTACACCCACAGGGTGGTTTATAGCAATCCAGGGGACCTTATATCCTCTTCTGACCTCCTCAGGCACAAGGCATGCACAGGGAGCTCAGGCAAAACAGTCACACACATGAAATAAAATAAATATATATTTGACATAAATAAATAATAATATAACACGAACATCATTCAATTTGTAATGGTATATGGGTGTCAATAAGTCTGACTTGAAGACAGCCACATACAGCATTCTGTTGTCAGCCACCACTGCTCATACTGTATTTGTCTAAAAGGAATAATATTCCTGTCTGTGTATTTTTGTGTTTTTTCTAAGTGTGTGTGTGTGTGTGTGTGTGTGTGTGTTTTGAGTCTCTGTTATATGTATGCAGGTGTCCTTGAAAGCCAGAAGAAGTTACAGGCTGAGTTATAAGCAGTTATGAATCTTTTGCTGTGGGCATTCAGAACTGAACCTGGTCCTCTGGAATAGCTGCAAGCCTTTGTGACTCCTGAGCCATCTCTCCCTCCCCTGCCCCTAGTTTTTTTTTTTTCCTTGCTGGACTGCAAGAGCTTCTCTCTCCAGAGGTTGCCAGGCTGCCCTGTCGGAAGGTGCTGTCGTGTCTTCCCTTTCTGCAGAAAGAGACCATGTGCCTATGCACTGAACATCGTGGGCACTGTGGTGCTCTCTTCTTTTCTTTCTGCACAGGTTGTCAAACTCCCAGCTCTGTGCATGCTAGGCGTTCTCTCCGCTGAACTGCATCCCCAGGCTTATAAGTTTAGGTTCACCGACTGAATATGCAAACATAAAATAATGCCCATTGTCTTTGACGTGTAAATGTGAAATGATTCATTACATCTTAATTTTAAAATTATCAAAGAAAATATTTTGTATTTATTTTAATATTTTGTGTTTCTTCTTTAGGGGGTGCCCATGGTCTGTCTACCAGACTCTTTATCTTTTCTAATCAAATTGTAAATCTCTCTGTGTTTTAGCAACACCAATAGTTATCTTTTATAATACTGTAAAAGTTTCTTGGTGGTTAAGCTTTTTGTTGTTTGGCTCGTAGTATTTTTGGCTGCTGAAGCTCTAAACTTATCTTAGACTTGTCAGTTGTTTCCCTTGCAGTCTCTACTGCTGGTGACATTTGCTGCATTGTGATTGAGGCTGCTTATTCTGTGACATATGTCATAGGTGGGAAGAAAGTCGATACATACCATAAGTCAGCTTAGAAGCGAGACATGCTGAATACTTTGGCAGAGAAGTGAGATTGCTCCTAGCATTATAGCGAACTCCCTGAGTGCTTAGGAGCCCTGGGGATACTCACAGGCATCCAGAAATGCCATGTGTCTTTATGGTGAAGGGAAGTTTAAAAATATACTGTCTAAAGTAGGTGTGGTGATGCACTCCCGCAGAAGGTTCACTCACAGGGCCTGGTACACTGTGGAGATTACCCTCGGCTACATAATAAGACTCTGTCTTAATAACAAGAGAGAGAGAGAGAGAGAGAGAGACACGGAGAGGGAGACGGAGACGGAGAGGGAGAGGGAGAGGGAGCCAAAGGCCATCAAATGACAAACAGCACTTTCTAGAGAAAGTTATGCTGCATCTCCACCCCATTTTCTACTAAGATGTAGCCTTCACCCTCCACCCATGGGGAAGTGGGTTGTGACTCTTCCCCATGAAGCTGAGCCAGGCCATGAAAGGGAAACACTACTTGTTTAGGTTCTCATGGAACATGTACTTACTTACCTTTGAGTTTCTGGTCCTCTGTTTGAGGTTTCAAGGGCTCTATACCATTAAGAATGAAGAAGCCAAAACCAACCCACAGGGGTGCAGAAGGTGCACCGGGAGGAGGGAGATGATGCTCCAGGAGGAGGGAGATGATGCTCCAGGAGGAGGGAGATGATGCTCCAGGAGGAGGGAGACAGACAGCCAACCACCCTGCCTTCCACTAGCCCTGGCTTTTCTACTACTAGTTCCTTTTAAGTCTTTCTTTGATCAGATCCAGAAACTCTAGTTCTCAGTGCCCCCCAGTCCCCAGAACCAATGTCCCTTCCCACTTCAGAATTCCTCAAAGATCTTCTAACTGCCAGTATCAGTGCTTCCTTGATGAAGGACCAACTCTGCTTATCACACCCACTCAACACATTCATAGAGCATGTTGGGTGCGCCAAGGGCTTCATTAACACATGTGGTATACGCATACCCTTGGTATTCTGCACAGCTACCAGGTGATCCAGACCTTCCTGCCCCACAGTGACAATACACTCTGAAAACTCCCTTGTTTCTGTCTTCCTTCTGCTGTCCCACTTCCTGCTTAGCACTGGGCAGAATATCAGAGCAGGGAAATTCAGCTATTAACTGCCACTGTTCATTCCACAATTTTGTAATACAAACAGTCTTGGGAATAACATCCTTTCTGTTCTGTTGCCACGGACTATCATGTTCATAGGACGTACACTCGGATAAAAGAGAAGTGCCAGAGCAATAGCAAATTCTTTCCAAAGAAGTAGGAATAGGGCCATAGTATGTGGGGCGAACTCAGCCTGGCGGAAGTTCTAGTCGACACTCGCATGACAAGGCCAGAGGCAAGGATAAATGTGGCAGCTATATTTAAAGAATTGGCACCGGTACTGCACACCTGGGAAGGACCAGAAAGAGAGGAAGCTGAAGAGGTGATATGATAGGTCACGAAGAAGCTCGTGTACCAGGCTAAGAAGGTAGAGACCAGAGGCTGTCTTCAGTGGCAATGTTAACCATCAGCAGTTTGAGGTAGTGTTAGAATTTAGATGTATGTTCGAGACGTGATTAACCTAAGTACTTTTTCAGACAATTTTGGTGAAAACTACTGCCTCTGGCTGAGCCCTTATGGTACTTTTTCTTATTCTGTGGAAATTGTGCCCTAGAAATCTAGCCTAAGCTTCTGGAGGAGGCTCACACCCTATTCCCCTTTGTACCCACAGTATCTATTGGTGCACAGCAATGGTCATGGCAAAGGCTTGCTGCACCTCAGCGTCTCTAGTCATCCCCACATCCTCTCTTCCCCTTCTCTCCCTATCTCCGCCTCTTGCAGAACTCTTCAGTAGAGAGTACACCTTATGAGTCACACGTGGCAACATCTCCTGGAGAGGAATCCCCCTCAGCCATCAAGCTGGTCCACCCTCATTCCATTAACACTGCTGAGTGGCAGCTTCCCCATTACACAACAGATTCCATTATGTCTGGGGCACAGGCCGTGCCACCGAAGAATTCCGAAGGCGGGAGTTTGGGAGGGAGTTTGGTAGCCTAGCCCTGTGAGTGCTGAGCAAAGTTGTCACTTCACACTTCTCCCAGTTGTCATTGTCCCCCTTCCTTCCCCCTTAGTGTTTTTTCCCTGAAGAAGCTCATTTCCTGAGTCCCTCTCATTTTCAGGCACACCTCTGTGGCCTTCGGAGTATAGGTTAGAAACCATCATGCTTCTGAGATGCCAGGATGTGTCTCCTCAGCATGCATGATGAATAGCTCATAGCTTCTGAATTGTAGAGATCAAGACTGAAGAGCAGAAGCCCCTTAGAATGAACAAATTTTTCTGCAAAGGGCCAGACAGTAAGTCCTTTAAGCCATGTGGGTCATCGTGTTTCTGTATCAATCCTGCCTGCTCGTTTATAAAACTAGTCATAGCCAGTGCCTGGACAGACCTGGCCAATATTGGGTCATTTATATACTCACTTACAGGCAGTGGGTGGCTCTTTGACCCACAAACCATAGCTAGCTGGCTGCTGATCTAGATAACTCTCTAGTTACACAAATGAGAAATCTGAGGCCTGGACAGGAGATGTTCTAGTTCTTTCCAGCAATCAATGGCAGAGCCAAACTGAGGCCCTAGGGGCTCTGAACCTCTGCACTCTTTCCGTTCTTCCCATGGCTGTAGGCCAACAGAAGCTCGGCTGCTTCCACCTGGGCTAGCACTTTTCACTGAACTCACTACTCCTTTCCAGCCAGTTTCTACCACCCTGGGAGTCTGAAACTCCCATAGCCCAGGAACTGGGAAAAGTTGTGGCTCCTTTCCAGGATCTTCCTGACATGACAAGTAAGAGCTGTATCTGTCTTCAGAATGCAGAATGATCTGCCTCCAACACTGTGGGTTCCCCCTTTCTTATATTTTTGGTTGTGAGCCTAGCCTTTAACGGCTGAGCCATCTCTCCAGCCCAAGGGTTCCCCCTTTCTCAATAAATATCTCCTTTTCTCTCTCTTTCTCTTTCTCTCTCTCTCCATCTCTCTCTCACCTGTCTGTGTGCATGTCTGTGTCTGTCTCTCTCCCATGTGAGTGCCTGTATGTCTATGTGTGTGTCTATGTGTGTGTGTGTGTGTGTGTGTGTGTGTGTGTGTGTGTGTGTGTACAATGTACAGAAAAACATGTCGGAAAGCCTTTTAGAAAGAAAGTCTTAAAATTATGCAAATATGAACACTCTAGAGATGAAAGGTGGGGTAAACGGAACACGGAAACCTAGCTGAGTCACTGGTGGAACAGCCCAAAACGATGAGCCTGTTGTTAAAGACTTTAAAAGGCAAGCAGGACAGAAGAGCCTGCTTCCCACAGAGGTCATCACCCGATCTGCTGTCTCATCTCAGCCAAAACAGGCCTCTGCGACTTGAGTGATCTAAAAAGTGTTCTTAGCTATGGAAGAACTTACTTATCCCTTAAAAACAGATGTCTTGATGAGAAATGGGGAGAAAATGAGAAAGGGAGAGAGAGAGAGAGAGAGAGAGAGAGAGAGGAAGAGAAAGAGACTGAGAGTCAGGGAGGGAGGAGGAGGAGGGTGGGAGAAGGGGCTTAAATAAAGGTATCCTTAGCTCTGCTCTGGCAAGGAACCATGATGGCCATGATTGGTTTGATAAGAAAGCTCTGAATAGCAAATACGTTGTTTCTAGTTCCTTCTGCTCCCAAGGAGCCATTCAAAGTGTTGAGCACTCTCCACAGGAAGGAAGAGCAGCTACAGATGCACAGCAAAGGGCGCCCATGTGGTGATCCTAAAGCAGACTGGGATCGGTTCTACTAGTCACCTTCAAAACAGCCTGCCAGCATGCAGGAGCATCAGTTAAGACAGTGACGTTGAAGAACACCTAAGGGTCATATTCACCCTAAAGACATCTCAGGGATGACCAGAGGATCTATTCTGCAGATTAACTTTGCAGCTAGTACAGTAAAAAGGAGAACGGTTCCATTCTGACTGTGGTCCAACCATTTCTCAAGATCCAGCACTCAGCACCATGTAGGAGGCCCAAGGAGACTGCTGACTCACCCAAATAACAAGCCTCACTTTTGAAAGTGAGGGTGTGAACTAGTGTGCCCTTTCTCAACCCAAGTAACCTCCCCAAATTTCTGCCTGTGTCTCCAAGACATTTAACATTTGTACTTACTTTTATAACTAATTAATTTTTTAAAAAAGGCAAAAGTCCCTCGGTGTTATTACAGCATCAGGAAAGACAGCAACTCAACCTACTTCCTAAACTTAACCTTGTATCTTCCATAAGAAATAATGAGCTAAAAAATTTAAAAATACAGAAAGAAAGGAGAGGTTACTCTATTTACTATACATGAATCAGGCATGCAATAATATTTCTTGAGATGACTCATGAAAGAGATCTCCATGAAACAAGAGGGATTTTTGTTTCAATCAGAAAGATAGTTACAAATGATTTTTTATTTTATCATATTTGGTATATCAGAGTAAAATTTTGCTCTCTTACATTAGTTAATTTTTTTTTATTTTGTTCTCATTCTTATCATTTTACTGAAAGATAATTGTTTTGTTTTTGTTTTTGTTTTTCTGACACAATGTTTCACAATACATTCCAGGCTGGCTTCAAACTCATTGTGTAGCCTAGTTTGGCCTCAGACTTACAGCAAGCCTCCTGCCTCAAATTCTGTAGTGTTGAGGTTATGAGTGTGTGCTGCCATGCCTCAGTGGAAGGTAACTGTTATCCCTCCTGTGAGTTGAGGAACCTGAAGAAGTCTAAACATTTTGACTAGGGTGACAAGCTAGTAAATGACAAACCATAGATCTGCCTCTAGTTCTACCCAAACTCAAGCTCCCTGCTGTCTTTCTAGTGACAATGTCAAGGAAGACGTGATTCCCTAATAACGAGCACAATGAAATGACTGATAAACTTGTGTAAAGAGGAGATCAGAGAGCAAATTCCTTATCCAGAAAACAAGTCCTAATTCAAAGTCATAGATGTCAAAAGACAAGAAGTCGAGTTTCCGTTGCAGTTCTCTAGTGACACCAGCAAATTCTCAAAACCCTTGAGTTCTCAACTCACTCTACAGCTAATAGATCATACTGACCCCTGGGAGAGACCTGGGATGAAGAATGGACTCTTCAAGGTAGAGAGGTGAATGCAAACTTGAACAAAAGCTCTGTCTGTCCTAATACAAGCCTCACACTGTGAACACATTACTAAAATAGACCATCTGTAAATACCAAAGGGATGCAAGATGTTTACCAGGACCCAGCAATCGACAATGCAGCCTTTATGACTGGGCATTCATAAATAATATTTTTATTAGTAGTGTAAAATTTCTTTTCCTCATTATTTGAATCAATAAAAGAATGACTTCAGCCTTTTGGAATGTTGAACTTACAGGTCTGTCTGTTTTACATTTCTGAGACAGGAAAATGGCCTTTCTGTTACTATTTCTATGTAAACTGTTAGGACTCACACACTGGACTTCCAGTCTAACTAGCTACAAATTCCTCTTCTGGGTTTAATGGTATGCTGATCATACTTTATAGTTGAACAGAATAAACGTGATATATGACTTTGAATTAGCTGGTAGGGAATGTAGCACAAAGCAAGTTCTGACTTGAAAGGCTACATTTTACTTGGACTATGTATAGGAAACTATGAATTTAGAAATAATGAGAATAAGCAATACCACTGAGATACCCAGAAAATACATATTAGCACTTTTAAAAAAACTGTTTTAACAAGGCATTTTACATATAAAGGATCACAACTTGATTTGATTTCTCTTGGGCATTGTGAAGATGTCTCATGTGGATGAAAGAAACAAAGATGCATAAGTTGTCTAAGTCTTTGTGTGATAGAGCAAATGGTACTTACATTCACAGTTTTACGGTGAGGACTAAGTAATGTAGTAGATAAGAAACACTGGGGAACTGTGGTAAGGGTCACTGCACTGGCTGTGACTTCTGTCATCACTGCTGTTTCCACTGATGTCATTGTTACCTCACAGTCTACAGTTAGTCACTTAAAGGACAAATTAGCCTGACACATACACAGTGAGTAGGGCACATTGGAAGACATTACAAAGCAAGACAGAGGTCCCCAGTGTGACCCTAAGATATTCAAGTCCAGGGAACTACTTAGAATGTCATAGACACCCACCCCTCTGTTCTTCTTCCATTGAGGAAGTCAAAAGATCTCCAGTTCCATTTAGGAGACACCAGGCCCTGGTAAGCCAACCGGCACAAGACCTCAAGAAACTCACTTTAGGACATCTGTGTGCTCACACAAATGCTTTTCTTAAAGCTAAATTGAATGAGAAGCTGTAATTAAAATCATTTACCACTGGAGGATGGGTGAGTCAGGTGTGAGAGTAAACTGCTTTCTCTGATGACAAAGGCCCTGGCTATGGTGGTTCCTTGAGTATGGGCTATTTATCAAGCCATCTCAAAAACCTGATCCTCCTTGGTCTGTTCTCAGTAGCTCAACACTCAATGCAGACAAATACCTAAGAAGTAGACTTCGGGGACAATTGAGTGGGTGGAAGCTTCTTGGGTGGGCTGGAGTGGTGGTAAATTTTGATTCATATTCAGACTGCTCTGGAGTATATTATGTATGTTGGCTCTGCTTCTTTCTATACTAACTCAAAAATGTCTCCTTACCCACACATATGTCTTCAAAGATTTTTCAGACAGTGTTCTCCCTGTTCTTATCTTCCCACCTTTAATCTTTAAGCACAATATTAGACCAAGGTTTAAATAGTTCATGCAGGTAAAAATCAATCAGATTTACTCTCCATGGGACCCAGACACTGGATTGGCTGGCTCAGAGGAGAGGAAGCAGAGTCATGCAGACTTGGGGGATGGGGTGACTTTGTGCAGAGATGAAGGGTGTTAGAACATACATGCAAACTCATGAAAGGGATTTGCAGGTAAAGGTGAGTTGAAGTGGTGTGGACATGATCAAGGGACGGATTCTTCTAGTGATTTTCCACTTCCCATGAGGCATTGCTGCCTTTCCCGTGGCTGTCTTTGTGGGATCCATTTGTATCCTCACAGTAAACTCACTTGGGCATCCTTGAAAAGATTTCGTTTTCTAGAAACCAAAGCTCCATCACTAAAACATCCCAGGCCACACTGGTATATTGTTTTGAACTCACCCTCTCCCATCCCTGTAGACACTGCAGTCACCTTCTAGCTTGGGGAGTGTCTAACTAGTCCAAGTTATTCTGGTGACTGGTAAGGAGTGAGAAAGAGACAGACATAGAAACCCCTAAGAAGTAAACAATGAGTAACACTACAGAGAAGATCAAAGTTCTCTCCTCCCTAAACAAGGAGGTGGAGCACTCTGCCTTTAAGGCATCTGCTGTCTTTACTCATCACCTAGATGGGTCATCAGTTATTTCATAAATACTCGGAGCAAGAAATAAAGGAGTCCCTGGTGCCCAGCCTTATCCCTTTACTGCAAGAGAAAGACTGACAAAAACTGGCCCAAACATATGAATGCGTGCACACACACACACACACACACACACACACACACACACACACACACACAATTTTAACTGCTTTAATAGATAACAGATTCCTATGGCATTTAAAGCAGACATTGTAGGTAATTAATAAGAAAATCTTCCTGAATAACAGGTGGAACCATCCATCAATATACAGTTCTAGAAAGGACCTAGATACCAAGAGACAGGAATGAATTTAATATGGTAAAGAAAAGGAATTGTCTGTGTGTCTGAGGGTTATTTTGTTTGTTTGTTTTTAAATAACCCTACATGTGAAGAACTATCCTAAAAAGATGGCTTTATTAGGAAGCTCTTTGAGCTTGAAATTAGAGGTGGGGTTGTTTTTTGTTTGTTTGGGTTTGGTTTTTTAATTAGGAGGAAATGTGACATGGGTACATACGTAGAAGCATCCAATAAGAAAGAGGATGAAGAGATGTGGAGCTAGAGAGAGAGAGAGAGAGAGAGAGAGAGAGAGAGAGAGAGAGAGAGAGATATGGAGGTAAAGGAGAAGGAAGGAGGACCACACAGTTAAAGAATGAAAAACAAATAAAAAACAGGGATCATTTCAAATCAACCAGCAAGATTACAGAATAGGAGCTCTTGGGCTGCACAGCCTCAACAGGACTGTTAGCAGTCCTGAGCCTCCAGAAATTTCCACCAGAAGCAAGCAGAGCTTCACTTCCCACCATCAACATTCTCGGGGAACCCAAGGCCGAACATCTAAATTCCAGTGGCAACTCTTTTAGAAAATACAATCAGGAAAAGAGAAAAGTAGAGGAGATGAAAGAATGGAGATCTGAGCCCTCCAGACCTGGACATGAAAGCAAACAGACACTGCAGATCTCAGCAGACCTCAAAGGCCTCTCTGGAGCTCCCACGAATCTTAAAGCTGTAAGTTCAAGACTGCATGGGCTGCTTTCTCCAGGTGCTCCTCTTAATATTACTAACAGTGACCACAGGAATTGATTGAATTTGCCAACAGGACATGACTTTGTCTCTTGCTTACTATGTTACAAGGCTCCTACATTTTACTCAGTACCAAGAATCCAGACCTCCTGACCCATGATGTGCAAATAATCTGGGATTTGATATTGGTTGATTCCATTTCTACCATAATCTTGGACAAAAGCTGCCATTTTTTTTTTTTTTTTTTTTTTTTTGCCCAAGTTCAGAAGAACCCTTTTGGCTCTCAGTTTTGTGTTGTTGTTGTTGTTGTTGTTGTTGTTGTTGTTGTTTTCCCCAAGAACCTAGTTTTGGTTATCTCTGAGTGACAAGAGCTGACGGTCTGCATGCCACAGCCACATTGGCTTCAAAGCACATCTTTCAAGCCACGTGTCTGCTCTGTGCAGCACCACAGTCTATGTTATCTCTGCTGTCCCACCCCACTATGGTCCATGGTTTCTTCTTTAACTATTGTCCTTGAATGTTCCCTTTATTCCTTTTGGATTAATAAGGGTTTAAAAATGGTTTTTAAAAGCAGTCCCTGGTGTTTGCTAACTTACAGTGCTGGGGTTGAGCCCAGGGTCTCCTGCCTATGAGGCATGTTTCTGCTAAGCTACTTAGCTCTTAAAGTGGTTTGATACCTAAAGATTAGAGTGGGGTCCCCATGGAACCTCAGCCCATTATCTTGGCTGAAAGTCCTCCATAGCTAGTAAGGGACAGATCTGGGTTTCAGATCTAGGAATTCTACATATGAAATTATGCATAATGGTTTCTTTCATTACAGCACATTTCTTCCAGAACCTCTCTGTAAAACGGACTTATCCAAAGTGAATTTTAACAAATGGGAGATAGAGGCAAGCTTGCAGAATTAGCCCCAAAGTTACTGTCCGATAAAGCTACATACTTGAGAAGGTTTTCAAACATGGAGTAAAGCTCTGGGGTGTTGGGATACTCCAGGTCCTGCTCCCCACCTCCTGAACTCGTCACTGGAATCAGCTTGTCCCTCACAGAACGCTCTCATGTGTAGAGGGGTCTGATGCCACTTGGCACATCCCACACTGGTTTTGGCAATTGCAGGAAGGAAGCCTTTTTGGCAGACACTCTTCATTTCCGTGCCTTGACATCCACCTGCCTGCTCCCACATGTGCTTGCTCATGCCCAATGTGAGGCCAGCAAGCCGATGCTGAGAGTACAAGTCTTTATATCAAGAAGTAAGTTGTGTAAACTAGCATGTCTTGAAAGGTTGGGTGAAAAAAATATGGGGACCCTAAATGCTCCCAGAAAAAGAGAGCTTCTGGCTCCACAGTACTATAAGCCTCAGACAGGTTGCCATGTTTGTTTTATACAGACACCCTATGCACCAGCCAGGAAAATCTCATCATGGTCACAACTGTATTGCTTACCTATATTCTCTCCCCTAATGCTAACTCCTATTATGCAAATGTTGACAATTGATTAAATATTGACTATATTCTAACAATTCAATTAACTGGCTCACCTGGAAAATGGAGTGTTTGGTTGAGTAAGTTTCCTGTTTTTAAAAATACAGGTTAGAACCTGCCTTTGAAGCTCTTTCTTATGCATGTGTAGATACAGTGGCTAGCTTAAGTTAGCAAGCACGTGTCAAGAATAAAATTGTCAGAGCAGACACATGGACACAAGCTTGCGTTCTCATCAAGTTTCCACATCTTGCTGCCTGTGCGATCTTAGGGAAGTTATCCAACCCTTGAGCCTCACTTTCACCATCTGTAGATTGGGCGTAATAAACCCCATTGTCTAGAACTGTTGTGAGGGTAATATGCCATCATGGATGAGAAATGTTTGGCACAGGTCCCATTGAGGAGTTCACACTTCACAACTCTCACCCATTATTGTTATTATCATTGTGAAACTGAAACTCTTGGGCTCTCATGGCATGACAGATCCAGGATGGACTCAACCCACGAGCAACCCACGGCCCAAGTCATTTGGAAAAGGTGTGGCTGAAAATAGAAAGCAATTATTGGCTTATGGTTTTGTGCAAGAGAAAATAGACAAATACAGACTGGGTCCTGGGTACCTGGGTTGCTGGTTGTGCTCACTGTATTTGAGTCTGTGCCCAGATGCGGCTGTGGTTATTTGTGGACAGAGAATTCCTTGTCTCTATCAGATACAAATACTCAAGAGGTTCAATTTAAGAGCCACCCACTCTCTGGACTGGCTGTTGTAATCCAACAGCTGGAGCCAAGATTGTCTTTCTGAATGATTAGATCTTGGGAAGGAGAATCATGGCCCAGAGTCCAGCTGAGGAGATTTAGAGACCCTTGTCATCTAGAGAATTCCAGCTAATAAACCCTCACAAAGCAGGAAGTGATTTTAGGCAGCTCAGTAGACATTCATTCTTTAGAAAACGCCACCCCCTCGTCGGGCCTCTGCAGGCCACCCTCTGGAGCCCCTCTCTGGTTTCCCACACACACAGTGTTTCTTCCTCTGGGCACCGCTTCTCAGGAGACTGGGAGGGGAAAGAGACTGGTCTTCCAAGGTTACTGAACTTATCTCTTTTCCCTTGCTGTGCAAACAACTGTGTGAAGGCCACCCAGATTCTGCAATTAAAGAGGAACTCCCAGAGAAGGGTACAGGCCAAGGCTGTTTCATATTCTGCCAAGCCAGAGCTCAAGTTGCCTCAGTGGGAGAACGTCCCAGCCATTGGGAACTAAGCCTGCCTGGCCAAGGAACTAGACACTAAGGTCCTAGTCACTTCTCTTGCCTTTGAGCAGTGCTCTAGAGCCAGGCTTCGTCTGTTTGAGAACCACAAGTTGAAAGTGCTTTGGCATTAGCAACAGAGGCCTACACGGGAAAACCCAATAACTGTGGTTCTCAGGGTACTGTCTGGACCAGTAGCCACCACATTACCTGGGAAATCGTTGGAAGTACAGACTTTTGGACTTCACCCCTCTTCTACCTACTACTGATTCTGGAACTCTGGGGGCAGATGCAGCCAGAGCTTCTAAAATTCTTCTTGTTTTTAAATCAGGTGCCAGTAAAACTTTGAGAAGTACTGGTAGTAGAAATGAGGGGGACCATTTCAAGGAGATATTTTAAGAGAGCCCAAGATATGTTAACTAGGTATGCCTATCCCCATTTGTCACCTGCCACCTGCCTCATGACCTCAGAAAGAAAGGACAAACCCAGGCATAGTGGCACAGGCTTTTAATCTCAGCACTTGGGAGGCAGAAGCAGGTGGAACCCTGTGAGCTCAAAACCAACCTGGTTGGTGTACAAGAGAGAGTTTCAGGACAGTCAAGAACTACACAGTGAGACCTAGTGAGACCGTGTCCCCTGGGGGACAGAGAGAAAAGAAGAGAAAGAGGAGGAGGAGGAAGAAAGGGAAGGAAGAGAAGGGAAGGGGGGGGAGGGGAGGGGGAGGGGAGGGAAGGGAAGGGAAGGGAAGGGAAGGGAAGGGAAGGGAAGGGAAG
>JANHMN010000014.1:20416172-20431170 GCA_030674055.1 Rhabdomys pumilio | reverse complement strand
AGGGAAGGGAAGGGAAGGGAAGGGAAGGGAAGGGAAGGGAAGGGAAGGGAAGGGAAGGGAAAGGAAGGGGTAGAGGTAGGCTGAGGACTAGACAGAGTAAATAAATATTCGAGAGAAATACATCTAGGCCTGCTTGAGTGATATGAGGAACACACTCATCTGTCCTTTTATTAATTTTATCAGTGCATTAAGAAGGCTTCCATTATTTATCCTCTAAAAAGCCATCCTCATGTACTGGATTCTCAAACTGACAAATGAGGATGGCCTGAGAGAGACAGGCTTAGAGAGAGAAACAGATGGACTTTCAGTACTGAAGGTTGAAACTGGACCTCACCAGGTCTCCATGAGCACCAAGAAGATAAGCAAGGTGAGCCATAAAAGGGCAGGAGAAAGAAGAGAAGGAAGGGTGAGCCTGTCCACATTCACCCCACCATCAGGGGACTAGGAGCAAAAGGCCAACTGAAGAAGACGCTTATACCGTGAAACTAAACAAGAAAACTAAACAAGGTCTATTAATTAAACTGTAAGACGTTCTCCAACTTTGATGAGTAAATTTGTTTAGCAGATTGGAAAGCCAAAGTTGCCAAATTCAGAATTCCTAGACCCCTTAGAGTTCCAGAGTGCCAAGAGGCAAGAGAAGAGACCACTTGTTCTAGTCTATCCCATGATCTATTCCTTCCTTCTAGCTAACTTGGTCCCCACTGTGAGGAACTCATTCACATGCATGGATAAGCCATCCCAGAGTTAGCCTTATCTACAAAACTTAGAACAGCCTCCCTTCTCTACTGCTCAGACCTACAAAGTCACACGAGAGGCTAGCACTGTAGGCAGGCTCTAGACATAAGCTTATAGCATTTGAGGCAGGGAATCTTGGAGTCTTGGTTTCTTGAAGCATGGTATTGTGTGAGAACTGATACTAACTGGTCAAATTTGGGTCTATGGAATATTCAACCCATGGAGATAACAAGGACTTCAAAAGAAAATTCTTTAAAAAGAGAGAGAGAGAGAGAGAGAGAGAGAGAGAGAGAGAGAGAGAGATTTGCCGGGCAGTGGTGGTGCACACCTTTAATCCCAGCACTTGGGAGGCAGAGGCAGGCAGATTTCTGAGTTCTGGGCCAGCCTGGTCTACAGAGTGAGTTCCAGGACAGCCAGGGCTACACAGAGAAACCCTGCCTCAAAAAAAAAAAAAAAAGATTTATTTGTTTATTTTATGCATATGAGTACACTGCAGTTGTCTTCAGACACACCAGAAGAGGGCATTGGATCCCATAACAGATGTGATTACTGGGAATTGAACTCAGGACCTCTGGAAGAACAGCCAGTGCTCTTAACCTCTGAGCCATCTCTCCAGACCCCTCAAGAGAAGATCCTTTAAAAATGAGTCCAGGATAGATGCCATGCTGCCCAAGTCCAAAAATAATACCAGATATGGGGGAAAAAAGAGGAAAAGCTAAAGAAGTAAGAAAGACAAGAGGAATAACAATGAGCAAGGCTTTAGAAATCCTAGGTGGTTTCTGCTATTACCTAGATCAGGGCAAGTCTAGAGCTACTAATTCTTCCTCTGGATTAGCATCACCAACGTACTGCAGAGACGTTAGTGCCTAGGCCTTGAGTTCTGGCTTCATTCCTCCGCACACATTATGGGGCAGAGACCAGACATGAAGGCCATAGTGACCTTCACAAACGCAGTTTGTGTGTTACCACAAGCTACCAAGGAGCAACTAACTCAAATACACTGGGTTTTTTCTCTGGGAATGCAAAGAGGTTAGGTAAACTGCTCACTGCTGAGCCTGTGCTCGTGGGAAAGAGCCATCCAGAAAAGCATTCCAGCCCTCAAAACTGTTCCTTCGACTTCTAGTTTTTTTTGAAGAGGAGAAAAAAAAATGACTTTCTAGGATAAAATCAACAAAGTGAATCACAGTGGGAAATTATTCAAAAACACTGTGAGAAATATAAATAAAAGCCAGCTGCGAGGCAGGTATGTCCCAAACATGGCAGATGCAGCCATGTTACACAAAAAAGTTCTACATACATATTTTTAAAGGGCCGGGGAGATGTTTCACACAGCAAAGAAATCGTACAAGCCCAAGGTCCCGCATTCAGATCCCCAGCACCCACAAAAAAGATGGTTGTGGCACCACTGGGGTTCCAAAGGCTAGGGAGGCAGAGGCATTTGGGTCTGGGAGCTTGCTGGGAGCCAGCTTAACTGAACCGGTTCAGGAAAAGACTCTGTCTCAAAAGATCCAGTGAAAAGTGATTGAGAAAGTTACCCAACCTCCGTCATCCACATGTTCTCACACACACATGCAGTAGCATCTGTGCAAACATGGGCACACGCTCAGAAGAACATGCACACACATATTTTTTTTAAAAAGTCCTAACTTTAGAAAGATAAAAAAAAGAAAGATGGCAGTGACCAAAAATATTTTTGAATATTCAAAAGAAGGTGAGATAAAGATAAGGTTATGTTAATTCATATGACCTTTCTAGAATTAGTTATGCCAAAAATATGTTAAGAGGATTTTTTTTTTAAATGTCATAACCTGAACTTTGGCAAATTTTGCCTAGGAGTGTATTAGAAATGTCAAAATATGCTGATATAAAGAAATGAGCTTCACAGTATTATCTGGGATGGAGTTTTAGGAGCAAACCTGGGGTGGAGATACAGCTCATGATAAAGCATGCGAGGCCCAAGGTTCAGTCCTCTACATCAAAAACACACAAGCAATGTTTCTCCTCTTCCAGAGTCTATCTGTGTTCTAGATCTCACTGTGACTCTGTACCTTAGTGTCATAAATCCATTCTTCTATCTGTATATATTAAAAAATTCTCCTTATCTACTACATACATTTGTATCCATATATATTTGTGTGTGTATGCATCTGTGTGTTTATGTCTATATATTTTGTATCTACAAAATGTTTAGCACCTTTTACAAACTTGTCCTACAATTTCATACATGTATATAATACATCCCGACCCCACCACTAGTTTCTCTCCTACCCCCGACTTCATTTGCTTTTTTGAACCCACACTATTCAAGTCCCCCCTCCTCTGGACAAGGAGACTCCAGTTTCCTCTGCTCGGCTCCCATTTTCCTATCCCTTCCTGTTCGCTGATTGGCCATCTCTGTACTGTCAAGTCCCCTTGCTCTTGTGCACGCATTAACGCTCCACTCTGGACCTTCTTTGGCCACCAGGCCACCTCGCTCCTGTTTGCCCACTTACACCAATGTCCACTCTCCACTGAGCTGATGAATCTTCTTTTTCCTATCACCTTTTGAGGAGGAGACCATGTGATCAGTTCATTGTAATTATTTTCTCCTGGGATCTCATCCAAGCCCATGGCTTCAGATGACTTTTGCATTATATTTTAGCCATATTTCAAACCTTCCCTGAAGCCAGCTGTCTGCTGCACATGACGTTTGTGGGCTTCGGGCATCATGAATGCCACCTACCCAAAGAGAACTTCTTCCCTGGTAGCCCATACCTGGAATCCCAGCACTCAGGAGGCTGAGCAATTGGATTGATTGCTGGTTCTAGATTGACCTTTACCACATAGTGAGGATGTGTGTGTGTGGGGGGGGGGTGTATGTGTGAGAGAGAGGGACAGAGAGAGAGAGGTCTTGGTCTTGACTCCATCCCCTCTTAAACACACTGAGATCTCTTCTACCTTCCCCATGTCCTTCATTAGGATCAGTCATCTGCTCATTTAAATGACATCACTGCATGGGCTTCTTGGATCTTCATTCTTCTCAACCTCAACACCCAACCAATAGATATCAGTTGCCACCTGCAAACTATATCTTACCCTGACCTCTTTCTTCTCTCTGCACTACCCTTCCCATCACCTTGTTTTAGCCCCCCCCGCCCTCCGCCTTAATAAACGGCTTCCCAAATGACATCCCTGAGGCTACACCCCGTCTCACCTTTCTTAGGTCCATGCCAGGATTTCAAATTTTTAGATAAATTGATGGCTGGCAACTTGAATTAAAATAGTGTGGAAATCCTCACAGTAGCTGCCAGGATGTGCATGCCCCTTTCCTGACTTGTGGTCTGACTTTTTATCTGACATCTAACACTTGCATGCTCAAGCTAATTCTGCATATTTTGATCCTGTATGATTTTGGAGCACAGACTTACACACATATCGAGCTGTTATATTCAGTGAGGTCAACCAAAAGAGACTGGATTGAATGCATCGCAATTTTGGCAACTTTACTCATGTATCCTATTTGTTAGGAAACATCTTTTGGCTGAAATAACAGTCACATAAATAATAGCAATTTTTCCCTTATGTAGCATGAAAATCTGAGGTATATCATCCAGGAAGGACAGGCATTTACATGCCACCATCTACGTCCTGGGGTTTCTCCTAATTTTCTCACTGCTACCTTATATGGAGGCTTCAAACTCAGAGTCATTTTCTGGTCTGAAGGCAGCTTTGAAATTCTGGTGAGCATGTCCGTGTCCCAGAAGAAAGGGGAAATTGTTGGAATTCTATTTGAGACTCATGAAAGAGGAAACATGATAGATTATCTTCCCGTGATATTTGACAAATAATTTCTTGGAAAGGAAGAGAGAGAAATTAGAGTGATGGAAAAATAAATGTGTCCATTCTACCACCAAGGATAAAGGAATCTGGACTTCAGAGAAGGAAGGAAGAACACCAGCCCTGTCAGCATCTTTACTGCATACTAAACACTTTAGCCATCAGATCTTAAAATATTACCCCAGGAAAAAGGTGTGAAGTGGGGTGAGCTGTGTCCCTTCCATAATCTTGTTGATATCCGTCTTTTCTACCCCCATACTTCAGAATATGACTGAATTTGAAGAAATTCATCTACTTAGAAGTAGCCCCTGTTATGGATGAATGAGCTAGATCAATGTATAGGCTCAAGTATTTGAATATTTGTCTTCTACCTGATGATGCTTTCTTGGAAGGAGGTGGAACCTTATTAGAGGAAATACATCACTAGGGGTGGGTTTTGAGTTTTTACAGCCTGACTCCACTTCCTGTTGTCTTTCTCTGCTTCTGTCTGTTCTCTTTCTCTGCTTCTTGTATGTCCATGACATGCAATCTGCTTCCTAATGGCCATGCCTACCTCTTATCTTCATCACCATGACTATATCACCCTGGAACTCTAAGATGAGACAAGCGCTTTCTACTCTAAGTAGCTTTTGGTCATGGTTATTTTACTAAAGCAACAGAAAGCCCCTAATCCAGTATGACCAGTGTTATATGTCATACTTTAGGACACAGACACACAGAGGCAATCCATGTGAGGACACATGAAGAAGAAAACTATTAGCCAAGGAAAGAGACCTCAGAAGAAACTCAATGTTACCAACATCTCGATTGTAGAATACCAGACTCCAGAAACATGAGGAAATAAATTATATTGCTTAAGCCACTCAGTCTGTGCTGCTTTGTTAGCTCTGACTAACACATGTGATTAAACTTATTTTTCCAATAAAGACACTCCAAGAAGGTAACTTAACCAAGATCACAAGCCAGGTATGGCAGTACCATGATTCGGTCCCAAGTCAAAAGTCTGTGTCATTCCCTATTTTTCGGGGTTTTTTTTTCTGCAGTGAACCCTTCTCTGACTGATGAGAACATCTTTCCTCTAAGACTTAAAAGATCTATATCTCTTCACATGTTCTCATTAAAAGAAGGATACAAGAAAGAGTACCAATCAGAATTTAAAAAATGAATGTTTCAGGCTCAGCTTCTAAAATCCAACTAAAATGAGATGGCAGTGGAAACCACTCGCTAACGTGTCACACGTTTAGGAATATTTTAGTTTAGGAATATTTTAAACAAAGTAATTTGTCAAGCCAGATGGAAGCTGATCAACGACATAATCCCAGTTAACAAAACTGTAACTTTTAAAAGGAACTTTAATCTTTTGAGTTCTGACATTCTGTTTACAGATCCCAGTTATTTTGAAATTCCCAGTTCCATGCAAAATTAGGAAGGCACTGGGGGAGGGATCATCGTTATCTTGCCTGAGACTACCTTCTTGTTATAGCTCACACATGATGCGGCCCCCAGAAGGGTCATGTGATGAAGGACATTGAGAGTCGGTTGGATCACAAGGATACTAACTTCATCCATGGGTTAATATGTACATAGAGAATAGGCTACTAGGAGGCAGAGCTTAGCTGGATGAAGTGGGCCTCTTGAGGTATAGATCTGAGTAAATCTTGTCCTCACTGTCTCATGCATATTCTCTCTCTCTCTCTCTCTCTCTCTCTCTCTCTCTCTCTCTCTCTCTCATTCTTCTTGGTTGAAAGGCCAACTGCCTTCCTCTATCATAGACACCATTCATGGGGATTTTTATTATCCAAGATCCCAGAGCATTGAAATCAGCCAGCCTGGAATCAAACCCTCAAAACCATGCATGATCCGTAATGTACCTTTTTTTTTCTTCTAAGTTAACTTATCTCAGGTGTTTTGTCACAGAACAAAAATGAACTCATCTGTGCTCTGCTTGGTCTATGACTCGTTGTCTTGGTAAATTAACATTTCTAAGTAGTTTGTTTTCCTGCAGGTGATCGGAGTTTTGGTTCATTTTAAATGAATGGTTGTATGTACATAAAGATAAAAGTTGTCAAAACAAAGAATTGATTATTTGGTTAACAAAATACTTTATTTGGTTTATATTTTAAATGAAAACGCATAAGCCAGAATATTCAATAATATGGGAGCAAGGAGAAATTAAGGCAAAGAACAGCATGCATTTAAAATAAATCAAGCCGGGCAGTGGTGGCGCACGCCTTTAATCCCAGCACTTGGGAGGCAGAGGCAGGCGGATTTCTGAGTTTGGGGCCAGCCTGGTCTACAGAGTGAGTTCCAAGACAGCCAGGACTACACAGAGAAACCCTGTCTCGAAAAACCAAATAAATAAATAAATAAATAAATAAAATAAATCAAAGTTTTGATTTATTTTAAATGCCAGCATCTCGAAATTCAACACACCCATCATATTTCAGTTGAAAAAGATACAGAGATGCTCAGGCTGAAGAGACGCTCTCTGAGCTTGTTTGCTTCAGGACGAACTCTCATCACAGGGCTCCTTAGGAAGCATTCATGGCTCTCCTGCTTGATTTGGCACAGAGAGCAAACAGGACATCGGTGGATGGCGGTGTAGACATCACAGATCCAGGATTGCCATAGCAGGGTCAGTAGACAGTCCCTATTGCCACAGTTGTTCCACACAAACAGCATTCATTCATGTGAGATGCCACTTGACACCTAAGATATATAAAACAAAATGTGTGACAGATTCAGACTCCACGGTCACTGAAGCAATCACACGGGCCGCCTCCCAGCTGGAATTTCAGGACATTTGAACAAGTCCAGATTGAGTCATGATGACCTTAGGGTCCAAGACATTTTCAGTGTGGAATCTCAAAAGTTCCAGTAGTTAAGGGAAGGTTTGGAGCAGGAAGTGTCTTCTGACCTGGGGGACAATCTCTTCAGAAGTCTAAAGAACTGTTTTAATGATTCAGAGTAAAGAAGACTCCACCTCCAAGGGACAGAAAACACAAAATTGTTTTAAACTGTGAGTTTCAGAAATCTGTGAAGACACAGTAGTCTGAGATTATTAAGGATTGATTTCAGATTTTTAAAAAGGGTGGTAAAACAAAGGGGTATTGTAGGCAGTGGAGGCAAAAATCAAGCCAGCTACTGAACTAATAAATAAAAATTATAAGACAAGATGGTTGTCTACTCTGCACCAAGAAAGGATAGACAAGGTTGCACAGCAAGCCAACCTACAAGACAGGGGACAAACCCAGTGAGACACACTTCCTTTTCCAGAAGAGAACAAGATGCCCTTAAAGACTTGAAGCCTTTCTTCAAAAGTGCATGTTGCTTGGGAAAACAGACACACACACACACACGTGGATATACTTTGAATTCAAAGACCATGGAAACCCACATACCTTTTTGGTATATACAATTATAGTCAAGACAGAAATAAATTGGATTATCACAATTTCCCATGCTACTAAATCACACGCTGTAAGAAAGTCAAATTTTGACAAATGAATTAGAACAAATAAAGTTACTTGATTTGTAACTGGTTATAAAATAAGTAAGCGCCCCCCCCCCCACACACACACACACACAAATAAAGGCTTTTTTTTTCTCTATTGGACAATACGGTAAAGTAAACTCCATTCTGGAAAATGTTGGGAAGTGAGAAGAAAATTAAAGACTAAGAATCTGATATCAAAACATGAAGTAATCTGGAGAGGTGCAAGGCTGTCAGATCTTCACTGAGAGACAGATGGAAGGAGCTTGGGCACTGAGAGTCAGATGGAGGAAAGCTTGGATACTGAGAGTCAGATAGAGGAAGCTTGGATACTGTGAGTCAGATGGAAGAAGCTTGGATACTGCAAGTCAGATGAAGTAAGCTTAGGCACTAAGAGTCAGATGGAGGGAGCTTGGGCACTGAGAGTCAGATGGAGGGAGTTTGAGCACTGAGAGTCGCATGGAGGAAGCTTGGATACTGAGAGTCAGATGGAGGAAGCTTGAGCACTGAGAGTCAGATGGAGGAAGCTTGGATACTGAGAGTCAGATGGAGGAAGCTTGAGCACTGAGAGTCAGATGGAGGGAGCTTGGATACTGAGAGTCAGATGGAGGAAGCTTGAACACTGAGAGTCAGATGGAGGGAGCTTGGGAACTGCTAACATCAGGAAGAGAGTGGGTTGGTGCCACCCATCATTCACCCTTTGCTTTGCCCCACATCGCTTAGGGCAGGTCATAGCTGACCAGTGCCTCTGCCTCAATCCAGTGCCAAGTCTACTGTACAAAGCATGGGTAGTGATACAGTAATGTTACAGACTAGCAGGGTGGACCTGGGGAACGGTATGGTGTGTCCAACCCCTAAGAATAGCTCCTCAGCCTACTCCCTTGGATAATATTACTAGTTTCTATCTGCATTTAAGTCAGGGAGCCAAAGAATCTCAATCTCAATCTCTCTCTCTCTCTCTCTCTCTCTCTCTCTCTCTCTCTCACACACACACACACACACACACACACACACACACACACATACACACACCACTGACTTACGTTTTAAGAACTCTTGAACTCTACTTACCACATAACACTTTCCCCCATGCAATGGAAAATGACCATCTGACCTCATGCGTGGTGGGAACTGTTTACCAAAAGAAATCTATAAGAATCATTGGCTGATTGCAACAGTGTGCTATTTTATATACTAAAATGGAAGCAAGAAAGCAATGCCCGCCACTGCATTGTGCAGGTGTTCATATAGACACACATACACATCACCATATCATCGATCATCGTCATCATCACCTCTGCACTACCCCCCAACACCATGCATCAAATCACACCTATACCGCAAACATAGCACACTATACACACTAATACTCATAGTTCCACACAGCATGTACACTCCATAGTCATGTTCTCTACTGCATACCAAACAAACATACCACACAGTTTATTCTCACCACACCTCACCCAAAAGAACACACACACACATACACACACACACACACACACACACACACACACACACACCTCACTATCTCTATTAATCTGCAGTATACATCAATGACTCTTCTAAAGTTTTTAGGCTAATGTATAATCCAGGGACCGAATACCATGCACTCATAATAGCTAAATAGAATGAGGGAATCTTAAGTGACTATGGGGGGAATGTGCTGCCAGCAAGTAAATGTTACCTCAGCAATGTGGCTTTGGAAACAAAAGGCTGCACTCTCTAACTACAGAACAGCTCAGCGCCTCCGGCTACTCCCCGTGCCACAGACACACACTTTCAGATCCACTCCCCCTCACATCCTGCTGTAAATCTTTCTGAAGGCTGAGCCTTTACTCCCAGATAATGTGTCTGTCTAGGCAGCTTGCATCAAGTCTTGCTTCGCTAGCAGTTTCTTCGGGCTGTCAACTCTCCCCACTTCTCTAGCCCACAGGAGACAGGCAGGTGAACGAACACATTTGACCCACAGTTGGAAGTAGCAAAGTGGGCATTCTTCTACTGTGACATCTGCCTGAAAGCTATTCTTATGTCCACAGAGTCAAAAAGGATGTACGTGTCCCTCAAGGCAGTTGTGTAGGTTAGAAGTGCCTAAGAAGCCAGTTGGAGGAAGCTCAAGCCCAGAATTGGTACTAGGTAAATAGGAGGCTGGAGCCTGCAGGGGGCACTCTGTACTGACCTGTGTCCCATCATGCTCGTCTTTGCCAAAATTACTCCCATGACTCAGTTGCCTCTACACCTATCTCAAGGACTGGGAGGAGGCAGGAGAGGAAAGCAATGTTCCAAGCATCTGTACAGAATTGAGTTGAAGCCTCCTTTAGGCTTTATTGCTTGAAAAGAGCATCTAAAGGTATAATGTAGAAGGGCTGAGAACCCCATGGCTTTAGCTTCAACCTTTTTGCTGGTTTTTCTCAAGCCTTGTGTTCAGAATAATGAAGGCATTCCTTCCCTTAGGGAAAGCAGCATGAGTTAGGGCTCCGAGGACACTTATAAGCACCAGTATGATTCCTGGTGATTTTCAGGCTTGGGTCCAGCTTCTTGGTGAGAAACCATGGGCCATGTTAAGCAAATGCAAGATCACAGAGGAGAGAAGGCTTCAGCTGGCTTTGAACCCACACTCCTATTTTTTCCAGCAGTGGGTCCTTGGGTGCAGCAAATGACCTCAAAACATCTCAGCTTCACCTGAAATGGGGACAGAAATAGTACCTGATGGCATTCCTTCTACACTCTGCACAGTAGTTACCTAGCAACAGCCAGGTAGGCCTGGGTTGATGTAAAAGGGACTGTTTAGTCTCTCCCTTGGTGCTGTCTGACACTCTCTGACCTTCTGCCCCTTTTCTCTCTCTGACCCAGTTCTCTCTTTCTCTCTCTCTCTCTCTCTCTCTCTCTCTCTCTCTCTCTCTCCCTCTCTCTCTTTCTCTCTCTTTCTCTCCCCTCTCCCACTCCTCCCTCTTTCTACATGTTTCTGGCTCTCGTCTCCTCCATCTATCCATCTATCTACCTATCTATCTATCTATCTATCTATCTATCTATCTCTCCCCTCTCTTTTTCTGCCTCTACTCCCTTCTCAACTCATGCCCGAAAATAAACTATTCTATACTAGACCAGACCAGTTGTATGGCTGGTACCTTGGGGGTAGGATGCCTCGGCATAAGCCCACTAAGGTACCCACTTCTACCACACCATACCAGACTCTACAACACATATCCTTGGTTTTATAAAACACATCATTTGGTGTCATGACTAGGATTTACAAACTCCCAGGTTCACATTTACCACCATTGCCACAAGCACTTTCCAGATGTCAGATTGCTAGACCTATCCATCCAAACACCAGCGAATTGCTAAACTCCCCACCAGCACCACACACTAGTCAGCATAAACATCCACTGGTCCCAAGGGAGGGTTGTTGAGCTCACAGCCACCCTTTGAGGACAGAGGTATTCACAGTCATGACTGGCCCTCCTTGCTGACTCTTCATCTTAGAACCTCTTCCCTTGGGTGAGATCTTTTTCTCTTCTCAAGATATTTTCTTTCCTGAGCTACTGGAAAATCTCAGGCATAGGTAGACCATTCTCCTGCTGCTCGTGCTCTGGCCAGGAGCTCAACCCTTAGTTCATTTCATGATGACCTGGTGATCTGGCCTGGCTGTCACCATTTCTAGTTACCATATTTATCCTGGAGAAGCTGGTAGGGATAATTGATAACTTCTACTCTCATTCAAAGAGAAGGACTTCACTGCTACTTCCAGACTCCCTACTGGGACATCTCCTAGTGAAGATTCCCAAATGAGGGAGACCCTTATTCAAGTTTCGGGAAATCTCGAACACCCACAAACTCCAAGACACCGTACCTGGATGCAATCAGCAGAGGTTTATTAGGGAAGAGAGCTGGCAGCCAGCGTTCAAACTGCACACTCACGCAGGAGTACAGTTTGACCCCGAGTGGTGGGCTAAGGAGCTTTTTATAGTAAGGGAATTTCTCGAGGTTATACATGATTGGTTGTTTTATAAATTTTGAACTCAGCAAGCTGTAACACTGGAAAAGATCTCAAAGGGGGTGGGGAGGGGTAACCAAGATCAGTGGAAAGTTAGCTAGTTCTTGGAACCACCTAAATGTCTTGCATCTTTCTTTGTGGCCAGGAATGTGTCTTCCTGCTTTGGGCCTACCCCACCCACAGGTAGATTTTCTTCCCTGAGGCTTGAGGAATGTATCCCGGGGCAGTGAAAGGCCTGGAATCTTACATCCAGTTCCTTTTCTTGGAACTAGTGAGCCTGTATATATTTTATAAAATGGTCTTTATAATTTTTCACTCTGCACTAGTATTAAAGAATTCCAAAGTCACATTCCAAATTTGGCCTCAATATCCACTAGATAATAGCTCTAAATGGCTGCTTAATGGTGCTTTGGAAAAAAAACAAAAAACAAACAAACAAACAAACAAAACTTTTACAACTCTCACCAGCAATCTGAAAAATGGAAGGTTTTCTATGTAGATTTTTCCCACCTTCACACCCAATCGCACTCCACTCCCAGCTCCCCGCCCTTCGACTCTGAACAGCACTCTCCAGCAATCTTGTTTTGGACTTAACTTGCTGGGCTCCTGCTGCCCTCACCTGCCACCACCACTGAGAGCTGTTTGCTCCAGCAAGCAGTCTTAAATTTCTACTTCCTGGGAAATTTTTATCTCTAATTTCTTTCCATTCTGGTCAACACCAACTCTAAGCCCCTTGTGGCGGGAGAAGGAGCAGCCAAGTCATGCTGTGTACTGCTCAGACCCGCCATTTCTCTGCTCCGACCCACACAGAGTCAGAGGCTGCCTGTCCTGACAGGGAGCGATCTCCTCAAATGTACAGAATGCTCTGTCTGCCAGGCAAAGTATGTCTATTTGTCTCTTTGTTTATTTGTTTCTGCTGATACATACCCATGCTTCTATAGAAAATGCCATTCTGTTCTAAGGTATAACAAATAAGTGACTTTCCTCCACAGGCAGAGCTAGCACTTCAGCGCCATCTTAGCTAAGGGCAGTCACATGGCTGGCTGTAGCTTCAGTGCCATCTTGATTGAAGGCAGGCTCATGACTATTTGCCATCTTTGTTATGGGCAGTCTCCATTTCATTACCCACTTTAGGAGAACAGTCTGACTTAAAATGTCTCAAAGACACTTTTCAATTATGATAAGGTTTAATATGATTTATGATTTGTATTTATATTAATATGATAATATGATTTCTATACTGCCTTAGTAAATAATAATTTTAGTATTAATTTAAAGTTTTACAACAGTAAAAAGGTTAAAGATCACTGCTTTAAAAATAAGTTTAGTCTTATTTAGGCTACTGTCATTAAATTACAGTGTAACCTCTTTGTTTGCTAGACATAATCTAGACCAAATAATTAAAAACAAACACAGATTGTCTAATTCAGATATGCTTAATAGATATTAGCTCTCAATCTTGTCAGAAATCTGCTAAATATAACATTAAATGTTTAAGCTTCATATGATAGACAGACTCCCAAGCCTAACAGTGACACACCACACACACACCCCAAGGTCTCTAAGAAGATATGAGCACAGTGACAAGACTGCCTGGATTGTGGTAGGGCATGACAATCACAGAGAAACACTGCCTCATTGCCTTGCCTACTGCCAGGGCTTGCCCTCACCTGTGGACAAACAGAGGACACCCAGAGAATTAAATGTCTCATATTGCCTAAGACGAGGTGAGTCATTTTCCCATGCTGCTCTTCCAGAAGAATAAAAGCTTCTCATCTTCTGGGCCTGATGGTCAGAACGACTCTGCCCGAATTTCGATGGAGACCACAGGGACCTGGAAAAACTGTTCAGGTGAGTAGAGTACAGACCAAGCTCTGTCATTTTAATTAATATATGACATCAAGATTATAATTTATTCTTCTCAGATTCCGGATTACATTGCCAGCTAAGCTAACTGCAGATTGACAGCTAGAAAGCAGACAACTAGCTCCTTACCCCAAGGTAGTCCACCACCTTACTAGCTTGTTAGTTAGTTTGTTAACTAGCTAAGACTGACAGGTTTCTTATCCAAAAGAGAGACAGGTCTGCCTTGCGCACAAGCTTCACAATACAGGATGCACAAGTTCAGGCGTAAGCTTTCACAGAGGTAACCTGCTACTTCCTTATCTGAACTCAGCTTCCGGGGACTGGATGCTTCAGATCTCCTCTCCTTGCTAGGCCACTGTCCTAACATTAACAATATAGTTCTTATAAATTAGCCCAACTCCAATAAAACATTTCACCATGTGACCCAACTGTATAATCACAAGTTCAAATTATAAGTTTCCTTTGATTGTCTCCTGACTATAGACTTAAAGTGTTTCTTATGCTAAATCCACACTATTAGTTGTCATAGCTACAAATTTAAGCATCCTTTGGTTGTCTCTTAACTATAGGCTTAAGGTGTTTCTTATGCCAAATGGTAATGATCAACTATCAAATTTTCAAGTTTCCTTTCATTGTCTTTCAAATATAAGTTTAAAAATGCTTCTCACTGTGCTAAATTTATGTATATTCAGTCTCCTAGACAAAAGGAAAAAGCCCTTGTCCCTTCAGTTCCCTGGAAGGTTTGTGTCTTCCCTAAGCTCACTTTAGGAAACATGCTGTTAACAAATTTATCTCTTTTGTAAATGTATAAGCTCCAGGAAACCCGCTCAGATCTACCTCTCATGGACCAAACAGACTCTATCCAGATAAGTACGCCTGCCAATTAATAGCCTAAGTTTTTCCCTGTTACCTATTCCAGAGGATGAGATTTCTCTCCTGTCCCCTGGTTTGGGGACTCCCCTCACTTCAACCACCAAGACCTAAGGGTTTCAAATGTATACCTAAGAAAAGTTTTTCTCCCAAACCTACTTTACTTTCTACCTCGTGTGTGTGTGTGTGTGTGTGTGTGTGTGTGTGTGTGTGTGTGTGTG
>JANHMN010000014.1:20401754-20416162 GCA_030674055.1 Rhabdomys pumilio | reverse complement strand
GTGTGTGTGTGTGTGTGTGTGTGTGTGTGTGTGTGTGTGTGTGTGTGTTTGTGTTTCAGCATCTTGCCAAGTCCAGCTGTTTACTAAAAATCTACATCCAGGACAGCTCCAGAGAAGCAACCCACAGATGCTCTAGCCTTCTTTCACAGACACAGACACTGACACTTCTACTGGACCTGCACCTTCCTACCTAAAGATGGTTCCACAGACCTTGGACAGCAAGGAAATAGCGACCTCTCCTAAGACTGGACCAGCAATCCCTATCTCCATTTTCTTAGGTTTCCCTCAAAGTCAGCAGGAAGTAGCCAAAGATCACAATGACTCTATCCCTGCTTCATCACCACCTCTTTCTAGTTTCTTTCCTGCCCCCCCCTTTTTTTAAATTAAACTAAAATGGAAGAATATTGGCATTCCTTGTACACTCTGCCCAACAGTTACCTAGCAACAGCCAGGTAGGCCTGGTTTGCTATAAAAGGGACTGTTTGGCCTCTCCCTCAATGTCTGACTCTCTCTGCCCTTCTGCCCCTTTTCTCTCTCTGACCCACCTCTCTCTCTTTCTCTCTCTCTCTCTGCCTCCCTCCTCTTTCTCTCTCTCTTTCTCTGTCTCTACTCCCATCTCAACTCCCCTGCTCATGCCCTCAGATAAACTCTATTCTATACTAGACCCGTTATATGGCTGGTACCTCAGAGGAAGGGACGCCTCAGCATGGGCCTGCTGAGGTACCTCCTCCTACTGCACCATACCGTGCCCTGTAGAACATATCCTTGGTTTTATAAAGCACATCAATACCCTTCAATTATCTTTTCTTTTTTCAGATTTGGTGAGAATAGATAGCATGATGCTTCAGTCCTCGTGTGTAATAAAATGCTAGTACAACTGCCACTATTGTGCAGGTTCTGACTGGGCACAATCAGTGTTAGATTTAAAAAAATACTGTGGGAGTAAACACAAGAAAGCGGAAACCGCTTTCTGTGCTCTGTGCCCTTAAGGGTCTTGGAATCTGCCTTGGTCTGGCTGAATGGCATGATCCTTCTATGGGTAAGGGCATCCCCTGAACATTTGCAGATATGTCTGACCCTCTGTTCCCTGCTCAGGACTTCAGGAGCGGAACGCATGTATCTATTTCTTTCTTGATTCTGCGTCTATTTCTAGAGTCCTAGGTGACTGCCGAAGTGCACTTTTGTGGCTCCCTCCCTCCTATTGCCTGCTTTTGTGTTTTGTGGTACAAGGGACACACTACTAGGCTCAAGCAAGCCCCACCCCCACCCCCACTCCCACCCCTGAGAATGGGTGGCAGAGGGAAGGACATCTATGCACATCAAGTGACCTGCGGCCAAGGACAAACTGGGTTCACCAGAAAGGGGGGCTAGAAATAAAAAAGGGGGAACAGAGAGGAGAGAAAAGCATGAAGCCAAGACAGAGTTTTCTGATTAAGGCTCGAAGTTTAATATTCAGCTCTTCTAATTTAAAGGGAAAGCCACACCGAATCCCTTCTTGTTTCAGCTGGAGATGGGTTGGAAAACCCATCCTTTGTCACAGCCGGAGATATCTCAAGTCAAGTTCAGCAGGTAGTTTATTCTTCTAAATTCCCGTAGCAGGTTGTACATGCAGCCAAGGTGGGTAACTCCACCTAGGTCCTATTATTTGGTCTATTGTGGCAAACAAGTTCTTTCAGACCTGCTCAAGGCTGGGGGTAGGGCACAAGCATGGCTGTGCCTTACTTGAAGGGAGTTCCTGAGACTCATTTGCCCAGCCAAGGATGCTCTGGTACTCACCTGAACACTTTCTACTTAGTACAATGGGACTAAGTACCGGTGTCTCTCAAAAGCTCCTTGGACATTCTGAGTTTCAGACAGACCCAAGTAAATCAAGTGAGCACCCATCCTCTGGAACGCCAGGCTTGCCTGCTGCAGAAGTAAGACCAGGAACCCAGCTGAGTCTGAAGCTCATCACTTGGGACTTTTCCCAGCATGATGCCCTTAGTTAGGAGATGGGACAGAGGTGCTGTAGGGTAAGGTAGAAAAGGAGGGTAGACCACAACAAATGGAGAGAGGAGAGAATTTCTTTGGTAACAAGGCTGGTCCAGCCATTCACAGGCTCCCAAGTGACCTGGGCCTCTCTGGGGTGCCTATAAATCAGACTGCATAAGCCATAGCCTGTTTGTGTGTTATGCATTACCATAAAACATTTTTTTAAGTAAAAAACTCTTGGCTTTTTTTTTTTTTTCAAGTCAAGTCACAGGACCCCAGCCCTCCCAGGAGGTCCTAAGTGAAACAAATTACTTCTAGAGAGTAAGAGCTATGCCCTGGCCTCCTCCCTCATTGAACCCCGCAGCTGGTTCTCTGTAAGTCTAGGATGTGGCTATTGCCCTAGGGGGCCACCATGGGGCTGTGTCTCCCTGCAGGTGTGCCAGGAGGACAGCACCAGTCTGTAGGAAGCAGGGGCTGGTTAGACCTAGAAGCTGATCCAAGCTACATTATTACAAAAAGTTATTAAGCGATATTCAGTTACAGGATCCTGGGCTAAACAAAGAATGAGACCCAGGGCAGCCAAAAAACATGTGGGCCTGAAGGTTGCACACACCTGCATGAGAGTGGGCAGGCCTGGTTAGAAGCCGTCATCAATTCTAGGAAAGCCATAAAGTTTGGACTTGCTTCATGGCACTTTCTAATTAACTGTGCAGTGAGTTTTCTCCACTTTCCTATAAAGGCCGGTGCCCCCTCCTCCACCCCCTCTCTTTACCTTGTCTCTCCCCCTCATGGCCCAAGACACCTGGGGAAAAGTTTCCCCGGGGAAGATCTCCAGCGGGGCTCAGACCACAGAAGATACTCTAAGCAGGAAAACAGCACTCATTCCTTTGTCCAGAGCAAAAAATAGAGCAGAGCCCTTTGGAAGGCTCTCACAAGGAAATAATCCAAAGCATGGAGCGAGCACCGGCTCCCTTAAAGAAGAAGGAGAAGCTACAAGTCACTTGTGCTGATAAAGGGAAGGAAATTGGTTTAGCCAATTCTATTTACTCAACAGGCTGGATAAACAGAAAGTAGAAAGACGAGTCTAAACTCTGTGGTGACATGCGAGAAGATTTACCATCTAGTGTTTAGGATCTTTGCAAATCAGACACTTAGGTCGATGTCTGCTATAATTTTCTTGCTGGTAAGCTGTGAGCTCTTGTGACTCTGAGCACACTGTCATGGCAAAACCCAAAGGCAACGTAGTTTACTGAGCTGAGTCTGTGCGGTTCTTCCCTTGCCTGTGCCACAGAATTGTGTTCATGCTCCAGGCAATACTGTGCTTTGTGAGAACTCAGAATATTACTATTGGTCAGATTGTAAATACATTTCTGCCTTCAGATTGGTATAAAGCAGAATGTCTCAACCTGTGGGTCACAACCCCCTTGGGGGTTGAATGACTGTTTCACGGGGGTCGTTTAAGACCGTCTGTATATCAGATATTTACATTATGATTCATAACCGTATTAGAATTACAGTTATGAAGTAGCAACAAAAATTTTATGGTTGGGGATCACCACCACATGAGGAACTGTATTAAAGGGGCTCAGTCTTAGGAAGGGTAAGAACCACTGGTATGAAGCAATGGTTTGAGGACCAGTCATGTCTGTGTCTGTATGGATATCTTTTAAAATTCAAGAGACTCTGCAAAGGAGGACCACTCATGCTAGAGCTAAGGACCAGGTTTTCTTTTCTCTTGTCCCTTCTTCCTTCTCCTTCTCCTTCTCCTCCTCCTCATCCTCCTCCTCCTCCTCCTCTTCCTCCTTCTCTTTCTTCTCCTTCCTTCTCCTTCTCCTTCTCCTTCTCTCTCCTTCTCCTCCTCCTTCTCCTCTCCTTCTCTTCTCCTCCTTTTCTCCTTCTTCCTTCTCCTTCTCCTTCTCCTTCTCCTCCTCCTCCTCCTTCCTTCTCCTTCCTTCTCCTTCCTTCTCCTTCCTTCTCCTTCCTTCTCCTTCTCCTTCTTCTCCTTCTCCTTCTCCTTCTCTCTCCTTCTCCTCCTTCTCCTCCTCCTCCTTCTCCTCTTCTTCCTCTTCTTCCTCCCATTTTTCCTTCTCCTCCCCCTTCCTCCTTTCCCTCTTGTCTTTCTTCTTTTATGATAGGTTCTTACTATATTGCTCAGGCTGGCCTTGAACTCATGTTCTTCCTGCCTCCATCTTCTGAGTGCTAGGTTTTAAGAGCCAGCATGCCCACTGGTTCTGTGTTTTCATTATCATTCTGAGTGTGAGAAAAGAATTCAGACTTGGGAGAAGGGGTTGCACACTCAAGAGGACAAAGTGTGGGAATTGTCAGGAGAAAGTCCCCACCCCCATGTGCTTTGAAGGATGTGAGGAAAGCTTACACAATATCTCGTATTCCAGTCCCAGAAGGGAGGCGGCCACGCTGTGTAATATTTCCAGTTATGTTCAAGAAACAGCCTGGAATGATCATGGTCATAATTTTTGGCTGCAGCCAATGGAAGGGCAAAGTGAAGGGAACCACGCAAGAGTAATTAAGGCAGCCGGTGACCGTGGCTCTGAACCTGCCGGCCCTGGTAAACAGAACATAAATTTTTTTAAGGGCTACGGTGGACTCTGTGCAGCACAACTTTGATATCTGAGACGCAATTAGACTTTGCCCTTATGAGGAATCAACGAAAAGCTTGTAAAAACCACCTGTGATCCTGGCATGTTGTTTTTCCAGGTCAGTGGGCACACTGCTACCTCGTGGACCCACAGTTTGTGACAGTCATTTGTGGGTCTTCTCTTAAGGCATTGTCCTCCTGGTGCACCAGGGACTCCATACAAACAGTGAAACTAATTTTACCAGTTGCTGCTCCCCAGTTACTAAAGGGTAATATTGAATCTGGGGCAGCTAAGACTCCCTAGAGAAATGAATCGGAGAGATAAAAGTCTTTCCTAGGCCCTATAGGATTCTCTGCTTTCAAGCATCTTGGTGTTTTAGAAGCCTCTCCTTTGCTCCTGTCTCATGACATTTATCTTAGTGTTGGAGCAGACACGTGGAAGATACGATCTGCATGGGGATTTCCGCTGGAAGCAAGTCCAAAGCAGCGGCTGCATTCCCGGAATACACTGTTCTTTTTTTGCCCTTTCTTCAGATCATCCCAGACTGGAACATCTTGCTACTGAGCACCAGGAAGGAAGGGAGGAAGAAAGGTTGAAGTGGGGAGGGTAGAGAGAGAAAAAGAGAAAGGGAGGGTTAGGAAACCCATATGTAAGATGAGATAAATGTTACTTATTTATTCCCGGTCTTTATTCCTTGTCAAGTGGAGATAGCATCCAACATTCACCCAAAGCAAGTCCTATAGGAGAAGCAAGCAGTCCCAGGTCTCAGTACCAGGGCAGTTTTGGCATCTAGAAAATGCTTTTATCCTCCAGTGGAAGTGCCTGGCTCCCCAATTCCAAACACCTAGACTCTAACTATTCTAACACAATTGATTTGCAAGGTTTGCATGAAGCTTCCATCCACAGAGGGAGAGTTAACTGGTTAGGAGCACAGGATCTCAAGCTAGACTCCCTGTTTTCACCTGTCAACAAGGTCACGTGGCCCTGGGCCACCCTGGGTCGATTGTTGAAGCTTTCGTTCTCTGATCTGGTCACCTCCCCTACAAAATGTGGACACAAATCACAACAACTTCACAGTTCTTTTCATTAAATTCGAATGTATGCGGAGGAATTCAAGGGTACTTGGTGTAAAATAACGACTCAATAATTATTAACTACTCCTATTATTGCTTTGTATTTCTCATGGGATTATCTTGTTCCCATCTGTTGGTAACTCATTTCCTCGAGGTGGTGGGGGTCTTTAAAGGGGGAGCATAGATTCTTCTAATTTAAAACCATATCTTTTCATCTGTTCTTTAAGGTAAGATTTAGGGCCCAATTCTTTTCTTTACTTCCTCCCTTCCAAGTTGCATGCTAATGAATGAGTTATCAAAGATGTAAAAATGAGAGCAAATAAAAACTGTGTGAGAGGTAGAGACATAGCCCCATAGTAGAATGCAGGTTTAGCATGTATGTGTCTCTTGGTTTCATCTTGAGCACAAAGGAATTTAAAAGGACATATGCCACCTCCCTGACTTCTGGAATCATGGTGTAGAGAAGGGAGGTATCTTAATCACTCTTACTATAAAGAGACACCATCACCAAGGCAACTCTTATAATTGTAGGCTGGCTTACAGTTCAGAGGTTTAGTCCATTATCATCATGATGGGGGACCATGATGACAAGCAGACAGGTATGGTGCTGGAGAAGTAATTTGAGAACTATCATCTGATACACAGACAGAGACAGACAGACAGACAGACAGACAGACAGACAGACAGACAAACAGACAGACAGACAGACAGACAGGGGAAGTGTGTGAGGGAGGGGTATACTGAGTTTGGCAAGGGTTTTGAAACCTCAAAGGTGATACCCAGTGAAAAACTTCCTCCGATCTTCCAACAAGGCCACACCTGTTCCAACAAAGGCCACATCTCCGAATCCTTCTCAGACAGTGCCACACTGCCTACTGACTAAGCACACAAATATATGAGCCAGTAAGGGCCATTCCTATTCACACCACCACAGGAGGGCTGGTGTTTTGAACAGTGTGTGTAAAGAAAGAAGGAAATGAAAAAAAGGAGAAAGGATCTCAAGATTCCCAGGTCAAGGAATGACACAGACCAGTAGGTGCCACTAAGTCAAGCATCCAGAGTAATTAGGGCAATGACAGAAGCATCTAAAACTCTAATCTCGGGAAACATTGAGATTTGTACTTACAACACAGTTTTCTAAGGGCATCCCATTAATCATGTTCTAAGTGCCCTCTGGGTTTGCTCTTTGTCTTGACAGCTCCTTTCAGAGAAGCTGTGCTATGCCAAAGACAGAGAACAAACTGGAATGACCCTGTACACTTTCTACCTACCCACAGACAGTGCGACTTCCCTGTGACCCATAAGTGACATCCTCTCCCACACAATCATGGCAAGCAGCAGTGGCAACCAGAACTTCAGGAAGAGTCTCTTGCCTGCTCTTTTGCACTGGCAGGAGGATGGAGGGCTTCCCTAGCCTCTGAACCACTCAAGGGTCAGATTAAGAGATAGCCACCCATGTGGGCATGCCCATCTGCCAACCCTCCAGGGATGGTGGATGCCAAGCATGTCAGAGCAGGTAAGACATCAGAGGTCATCAAGTTGAACCTTTGATTTCTAAAACTGGCATCCAGGCTCTTCCTGCTCCTGTGACTAAGAGAAGTGCTCGCCCCAGATTCAGGTCCTACTGTTCCTCTCCCTCTCTGATCAGGCTTCCCATATGGAAATTATGCTTGGTTTGAACAAGCCAAATGTCAAAACCATTTGGAACTATGATCTCCAAACTCCTTTAAACATAACCCATAGGGAGAAATAAATCTTGACGGTGATTCAGCATACCTTCATATGCATAGAACCACTGACCCAAGTGCTCCTGATACCATCCTAAAACTGCACATTTGAAAATAGTTTTGTCCCACTAAGTTGAATTCATGGCCGAGAGTGTAGAACACACTGACTTAGACAGTGTCTTAGCACAGGAGCCATATAAAAACACAGACTGAAAGCTGGTGTGTGGACCCATAGGTAAATCTAGAAAACAAACCTGAAATAATGTGGAAAAGTGAAAAGGGAAAAGAGAAAAATGTGGCAAGCCACTTACGGAAACAAACTGGAGCTCACTAGTCCCACTGGGACCCCAAACAAACAAATGCAGAACATATTACAGCATCTCTGCCTCCGCAGGGACCAGGAAACCAGGTGTAGTCCTCTCTAGAGTTTTGGTGTTGAGGATGCCCTCGGGGAATAGTTAACCCAGAAAACAACTCCCTTGCTCTGAGAGAGTTGAGTAGCTCCCTGGGAGGCAAAGAAAGCCCCTCGAGCAGAGAGAAGCAGGAAAGCCTGGTGCCTAAGGTGGAAAGCCATCCTCAGCCAGAACCATCTACCTCTACTGCATAATGCAGGTAAACAAACCCAGAGGCAGACAGGTGGAGAGAATTTGGAAAAGACATCAACAGACAAGGTCTGTCCTCATTGTCATGTGCTGTTACACACTCTTCGTTAATCCTCCTTCTGAGATTCTAATACCAAAAAGCCCCAAATAGGCGAAGTCCGGAAGAAAGGGTCAACACGACAAGAGATGCTGTGGCATTGCCTCACCTCAGGAAAATGCCATGTGTCCCGTTCTCTGACGTTCACTCCATTAGAGTATCCCTTGCTGTACACGGTGAGGGAGTTCTCTACGATCTGTAGTGTTCAACTGTGGAGGGATAATTTTGATTACAGCTCTCAGTTCTTCCGCTTTGAACTCTCTACCCACCCTCCAGCAGTGGATACAGGACAACTCGCCACCTCCATAACACTTGGGCCAGCAGAATAGCCTGGGAAGCCAAACAGAAGGCCGGAGAACATTTCCCATCTAAAAGGACTTTGAAGATGTTTGAGGTTGAAAGACTTTATGTAATTACAAATTGTCATCATAATGCAAACATGTCTGGGTGGACAAGTCCAAGGGAAAAGTGAATTTTCACCAGTGACCAAGCCCTTAAGTTCACTGATCAAATACACATTTTGAGTTTCCCAGGCCTGACACGTTCACCCACCAGCATGTGCAGTCCATCTGGAACACATGGCCGGTGCAGACAGACAGGCACTGGGCTGCTGGCAGGACAGACCTGGACACTTGGAGTGCTTCTGCCAACAGTCATGGGATTAAGGAGTTGCCTAAGTCCTCCAGCTTGTTTTCTCTAGTTCGTGAAAGAGCTTTGAAGGGTGAGTAAGGACGACGTCATGGTTCTGAGAGAGGATCAAACAGAATGTTGCATCTCGGTTGTGAAATTTGGAATGCCCTGCTTCGGTCACTGCCCTGGACTTTCTGTCCCTTCCTCAGATGCATTAACTGTACAGATGGGACCAGACCATGGAAAAAATGTCGGAGTTTATCCAAAGAGATTTTTTTTTTGTCCAGTTTCATGTATTGCTTTTGTTTTAAGCTCCATGTCAAGGCCTAGCACATGGATCTGCTCTCTTTATCTTGATTTCTCTCATCTTGTCAACATCTACTACCATGGAAGCACAGCTGTGGAATTCCTGCACTTAGAAGGCCTTGGGCTGAGGGATCAGTGGGGAGCCAGGGGCTCTTAGCTATGGTTCTCAAGAGGATTTTATTGAAAGATGAAAATCATTCATATAAATGAAGACAGATCAACAGGAGGAACCAGATAAGGACCAGAGAAGTGGCCTGAATAATTGATGCGAGCCAGGTTAGTCATGCTGTTTTCATAGATGAGGCTATGCTTAGAACTTGCTTCCTTCTATTCTCCTAGGAGTGACCTTCTATCAACCATCCCTGGTTTTCTAATATACACAATGGGTTCCTCTCCACTGGATACTTGCTCCTGGATTTTCAATTATTTTCCATTCAAACCAAAACCCTCTGTGGGCCCCAGCTGGTCACTCTGATTCCCACCACTCTCAGGCTGCCATCTTAAGAGCCATCTACACTCAGCTCCTCTGTTTCTTCTACCCCAATGATTCTAAAACCCCTTTCATCCTGACGGTCACCAAAGTGAGTGGCTGTTAAATCTGAGGTTTTTTTCTCCAAGCCCCAAGCTCCCGGAATAATGACTCTGAGACTCAAAATGTATTAACAAATACCTTGTCTATAAGCTTTGGTTGGTTCCCAGATTCAATCATAACTAATATCCTATTTATTCTAATTTAAGTTCTGCCTGTGGCTGGTTGCCTATGCTCAGCTCCCACATGCTTCTCTCCTCCTCTCTGTTCCAGTGCAACCCCCCCCCCATCTTTTCTCTATCCCAGAATTCAATCTCCCTCCCGGATGTCCCACCTTCTATTCTACCTTTTCCTATAGGCCACAGGTTTTTATTGACAAGTGATACATCCATACAACAGACAAGATATGTTCTTTAAGGGTGGCCAGCTATCAGACTAAAGAATGAGCATCCCTCTATAAAATCTAGGGAACATGCTACAGCCTTTATCTTTCCTGGTGTCTCAGTGACTTTTGACAGCCTTTATCACTTCATCCTCCAGTCATTAAAAAAAAGAAGAAGAGCTCAGTAGCCATGGCAATATCAGAACTACCTACCCTCCTTCTTAACTTTTTATAAGAATTATTTATCACTTCTATGTGTATTTGTATGTGCTGTGCAAACACACGTGCAGTGTGGTTACATAAGAGCCCTCAGAGGCCAGAGGAAGGTGTTCAATCCCAGGGAACTGGAGTTACAAACATTGTAAGCTGCCATGTGAGTGCTGGGAATTAAACCAGAGTCCTCTGCAAGAAGAATGAATGTTCATAACCACTGAGCCATACCTCTAGTCCTGCCCTTCTTCATCTTAGTAACCAGTTCCAGCGTGCTGGGACAAGCCCTTTGCCTCTTCCTTTTTCCTTCTAGTTTAGTCTTTATCACAGTTTTATTTTGGGAGGGGGTTGTTTGCTTTTTCTCACTTTTTTTTTTTTAGTTTTTTTAGGGTAGCACACAAAGTAATAGATTTTAATATTTCAATAAACATTGTAAACATATTCATCTTTTTTTGTTTCCATTCATTTTCTTTTTCCAATACTTTCTGCCAAGTTCCCTTCCCTTCTGGTTGATTCAGTTCTTTCACCTAAATGAGTTTAAATAAGCATTTTTAAAAAAATCAGTTTGCACAGAAAATGGCAAAATCACGGACATAAATGTGTCCAGATGAACGTGTGATCTCTTGAGCAGGGAGCCCTGTGGCAGCCATCAGTGTGGTGCTCCCTTCCAGTCACTACCCCTACTTAACCGGAACCAGTTGCAGTCGTGGCTTGGAGTCCTTCCCACACTCCTCCAAGTCTGAAGCCATGAGCATCAGCAGCCAAAAGCTCTCATCCCAACCTTTCTCCAATATTCATACGTGAAGAGAACCTTACCCCAGGTCCTGTATCTTCCCTTGGAATATCCCATACCGGATGAGCAGTTGGTATGCAAATGACTGTGCTCTGAAGACCCAGCTCCCAAACCAACATAACCTGGAAGACCAGAGCACAGATGCTCCATTGGTAAGCCAGGAACCAAAGTTGTGACTTTACCTCCCTCAGCCTGTATCCTTCACCCCTTCACCCCTCCAGATGCTTACCTCAGATTACAGCCTTAATAAAATTCCTATGCTTCAATCTCTGCTTCCCTACAAGATAGGAGGATATGACCGCATTAGGCAGGCTAGAGTGATTGATGGTACAGGGCTTAAAAGCCAGAGTTCCAGTTCTTCATACCCACGTCAGGCAGCTCACAATGCCTGTAACTCAAGCTCCAGAGTACCTGATTCCTCTGCACTAGGGGGGTTGTGGTGGAAGAGTATCTTGGCAGTAGGGACCAAGGCATGCCGCTGAGATCACACTACACAAACAACCTCACTCAAGAGAATGATTGAGGGGCAGTGGGGCAAAGGGCCGCCTCTGAGCTGGGATGGGGTCTGAGGAGCTTGATGGCGGGGATTTTATAAAGGGAATACAACTCATGGCGACAGTGGAAATGTGTCACATTTGGCAGCTAGTGATGACATAGCTGCTGGCCCTGTGTGACTGAAGTGCTGGCAGAGGAGGAGGGCACCTGGTTCTTGAAATGTGAGCGGTTCCCAACACTATCCTACAGAGGTGCCTGGATCCATGCATGTAAGCTAGCACACACACACACACACACACACACACACACACACACACACTCTTAAAAGTAATAAAATATTAAGAATTAAGACAAGGGTTTGCTGGTCGACAGGAGAGAAGGAAGCATTTGTGCCTAATCTAAGAGTTTTGAACACCAATCTGGGCAAATCAGAACCTGCCAATCCAGTGCAGGGTGCCAGTGGGGTTCAGGACAGTTGGCATAGGCACTGGATCCCCATGGACTCAGTCAGAAACCTGTCTCCAGGGTCACTAAATGGAATCTGTCTACTTTTCTAAGCATAGGATAATAACAAAAAGTAACTTAATAACTTGGAGTTATTAAGATGATTAAGTGAGGTAGCTGTGTAAAGGGCTAAGATGGCACTGGGCATGGAACAGGGGCCTGGCTTTCATTATTAATTAGGTCTTTTCATTTTTTTAATTCCTCAATGTGAGCTGGGGAGACGGCTCAGCATTTAAAAGCAGTAGCTGCTGTTCCAGAGGTCCTGAGTTCAATTCCCAGCAACCTCATGGTGGCTCACAACCATCTGTAATGGGATCTGATGATGCCCTCTTCCGGTGTGTCTGAAGACAGAGCCACTTATTTGCATATAAATAAATATTAGTTTTTTTTTTTAAAGACTTAGATCTTTTTTTTTTAAATCCTCAAAATAAAATTGTTGAAGGCAGGAAGCAAGTTCAAGGAACAGAAGCATCCAGCTCTAGCTAGAAGAGCTTTAACAGAAGTTTGACAAAGGGCTATGGGGCTCAGGAAGGCCAGGGAAAGTGTTGGGGGTGGTAGGTGCTCTTGTCAAGAACCACTAGGCTCCACGGGAGGCCACGAAAAGGTCCAGAGCCAACAGTATCAGCCTGAATGCACAGGGCGTGAAGAGTCCAGGCTCTGATAAACTCTCTTTCCTGATTCTCTTAATAGCTACAAACACCAAAGAGGAGGTTATTTAACTTCTCCCTGCCTTAGGTTTCCAGTCTGTACAATGGGCATAGCCACAGTACTTACTGTATGCAGTTGTTGCGTATATGAACAGTAAACGTGATTCTGGTTGAGTCCATTGTCTGATGCTATCACATGAGACTAGGAGATAGAAAAAGAAAAGGTTTATTTTGGCTCACAGGCTTGAGATATCCCAGATTAGGCAGTCCTATTAAGAAGGGGCCTCAGGTACCCAAACTCCTGATAGAGAGCAAAGGGTTACATGGGCATGTATGAAAGAGGCCAAGCCCATCTGTAGCATAGCCCTTCTTAATAGCCACTCTCTCCTGATAGCTAACCCAGTCCACCCAGGGAGGCCATAAGGATTCTTCCCTGCACACTGCCACAATAGGGCCCAGTCAATGCTCAGCAATGCGCGTTTGAGAGAGGTGAACCATATTCATAGGAGAGGGCCGCATGGAACCCATCCACAGAAAAAAGGGTCTGAGAAGTGTTGGGGTTTGTTATTGTGGCTGTCTCTAGAGAAGCACAGAACACAGGAGAGGGACACACATGACAAAGGAGCATGGGAAGGCAGTGCTTCTCTGTAACAGTGACTTATGTGCCACTGTGAACAGAACACCTGACAGAAACAACCTAAGAAAGGGAACGTTGTGTTCTGGGTTATCTGTTCAGTCTATAATATTAAGAAAGACATGATGGGATAACTCAGTCCATGGCGGGAAAAGTATGCTTAGCAGGATGGCTAACCAGGAAGCAGGGACTAAAATCAGGCCTGGGCTACATCTCCAAAGTGGTGGGGTGCCAGGGCTGGCTGGATGACCCAGCAGGCAAAAGCACTTGCTGCAGAGCAATGTATGCTCGGGTGCCTGAGGATGATCCTGCATGCACACACACACACACCACACACACACACACACACACACACACACACACACACACAGACACACACAGAGACACACACACACACACACACACACACACACACAGACACACCACACACACACACCACACACACACACCACACACACACACACACACACACAACACACACACACACCCCACACAGACACACACACAGACACACACCACACACACACACACCACACAGACACACACAGACACACACACCACACACACACACACACACACACACACCACACACACACACACACACACACACACACACACACACCACACACACAGAGACTCTGCCCACTCTGATGGCATCTCACAAATAGTCCCCATTCTGTGAAGGTTCCACAGCCTCTCAAAACAGTAGCATATTCTAAGGATACGTTCAGAACACGGATTCGTAGAGGGGATTTGAGATTCAAACCACTGCACTCTTCATTGTACTGCATGATAGGGCAAAGAAGGGTTTTTTTTAGAACTCTGTAGCAAATCCACAAAGTTTGCATTTAGGTGGGGTTGGCCTAAATCTGCTGAATGACAATGTCTTTCACAGCAGCCCCGCGGTGCTTTTCAAGTGGCACTAATCAATGGGACACTCAGAAACCTCTCTGACTTAATGGAAATCCCCTCCCCCATTAAGGTTCCCATAATAACTGTGAATTGCTTCTTCCTGGATTGGGGTAGGGGGTGGTCTTCCTGGGGAGCTAGGCCAGCTCGGCTGCATTCAGTCAGGACCTGACACTACAAGCTCCTCGGCTCCTAATCCACAGTCCTGAGTGAGGATTGTTTTGTTTTGATTCTTGTGTGTGCATGTGCGTCTGCGTGTGTGTGTGTGTGTGTGTGTGTGTGTGTGTGTGTGTGTGTGTGTG
>JANHMN010000014.1:20329489-20401744 GCA_030674055.1 Rhabdomys pumilio | reverse complement strand
GTGTGTGTGTGTGTGTGTGTGTGTGTGTGTGTGTGTGTGTGTGTGTGTGATGACACAGCTCTCTACTTTGTTTCTCTGAGCCAGACTCCCTTGTCATTCTCATGGTGCCTTTAACTTCATGTTGTTGTTGGGTATGAATTCTTCCTGAGACAACTGCCTGGGACCTGCACGATTGTTCCTGAGGTATTCGGAAAGCACAATGACAGAGGGTTTCATGATAACGTCTCACAGAGCCAATGGATGCAATCTTCTCGTGGGCCCTTCCGCAGTTACTACACTATCCTGTCTCTGAGTCTGTTCCTGAGTTGTGGTTATTTCTGAAACCTGATTTATGAGGTATGATAAACCACGCTTCTCACTGCCTCAGATCTTTTCTAGAGTAGAAAAATAGCAGAGGCAAGAAGGCAGCCAGGGTTGTTCTCTTAAGAATACAGTATTTGAAACTGGGTGTGGTTATGCATGCCTTTAATACCAGCACTTGGGAGGCAGAGGCAGGAGGATCTCTGTTCGAGGTCAGCCTGATCTACATAGTGAATTCCAGAACATCCAGGGCTACATTGTGAAACCCTGTCTCTAAAAAAAAATGGAGGAAGAAGGAGGGAAGAGAAGGAGAGGGAGGGGGAGAGGGAGAAGGAGGAAGAGAAGAAGGAGGAAGAGGAGAAGAGGAGGAGGAAAGAAAGAAAGAAGAAAACAGGGCCTGGCGGTACAGTTGTGTGATCCTAGGAACCCAGACCCTGGGAAACTTAGTGAGACCTTACCTCAAAATGAAAATCAGTTGGAGATACAATCTTTGACCATTTGGCCCAACATGTGTAAGACCTCAAGAGCAGCTCACTCTCTGGTACATATATATCATATGCCCCCCATATATATATTATTAGTGAATAATATATATATATATAATTCACTAAAGGTCAGGAACTAAAACACGTGAATAAAATTCGTGTGATGATACTGAAGCATGACCAGTCAGGAGTGCAGCTTTAGTGAGTACAGCGACTGGTCTCTATTGATGGGCCGTTCTGTTTGTGAAAGCCAGTCTTAGGGTTAGGCTGGCAGGACGCAGGTCTGGATACTGTCTCCTCTGAGTGGTTTACTCAGTGAAGCTCGGCAGACCTGCAATGAAGTCTCCCCCACAGACACACCCCGCTTAGACCTCGGGCTCCTAACCGGCTCTGCTTAGCCAGAAATACTTCAGATTTGCTTGCCTTTTCATTTGCATTCCAAGTGGGAGGTCACAAGGGTGAGGTTTAGACTCTAAAAGTATAGCTCCTGATTACAGTTCATCACATTCTGCTTCTGAGTACTTGGTTCTGGCAGGTTGCATGCCCCCTGCCACACACACCAGGCTCCTTGGGTCTAAACTAAATGCACGCACGTATTTTCCTCAATTCTGCGTGCCGCCTCCCCTAAATTGCTTCCTTAAAGTCTCTCTAGTATTCCATGTCAGACTCTTGCTAAAACCTTGCCTTGAAGCCACAAGATTACTACATCGTAATAAAAACTCCTCAGAGAACAGGGCTCTTAGACACAGAATCTGTTTGCTTTCCTGAAGTGCTTTCTCCACTGACTAAATGAGTAGATGGACAGACACTGAGTCAGCAAATCGTCTGAGCTTGTATGACTACGGTGACCTCCAGGTCACTGTACCCGAGTCCAGGAACCACTTCCTGATTCCATGACCACAGATAAAATCACTTCCTGTCTCGGTTTTCACGACTGTGAAATGATAAGTAGAGAGATCCATTGAAGCCCCTAACTCACCATGCAGTGATTATTGTTAGACTGGAGTTGCTGCTGTTAAGAAATACCCAATAATATTAATAATGGAAACTTCCTTTTCTAGCATCTGTGTCCCTTGAGATGATAAACACGAAAGGAAACTTGTTCTAGGAGCTAAATGAGGTGGAGGAAACTTAGACATCACTGTACATTTATTGAGTTGAATACACTGGGACAGACTATTAACAATTCCCAAGCAATCTTGTAGGCCAGCAATTCATAACCTGTGGATCACCATTCTTTTGGGGGCTGAATGACCCTTCCACAGCGGTTGCATATTAATATCCTGCATGTCATATTTATATCATATCGGTAGCAAAATTACAGTTATGAAGTATCAGCGAAGACGTGGTTGGGGTCACCACACCCTAAGGAACACCTATTAAAAGGTTACACCTTTAAGAAGGCTGAGAACCACAGTCTTAAGCTGATCTTAACTTCAAGGAAACTGGAGAAGTTGGCACTCATAAAGAATTTATCAGACTCTAGATAAAACCATGATGCTTTGAGGCCTGGGGAAGTTCGGTGGGAAAGAAAGCCAGCTTCCTCATAGCTTACTGCATGAAACCTGCTATTCATACACTGAGTATCTCAAAAATCATAGGCTCATTGGAGATAAAGAGGTAAGTCTGTGGGTGAACAAGCCATGTTCACACAGTGGTAGCATTGAACACAAAGATAACGCTGAGCTGAACTTGGCATTTTCACACGGTGGTATTAGTTGGAAGGACAGGAAGCTGAAAACCAAGATGTGGCCGAGTTTGAGTAGTCCTAGGTGACACTGAGGGAGGGGCCCGGGCTCACATCTGCTCTCAAGAGGCATCAGAAAGTACCTGGAAGAAAGACGCTTCAAGATAAATGAGCAAGATGAAAAACCTGGAAACCTCGTTAAAGCGAGGAGAGACTCAGTCTTACTGACATCACTGTGACCTCAATGCTAACTGTAGGAAAACTGTGAATATACAATGCTCTAAAGGGATGGGGAGATGTCGCAGTCAGTAAAAAGCTTCACACAAGCATGAGGCTCTAAGTTCCATCCCTTAGAAGGCACACAGAAAAGTCAGGCATGTTACATACATGTGTACTCTCATACACATGAACTTGCACACATGTATAGTTCCCAAAAGTCCTTTCAATATTAAAAGAAATCAAAACTGCTTAGCCACAGTTGTATGGGTCTATTTTTGCATTCCCCTCCTCTCTCTCTCTCTCTCTCTCTCTCTCTCTCTCTCTCTCTCTCTCTCTCTCACACACACACACACACACACACACACACACACACACACCTAGACTTAAATCAATATCTTGCTGCCAGGTTTATTGCAGTGTATTAAGTCCTAAAATCATGTAAAATATAATCTCAAAAGCTGCTGAGGGTTACTTGTACTTGTTCATTCCCAGCGTTTGGGAGGCAGAGGCAAGCAGATCTCTGTGAGTTCAAATCCAGCCTGGTATACATAACAAGTTCTAGGCCAGCTGCAGCTATATAACAACACTCAAAAAAAAAATTTTTTTTGTAAGTGTTTACTATGTTTTGTTCTATTGTTTGATTTTGAGAAAGAGTTTCATTGTATAGCCCAGGTGGCTCTCAAACATGTGGTCCTCCTGTCTCTGTCCTCATGAATCCTGGGATTAAAGGTATATGCCATATATCTAGATGCAAAGTTTTTTCTTCTATAGTTGTCTGGATGTTCTAGGTCAGTTAAGGTTGCATATCTATATACATTTCAAATCATCTAGATAATTACTATTCTTTTTTTTAAAAGTATCAGCTGAGGTTTGAACTGAATCTGACTAAAGCAGCAGCAAATTTAATGAAGAAAACAGTTTCAACAAATGTCTCTAAAAGAGCTGAGCATGTATGTGGGGAGAGAGGCCTCAGTCTTTACCATGGATAAAAATGAACTTAAACTGCATTACAGAAGAAAATATACTAGAGAGTCTTGGTGAACTGGGGTTAGAGAAACTTTTCTAAACACAATATTAAAACAAACAAACAAACAAACAAAAACAACAGGACTACATAGAAGAAAAGATCATAAACTCTAATTCATCAAAACTAAAACTTTTGTTCTAAGCCTGTCAAAAAATGAAAATGCAAGTTTCAGATTGGCCCAACATTATATACATATATACATATATATACATATGTACATATATATGTACATATGTATATAATACACACACATATAATACATACGTATATACGTATACATATACGTATATATAATACATACGTATATGTACGTATATACATATACACATATACACATATACACATATACACATATACACATATACACATATATACATATACACATACACACATATATACATATACACACGTACACATACATACACACACATATACATCATATACACATACACATAGACATATACATATTCCTGAGGCTGAAAAACTGTTAAAATTTAATAATAAGATATGCAATACAATAAAAATAAATGGTAATAAAAGAAATAATAAAGGGGTTGGTGTAGTCAGTTGGTAGAGTTCTTGCCGAGCACACACAAACTCCTGGGTTCAGTCCTGGCAGAGAATAAACTGGACAGAGTAGTGTCTGGCTAGTATTCAACAGGCAGAGGCAGCAGAAGAGAAGTTCGAAGCCATCCTGTGATACACAATGAGTTTGAGGCTGTTGTGTGATGCATAAGACCTTGTCCCAAAAGTAAAAGAAAATAATAAATATAAAGGGTTGGATACTTTACCAAAGAAAATTAAGGGAAAACAAGTCTATGTTTGCAAAGATGGGCAGTGCTGCCAGTCGCCATATAAGGTGAGCTAGAACTATGGTAAGCTATCACAAAGTAGTTATTAGACTGGCTGGAATGGAGGCTGATAATACCTACTGTTAAAGATGTGGCTATGTTGTCATCTATTGCTGCTGGGAATGCCAACGGCAGTGCTGCTTTAGAAAACACTGAGTTTCTTAAAGTCACACCAAATTAGCTCAGCACAAACATTATCACCCAGAAGCCCCTTTTCTGAGTGTTAACCCTAATGGGATTGAGAGTCTATCTCACAGACATGGGACACACAGAAATGGAATAATCATTTCCTACCAATTCAGTGCCTAAAGAAGGATACCTTCCTTGAGTTTTACTACTTTTGAAACTTTATAGTTACTACAACAAATAACCTTACTTTTAATATTTTGAACTGGCCTCTGAACTTTTTAATCGTGTCTCTTTTTACAACTTTTTCAAATCATAGAAAACAAAAAATAGGACTCTTCCATCAGTGTGACCAAGGATCGTGAAGACAATTAAGCTATCTGGCAGGTTGGGAAAAGAATTTTCAAATCTGAATGGATAGATAACGTTACTCTGTGTGTCCCGCAACAAAGACCTTGAAAAAGTTCCCGGGTTTTAAGAGTTTGTGTGTAGCTGTCTCTCCCAGCATTCCTCTGCACTTTAATGAGGTAGTTAGAAGTCTTGCTGGCTTTGATTTTTGTGTTTCAGATCGCTTCCACAGAGCCGCGGCCTTCTGATGTCTAAATATTTAGCCACATGAACGAAGCTTTCTTCTAGGGTTTTTTTCCCCCCCTAAAAGCTGAATTCTCTGTAGCTATGGTTCTTGACCCCTGACATAGTTAGGCCTAGAGGACAATGGTCAAATCAGCAGTCATTACTCTCTAGTTTAAGAGAGGTCATTTAACACAATAAGCTGAAAGCCAAGGTAAGGAAAGAACTAAGGGCTGTCATGGGTCCTCTTCACAAGTGAGTGAACTTGAGTCTTGCCAGTTGGGATGTGAGGAATCTGGGCTGCTTCAGGAATGCCAGCCATTTCATCCTAAGGCAACGCTGGTATTCTTGTTCCTCCCATGTTTGGCCATTAACTAGACACACAGAGACTAGCTCTGAGGTCAGCTCTTATCACAAGTCCTGCTTGCTGCTAAAATAAAGTCTTCTCATTGTTCCTAGAAGGAAAACACTGGACCTTCCAAGTGCTCCAGAGAGGAGTTCAGAAACTCCTCAGTTTCAAAGTTGTTCACACCAACCAATGCCCTCTCCCAAGGAATGCCTTTGAAACTGGCAGACAAAGGCCAGAGGAGGAACATGGGGTTGGCCAGGCACCACTTCCTGGCAACCCGCTTGAGCCTTGCAGCCCACCCTGAAAGCCGAAGGATGGAGTTTCCAATGGCCTTAGGAAATCCCTTAAAGGGGACAAGAGAGAGGGGGCTAGTCTAATTTCTATTGTATTCAGTATAATAAACTAATTTTGTTCCCAGTCATTCTCTCCTTTGAAGCTTTAAACTGTTAATACCGGCAATTAATACAAACCAGCCAGTGGCATCTTATGCTTTATTCTCATTCTTCTGGAAATAGCTAGTTTGTTCCAGGATGGGCCTCCTCACCACTAGAGAAGTCTGCAGGATTCCTCACTGGCCAGAAAACCTCCAGAATCCTTCTCTCTACATTAGCAGGGATCAAAGTAAGAATCTTTTTGTCTCCTTTTGAATTCTCCTCAACTCTAGCACCAGTAAAGCCATTTTTCTTTCAAATTCTCCCCGTAGGTCTTTGAGGGTAAGGAACTGTCATTAATAAAGTTTAGAGATCTGCATAAATTTTATGGTGTTTTCAAAAATTAAGAGGCAACATTCCCTAAGAGCAATTATTGAGACTTTTTAGCAGAAAAGTTCACCTCAGGAAAAGAAACCACTAGCACACTTGTTCAAACAAAGCCTCTGCCATCTCTCTATTTTGTTCTAATATAAAAATGTTTTACATACACCAGAGGATTCTGAACATGTTTGGGGACATTTTCCAAATGTTTTAAAGTCCAAGGCTGACAGTCCTAGGAGTTGTCAGCTGATAAGCTGGGCTCTGTTGAAAGACATTGTGAGCAGCACAGAGTTTTGTCCTATCTTCCTGCCCGCCAGGATCTTGTCTCTCACAGACTCTCCATGACCTTGGTTAATTTTGGTTCTCCTAGGTTTGCATAGTTCTTATGGGGCACTGTTTTAAAGCAAGCTGTTGCATAACCATCAGTTTAGTGGCTTCCAGAGTAGCTCCGATGGCTCCTTCCCTTTGATTCAATATTATCACGCAAGAGGCAAAGAGTCCAAGAGACTTGAGATATTCTACTAAGTTCAGTTTTCTAGTGAGTAGACTTTTATCTCACATACCGTCTGACCAATAAACAAAACCATATTGAATATGTCCTAACCATTCAAAGTCAGAACTCAGCAAAGCACACTTGTTTTTAAAGGTATCCTGGGTAGGAGTAATTTCTATCTCACTGATTCAGAAAGTCCACTCAGCATTTCTGGTACTTTAGTTGCTTCTCTATTCTCCCCGTTCTTGGCATAGGGGGTAGAAGGACTCAATGCTAGGTTATCTTAGAAGTCCTCACACACACACACACACACACACACACACACACACACACACAAAATCACACATGCACGCATGCACATGCACGTATTTACTCACATACACACACATACACACAAACACACACACATACACACAAACTCATTCTTTCACACACACACTCACGTACACATGCACACACATTTACTCACATTTACAAATACCCACACACTTACATATACAAAAACACATCCACATACTTACATACACACACACTCACACACATATACACAGAAACACTCACACATACACACTTACATACACACACACACACACACACACACACACAGCAGTGGGGGAAGGGAGGAGTGAAAGATGTGATACAACCTGTCATCCGTGCTCACAGCAGGCCTTTGGCTAATAAAAAAAAATGTGCTTACTCAACAAATTTCATGGCAGGAATTGTTTAATTTACAAAGCATTCATCCCTAGAACTTCTTTGTATGATACCTAAAGATGAAGATGATTAACACAATTCTAACAATATCCATGGTTTCATGAACATACTTGTGGTGCATCCCTTTAATATAATATCTCTCTCTCTCACACACACACAGATACACACTTACATGCACGAACATACATACAAACACTCTCACACACATACACACAAACACACACTCACACATACTCACGTATACACTTACACTCACGCATATACACACACATATACACATACACACACTTACTCACAGACACACAAACACACACACTCACATACAAACACACACACACTCACATACAAACACACACATACACACACTCCTATATGCTGATAGTGTGACTTATATAGCAACTTTCTTTCCTAAGTATCAGACTCCTAAACATTCTGCCTTCCTCCAAACATACCACTTGGGCCTTTTAGCCAACCCAGTCTTTCCTCACTTTATGGACAATAAACTCACACTCCTTAGGTGTGTGACCCAAGTCAGAGGATTTGTTAGTAGAGGAGCTGGCACCACACAGCAGCCTGTGGTCTTTACCTCTCAGTCTGTGTTCTCCTCACTGCATTCTGCCCCCATGGCCTCCTCTAAGACAAGTGCCTTTCCTCTCCAGAGACCTCTAGAGAAGGCAACCTTACAGTTTGTCTGAAACAAACAAATACACAAACAAGAACCTTTTTCTAGATTTATTAATGTGCAGTCTATCACAGCCGTCTTCTGACTTAATCTAGCAGAATCACACACCAAACAGAAGGAAAAGTCACACCCACTGAAGAAGTGTCAGAGTGATGCCCACATAATTTATCATATAGATTCCAGAGCCTAATTTTCTAGGTTTGTTGCTGTTTTTTATTTTAAAAACTATTTTGTACCAGGCAGTGGTAGCACAAGCCTTTAATTCCAGCACTTGGGAGGCAGAGGCAGGTGGATTTCTAAGTTCGAGGCCAGCCTGGTCTACAGAGTGAGCTCCAGGATAGCCAGGGCTACACAGAGAAACCCTGTCTCAAAAAAATATATATTTTGTTAGAGTAAACTCTTACAACTTTATCTGAAACCCTGTTCTTTGTTCTTCTCAAAACCTAAACTATGTCCTTAGCATCCCTCTTAAAGCGATGAGCAATGAGAGGACTGTACACAGATTCTATAGTGCCTTTGTTGAAAGGTATCCTGGACTTTCTAACAATTTTAGTTGCTCTTCTGTGATTAGAAGTGAATTCCCACAAGATTAAATCATTTTTCTCCTATGCCTGAGATCCAAAACAGTCGTCTATTGGGTCCAAGAGTAGAAGCACACTGTATCTATTGTTACAGGAGATTGTATTTTTAAATTACTTAATATATGATTTCTTAAAGGCCTGGTCTGCCTTTTCTTTGAGGTAGAAATATTTGTCACAATCTTGTTCTGCTGCCCAATAAATCAAAATGCTGAGCCTCTTGTAATAAAAATAGTTGCTTTGAAGTATGACCTTAAATGTCTAATTTCCTACCAGCAATAATGAGTCTCCATCCAGCCATTTGGGGGGACTAGGTTTTCTTTTTTTCCTGTCCTTTGTTTTTCTAACATGTGGGCTGTCTAATGACAGGATTTTGTATTCCAGATGTTTTGGCGAGAGAAAGCAGTAAGCAACCATATACATCTCAGACCTTCATACCACCCAAGTGGCTGTTACATCACTGGGCAGCCTGAGTCTATCCAGACAATGCCTGCCTTCCCTGTGTATTTAATGTTGTAACCCTTTAGTCAGCCACACAAAATAACAGGCATTCTTCTGTACAGTTCATATTCTACAGACACTCAAAGAGAGGGGGAAGAAAACCCACACAGAAGTTAAAAACCCACGTGCTTTTAATAAGAGGCACAAAAAGAGGTGATTTAATTAAGTAATGAAACTGGAGTCCCTGATGGTTAATAAGGTAATTTGCCACATGATTAAAGGTATGTGCAGAAGAATTTCTGGCATGATATTGGCATGGAGGTGGAACTCTTTGGAGGCAGAGTCACCAAAATACTAGGACTCTTAGGAAACAAGAAAAGGGAACAACAGAGGATCCGTGGGAATTCCTTCATCCTGATCTCAATATTTACGAGAAGACAGGGACTGCAGAACCAGGGACACCTGGAGCCAGCAACCCAGCAGCTGGATTTCACAGTGAGCTCTGTCCTCTGTGTGAAGCTCAGCAGGGAGGCAGGCATTGCTTCCACAGCCCTCTGGGGTGAGCAAGAGGTGCTGAGGTCTGATACATGAAGACTACTCAACATCTCCATGCTTGTATTTCCCACCTACCTTCCTGCCTGACTCTCTCCCCCTGAGCCTCACACTGTGTGTCCCCATTGCCTCCCTGAATGAAGTCTTTTCCAACTGTGAAGAATTGTCAATCTTGACGTGGCCATCTATTCTGGTGACAGGTCCTAAAGCAGACCAACAGAAGTTTCTGCTGTTGGCTGGGGTTGACATGAAGAAGCATCTTGTTTTGAAGCTCTGCCGGTCTGTAGAATGAGAAGCTGAATGGGCCTGTCTGGATGTCAGCTTCCTGAATCCTTCTTAAGCATCTTCTACTTTTCTTGTGTGTTGAACGGAAATAACAATGTCTCATCCACTTCACATAGGTCAGGTGTGATGTTCAAATTATTTCATAAGCTGGAAGATGCCAGATATACATCAAACCATTGCTGACATCTTCCCTCCTCAAGATCCTCTAGGTGTCTCCATGGAATAACCTTTTGTGATGGAAAAAAAAAAAGTCTTTACCAGCTTCAAACATCTGTATCTCCTCATTCATTCAGACAGTAAATAGATATTAAGTTTTTTGCAGAGAATAAGAAACAAGTCTTGCTCTCATGGAGTAGTGAGTAGCCACATGGCAATGATAGTGTGACAGGCAAGGAAGTCGATGATAGACCCAAAGGGAATACAAAAACTAAACGCCGGGCAGTGGTGGCGCACACCTTTAATCCCAGCACTTGGGAGGCAGAGGCAGGCGGATTTCTGAGTTTGAGGCCAGCCTGGTCTACAGAGTGAGTGCCAGGACAGCCAGGGCTACACAGAGAAACCCTGTCTCAAAAAAAACAAAAAAAAAAAAAACAAAAAAAAACCTAAACACCAGTTTGCAGGAGAAGCCAAGGGCCCTTGTATGCGCTCCAGATTTCTGTTATATGCCCATTATCAGGACGAACTGTGGGCTCAGATCAAAACAGAAGGAACAGAATTCCAAAGAAGAAGTAATTTGGTGACTTGGTCCTCTCTAGGAAAGCTGTCTTTGCAGACCTCTTAATTAGCCTCATTGTCTTTTGATGCATAGATGGAGGTAACACTTCTACATAAACCGTGCTTTGCTGCATATGGCTCAGTAAGTGAAAATCAATATATTGATTTCCTTGAAAGGGCATAGGAAGACAAGATATGTTCCAGACACAGATAGTCTTGTTTCAGGATGAACCGCAGACGCCTCAATTCAATCAGTATAGATTCTACCTAGCCAGAACTTAACTCAGACGTCTTAAAAGCCACTTGGGGTTTACCTAGATGCCCTAAAGCTGATTGGCTACACAAGGCAAGATGGGGGGGTATAGGGTTCATGTGTGTACATATCCTCTCCCCCTCCACTACCCTCAATCCATCAATCCCTTGATCCCTCTCTCCCTTTCTTCTTTCATTTTGAAATAATTTTAGATTTACAAGAACATGTACAGTATTCTTACGCATGGATCTTCTAAACACAGTGAGTATCCCTCACTGTGTGTTTAGAAGTCACATCTTGTATAAGACAGTATTAAACCCGGGATTTGGCACTGATATGATGTATGTGTTTGGCTCTGTTCCGTTTTATTATGTGCTCAGATTCCAGTAGCCATCAAAATCAAATTACTGGCCACACTGAGATCTGTTGGCACCCACGTTGTGACACTCAGAGTGAAGTGCGGGTGCTTATCTTCCTTAAAGTCCCTTTGCACCCTCAGTCACATAAATGCTTTCTGTGACCAGGCTCACATGCTCCCTCCTTAAGTGGAACTCAACTTCAGACATGCTACGCTTTTCGCTAAGACTGTCAAACATGATTTAGAAGCCCCGAGTAGAAGTCAGCTGTGTTTACTCTGATTTTTATTCTCTCTATCGCTTTTTTCCCCTTCCAGACATCCTAAGATTCTTTGTCTTTTTCTTTCTGTTTCAAGACACACACACACACACACACACACACACACACACACACACCCCCATTTGCCATTCCCTCAGGCTGGGCTCGATGCTAGCAACAAAGACTCCTGGTTTGCCTCCATCTGGGAAGTCTTGGTTGTCCCTCCCCAGGACAATCTCACAGGATGCAGAATTTAGAACTGACATTCCTTTTTTCTTCAGCTTCTAAAACAAGCAGTGCAGCTTGGCTTCGTCTGCCCGGCTTTCCTGGTTTCTGGTGAAGAAGCCACCGCTGTTTCAGTGCGTTTTACATCTTAGGGAAAGCTGCAGCTTTTGTTTCTGCTTTTAAGATCTTTTTCGTTTTTTCCTTTAGTTTTCTGAAGCTCACTGCATTGTGTCTGGGTATGGCTTCTTTGGGTTAGCTTCTGAGTTTCTTGAGAATGAAGGCTTTACAGTTTACCATTTGTCCTCCCTGAGGCATAAGGGAAGGGGCTGCCCTCATTGCCTCTCTGCCCTGAGTGAATCTGTTCACTTTTTTATCTCTGTTACTCAGACTTTGATGTCTATTTTTCTTGTCTTCACATTCACATCCTCTTTCCCCTGACCTCTCTGTAACCTCATCTGCTGTTACTTTATTTGGCGGTTCTAAGGGTTTTTTTTTTTTTTTTTTTTGTCTTGGATTTTTTGTTTGTTTTGTTTTGTTTTGTTTTCGAGACAGGGTTTCTCTGTGTAGCCCTGGCTTTCCTGGAACTCACTATATAGACCAGACTGACCTCAAACTCAGAAATCCTCCTGCCTCTGCCGCCCAAGTGTTGGGATTAAAGGCGTGTGCCACCACTGACTAGCAGGTTTTGGGTTTTTGTTTTGTTTTGGTTTTTTGTTTGTTTTTTTGTTTTTTAAATATCTACATTTTCCCCTCGGTTTTCCTCTTACACTTCCAACTTCTTTCTTAGGATTTGAGTCTGTTGATTCTTCCCCGCTATGGCTGGAAGATGAGCAGTGGCCACCACAGGTCTGTGCACTGTCACCTTACTCCCCAGGATAGCACCACTGGAAAGTGCAGTGTGCCTTTTTGGCCATGGTAGCTTTGGGGGAAGTTCTGAGGTCATTAGGGCGTGGATCAATATCAACAGTAGCTCTTTGGCTTGTCCTCTTTCTTTTTTTGCTTCTTAGTCAAATGGAGTCAGTTTGATTCTGTGCTCTGCTCTCGAATTACCTAAATGCCTATACAGGGCTCAAAGCACCATGTCTGCCCCATCTTGCACTGGGGTTTCCAAAGCCATGAGCCAGGGAAACCTTTGCTCTTTCCATCACTGTCCTCAAGCATTTCATTATTGTAACACGAGGCCGATGAGTACAACTCTGTTTTCTTTTGTACGACATTTTACGTTTCACACCGTTGTCAAATATATCTGTCTGTCTCTTGTTCTGAGGACAAGCATGCTTGAAAATCGCCTCTGAAACCTCTAGTGGGTGGCGCATGCCTCTGATCCCATCGATTGCACCAAGGAGGCCAGCCTGGTATAGACAGCAAGTCTCAGGACACCCAGGTCTACAGAGCCAGACAGCCTTGTCAGAGGCAGGTGGCTCTGCTTGTGAAGGTAATCCCTCCATGTCCCTCTAGTCGGGAGAACAGACAGACTATGTGTCACCACCCTTGGAAACTTTCCTGTCTTTTCTTGGCTGACTTTCTGGGTAGTTCTCTATCCTTCTTTCTCAAGCCCCTCTTTCTTAGCCCTTAGAGGGAAAAGGAGATATACTTATCTATCCTATATCCTATATGGTTTTACGAAGGAGAGAGGGTATTTTTTTTAGGAAGTGCTGGGTAATTTATGAATCAACCCCACCCCTTTAGAGGACTTGGCTTATCTTTTAGAGGAGAAAGAAGACTCAGCCCATAGCAAAACAGCACTGACCCCTCTCCCCAAAGAACAAAGAGCTTGCTTCTTCTAAGCTGCAGAAATGAATAATGCAGTTATATTTGCATATTCTATTACATTAGATTCCCCAAAATTTACATATAAACTACCTATGTCGGTATCTGGAAAATAATGAGAATATTAAAGGTATTGCTAACGCTGTGCTTTATGTGTTCTTTTCTCATACATCTGATTCAGTTCCCAGGTTGTAGGAACCTACCTTCCTATTTCATCCAATTGCAAAATGGTGGACATTGAAATAATATGTAGCCTGGAAGGGAAAAGCAAGCCCTAATAGGGCAGTATGGGATATGAAGGGCAAGGGTACGGGAGGCAAGGGAGGAAGAACAGCCTTGCCTTCCTTGCCCTGAAGTTCCCTGACTATTCCTATGGCAATGGCCTCTGGTCTCCTTCCCACCACCTGCCGGGCTCCTCCTCCCCAGCTGCTTGTCTGAGTCCCTGCGCAGCTGAGGTCCACAAAACAGTCACAGAGGCAGGAGGAAAAGCCTTCCTGGCAGACCCTGGGGAGAGCTGGCCTAGCAGACATTTGTTGGTCACCATGTTGGCCACCATCTGTCGAAGCTGATGACACAGACAAGGGCAAATAAGCCAACAAACGGCCTAGTTTGTATTTAACCAGGGTCAAGGCCATTAAGAAGTATGTCAGAGGACTGAGCTGTAAGCTCTCAACAAGCAGCCTGACAATCCACATCTGTGTGAAACCGGCAGAAAGATCCGAGCCCTGGCTAGTCTCTTCTTGGAGAAATGGAGTGAGTCCTAAGTGGGGCAGGAATCCTTCTGAAAACTAAACTAAGTCTTTTAAAAGTATGTGTTTGAAAAGACATGTGTTGTTGGTAGTGTTGTGGCCACTTCCTACCCTGTGTTTTGGGACAAGATCCCTCAATGGCCTAGAGTTCACCAAGGAGACCAAGCTTCCCAGCCACGGAGCCCCAAGGACTGTTCTGTCTCTACTTCCTTGACACTCAAGTACAACACTCAACTTTTTTTTTCAAATATTTATTTTTTTCTTGTTTTTTTTTTAATTGAATATTTTATTTACATTTCAGATGTTATCCCCTTTCCCATCCCCCCACCCAGGAACTCCCTATCCCATCCCCCCTCCTCCTGCTTCTTTGAGGATGTGCTCACCCACTCCCACCTCCCCGCCCTCAAATTCTCCCACATTGGGGCATCCAGCCTTCACAGGACCAAGGATCTCCTCTCCCACCTATGCCTGTCAAGGCCATCCTCTCCTACATATACAGCTGGAGCCATGGATCACTCCCTATGTGTCCCAGGCTGGTGGTTTAGACCCTGAGAGCTCTGGTTGGTTGGGATTGGTATTGTTGCTCTCCCCATGGGGCCGAAAACTCTTTCACCTCCTTCAGTCTTCTCTCTCACTCCTCCATTGGGATCCCCATGATCAGATCAATGGTTAACTGTGAGCATCTGCCTCTGTATATATCAGGCTCTGATGGATCTCTAAGGAGACAGCTATATCAGGCTCCTGTCAGCATGTACTTCCTGGCATCCACATCAGTGTCTACCTTTGGTGACTGCACATGGGATGGATACCCAGGGGGAACAGTCTCCAGACAGCCCCTCCTTCAGTTTCTGTCCCACACTTTGTCTCCATATTTGCTCTCATGAGTATTTTGTTACTCCTTCTAAGAAGGACCAAAGCTCCCACACTTTGGTCTTCCTTCTTCATGAGTTTCATGTGGTCTGTGAGTTGTATCTTAGGTATTGTGAGCTTTGGGGCTAATATCCAATTATCAGTGAATACCATGTGTGTTCTTTTGTGATTGGGTTACCTCACTCAGGATGATATTTTGTAGTTCCATCTTGTTTGCCTAAGAATTTTACCAATTCATTGTTTTTAATAGCTGAGTAATACTCCATTGTGTAAATGTACCACATTTTCTGTATCCATTCCTCTGTTGAAGGACATCTGGGTTCTTTTCAGCTTCTAGCTATTATAAATAAGGCTTCTATAAATAACAAAAAAACCAGGATAGTGAGAACTATTCTCAACAATAAAAGAACTTCTGGGGGAATCATCATCCCTCACCTAAAGCTGTACTACAGAGCAATAGTGATTAAAAACTGCATGGTATTGGAACAGAGACAGGCAGGAAGATCAATGGAATGGAACTGAAGACCCAGAAATGAACCCACACACCTATGGTCACTTGATCTTTGACAAAGGAGATAAAACCATCCAGTGGAAAAAGGACAGCATTTTCAACAAATGGTGCTAGTTCAACTGGAGGTCAGGATGTAGAAGAATGTAAATCAACCCATTCTTATCTCCTTGTACAAAGCTCAAGTCCAAATGGATAAAGAACTTTCACATAAAACCAGATACACTGAAACTAATAGAAGGAAAGGTGGGGGAGAACCTCAAATACTTGGGCACAGGTGAAATGTTCCTGAACAGAACACCAATGGCTTATGCTCTAAGATCAAGAATTGGCAAATGTGACACACAAAATTGCAAAGCTTCTATAAGGCAAAGAACACTGTCAATAGGACAAAATGGCAACCAACAGATTGGGAAAAGATCTTTACCAATCCTACATCTGATAGAGGGCTAATATTCAATGTATACAAAGAACTCAAGAAATTAGACTCCAGACAACCAAATAACCCTATTAAAAATGGGGTCCAGAGCTAAACGAAGAATTCTCAACTGAGGAAACTCGAATGACTGAGAAGCACCTAAAGAAATGTTCAACATCCTTAGTCATCAGGGAAATGAAAATCAAAACACTCAACTTTTTAATTTTTTTATTTTATTTATTTATTTATTTTTTGGTTTTTCGAGACAGGGTTTCTCTGTGTAGCCCTGTCTGTCCTGGAACTCACTCGGTAGACCAGGCTGGCCTCGAACTCAGAAATCCGCCTGCCTCTGCCTCCCAAGTGCTGGGATTAAAGGCGTGCGCCACCACCTTCCAGCTTAACACTCAACTTTTTAAAGGTAGGTTAAATGGACCAGCTTGTCCCCATCTTGGACTTAAAAGTCATTTTATAGTAAAGATAAACTAGGCCCAATCCTGTTTATAATTAGATTTCTATTTCTCAAGGATTGGCCTTTGCCTCATCTGTGACCTTAACTACAAATGATTCTACACTGCCTGTTCCAGGAACAGCAAGCATACCTTTGTTTCAGGAAGTTGTTATGATCTTGTTATGCTTACTTTCTGCTTCTGTGACCCTGATTGCTTGCCTGCCAAAAATCCCCTTTGGAAACGCCTGGAGCTATAAAAGCCTTATCTTTCTACATCAAGGAGGCTGTTCTTTGAAACCTACATTAGGGAAGATGGCCAGTGGACAGGCTGTGTTCTGCTGTAAACAATTTTCAATAAATAAATAAATAAATAAATAAATAAATAAAAGCTTGCTTCAATTTGGCCATTTGGGTTGATGATTCTCTATTCTTATCTGGTAGTCATAAGAGGTTCTGAAGATGAAAATGGGTCTTCGATATTACAAGATAACTAAGATAACTAATTTACCTGTGTGTGTGTGTGTGTGTGTGTGTGTATCTGTGTGTGTGTGTGTGTGTATATGTGTGTGTGTGTGTATATGTGTGTGTGTGTATGTGTGTATCTGTGTGTGTGTGTGTATCTGTGTGTGTGTGTGTGTATGTGTGTGTGTGTATGTATCTGTGTGTGTGTGTATATGTGTGTGTGTGTATCTGTGTGTGTGTGTGTATCTGTGTGTGTGTATCTGTGTGTGTGTGTGTGTGTATCTGTGTGTGTGTGTATATGTGTGTGTGTGTATGTGTGTATCTGTGTGTGTGTGTGTATCTGTGTGTGTGTGTGTATGTGTGTGTGTGTATGTATCTGTGTGTGTGTGTATATGTGTGTGTGTGTATGTGTGTGTGTGTATGTATCTGTGTGTGTGTGTATCTGTGTGTGTGTGTATCTGTGTGTGTGTGTGTGTATGTGTGTGTGTGTATGTATCTGTGTGTGTGTGTATATGTGTGTGTATGTATCTGTGTGTGTGTGTATATGTGTGTGTGTGTATATGTGTGTGTGTGTGTATATGTGTGTGTGTGTATCTGTGTGTGTGTGTGTGTGTGTTGTTAAATGGAATCATCAGGAGCCTTGGTCTCACAGGTTTACCATCAGACACCGTGTTGGTCAGTAAGGGACTCCACCTCAGACAGTATCCACCAGGTTTCCAAACACATTGCTCTCCTATTTAAAAACAAACAAAACAAAACAAAACCAAAACAAGGGTCTTACGGGCACTCTTATTAACCCTCTAATTGTTCTGGACTCAGCAACGCTTTAACATCTTTCACCATGTTTGCAGAATCAAGGTGTCTTGCTATTACCTTGGGAGCAGGAAGAAGATTTTTTTTCCCCTCATATGTACTGAGGTCACATTATATATTTTTTTTGTTTGCTAATTATATCACATATTCTTTTACAAACCTGTTCAGCATCTCAGAATCACATCTTTGTTTGTTTCGTAATTATAGTTACTCTTGTCTGTTACTCACACAGAAAGGTCAAGAATGGGCCATGACTGCACCAGGTGTTGAGGATGCCCCATAAAAACATCCTGGCCAAATCCTACAGGCATTAATAGGGGGAACTCCTCCTGCCTGTCACTGGAAAGATGACATTTTGGTGGGAGAGAACTTTGGGTTCACATAGTCCTTTCATTTAAAGGAAGAAAAATTCCTTGTCTGACATGCTTCAGGCTTCATGCTGGAGCTAGCGCTGTCTTCCTGTACTCAGCCCCTCCTCCCACCAGGGTGGTCCATGGAGTTCTGTAAAGATACTCTCTTAAGCCCCACCATGCCAAGCTAGGAACTACAGTTTTGCAGTACTTCCTATTCACCAGGGCTTCCTAACGGCTGTCTTCTGGACCTTGTGGGCCATGGCATTGTATTTCCAGAGAAGAATGAGGTTGGCGAAGATGGACAGAGGATACATGGCTAACAGTACAGGGTACATCTGAACACAGGTCTTTGTTCTCATTTCTTGCTTCCTTTGTTTCTCTTCTAATTACAAAAGAATGACCTATTTCTAGAATATGGGACAGATGTAAAGAGAAAGGGAGAGCCCCACTCTTACTGGGGAGGAGGCACTTTGAAAGTTGCTGGTTTGCACTACCTATTTACCAGTGTTTATTGAAGAATTTTTTTCAAAATACAAAAATGAGAAAGAATAAAATCTGCAATTACACAGAAATGAGCTGAGGTACTTTCCTTTCAATCCTTCTTCTAAGTAAAATGTAAACAAACAAACAAAAAAGTCAGGTGTAATGGCTCATGCCTTTAATCCCAGCACTTGGGAGGCAGAGGCAGGTAGATCTCTGTGAATTCTAGGCCAACCTGGTCTACAAACATAATGAGTTTCAGAACAGCCAGACTTACACAGCAAGAGCCTGTTTGGGGGACAAAAAAACAAAAATTGAAAAACAGTGTTCTCAACTATATAGTATGCCATTCTCATTTCACCTCCCTGGTAACAAAGATCGTGACAACAGCATACAGAACTGAGGCCACCAAGTCCTTCTCAGCAAGGAATAAAACAAACCCTTACCAGCAGTGTGAATCCTTGGGGTGTGTGGATCAAAGATGCTCTGTCTTTCTCCTAACCTCACTGTTAGTTTTGAGACCTCCCAAAATGTCTTATGTTCCTCTTAATTTTCATCCACCCTTCTCCCTTGGCCCATTATTCTTCCTTCCTTGACCCTTTGTACTTTCTTCGTCCATCTAATCACTCACCTGAGGGGTCAGTTCCAGATAAGATTCTTCCTCCCCCAAACACCCAAGGCAGAGGTTGGCCCCCTTCCATGCTTTGTCCCAACCAGCGGCTGCAGTTGAGGGAGATTCAAGGCAGACAGCTGTTCTCACGCCCTGAGATGGATTTGGCCATGCTTATCTCCAAATTTAGCACTTGCCAAACTTAGTGTCCCTACAAGTTAACTGAGACCATGTTAAGATACAGATCCATTTACCGAAATCGTGGTTAGATCTACTAGATTTACGTGACTCCACTGCTGTTTCTGCTGGTCCCAGAACTCCATAACAGTAGAATTCTAGAGGCCTTCTGTGGAACCCCATGCTTATGTTGTGGGTTGCCCTGGTGCTGTTTGTATTTTGATACTAATTCTGCTTCCCCAAGAGGGGCTGCCTGGGATGAGGAGTTTACTCAGGTTCCATGTGAACCTTCTCCCCATTTTAACTGGTCAATAAAGAGAGCAGAAGCCAATCACTGGGTGAAAGATAAGGTAGGATTTCTGTATCCCAGGAGGAAGAAGAGTCGAGAAAGAGAGAGGGATTCAGACCAGGCTGTAGAGCAGATAGAAAGTAGCAGGCTTGTTACTCTCAGGGACAAGTAGTTTCTGCCCAGCCCTTGAGTTATCTGGCTAGTTTTAAAATATAAAGGCTGCCTGGTGTTTTCCATCCTTGGCGACTCAGGTGGGCTGGAGAAAGGGCTCTGACTGGACAGTTGTTAGAGGATTGTCGAAGCTAGCCATGAGAGCTGGGTGAGCTGGGCTGTTGCCAGCATGAGTTTTAAAATTACACACAACTGATGATGTCCAACGTGGTAGGTGAGAATCCGCTATTAATTTAGAGTTCTCGGATGGATCACACACAATGATACAAGTCTAGGAGTTGGAGAATTGGTTTCTCAGCAAGCTGAACAGAGTCAGGTGGCTCCAGTGAGTGGGAATCTTAAACAAAGAAACACAGGGGCTGACTCAGCTCACAGGCTCTGAGATCCCCTGCTGTGAAAAGAGACAGGATGGCTGCTTGGAGGCAGAGACCAGAGAGTAAAAGCTACCTGTTTCCTACAAGCAGGTAATCAGAGGATAGAATTCTAAGTTTGGTTTAATTGTTTTTAAAGAGTGAAGAGACTATAGATTTTGCCCAAACCACATGGGGAATTCTTCCCTAGGTTCAGAACTAATACAAAGAGTTTGGCCCAGAAGCCTGACTTGGCAGGACTGATCATTTCTTCCCACCCTGGCTAAGCAGTGTAGACATCTCTTTATCCAGTTCCTGTTCATCATTAGAGGCCATCAACTTTATAAGTTCCACTACTCCAGAAGCTGACACTCTTAATACAAGACTGCTGTCCCTCTATTGGGATTCAGTGACCAGTTCTTGGGAAAAATATTTTCCCAGCTAGGAAAATACCTTTCCACATAAATCTTGTCTGTGTCTCTGACTCTCTCTTCTGTGGGACAGATTCTCAGAATTCCAACCAACTAGATGAAAAGTCCCGAAAGCGTTGAACTCATAATAAGAATTGTCTTCCATTCTTCTTTAATGGAACTATACTTACTAACACCAGGCCCTTGTGGCATAGTTTGATGGACCCAGGAATGGAAAGATACTTCCTGTTCACCCATAGTTCCCAAGCAAGCTCTTCCATGAAGGTTGAAATCCACCCCTACTCTGTTTGTGATCACAGATGAGAAAATACAAAGTCTTCCAACGCCTGCTGTCGGAAATAAACCATTATTAGGATATATAAAGTTTCCAACCCTGGGATTCTCCTCTACTTAAAAACCTCTCACTGAGGGGCTGGAGAGATAGCTCAGCAGTTAAGAGCACTGACTGTTCTTCCACAGGTCCTGAGTTCAGTTCCCAGCAACCACATGGTGGTTCACAATCATCTGTAATGGGATCCAATGCCCTCTTCTGATGTGTCTGAAGACAGTTACAGTGTACTCATATAAATGAATAAATAAATCTCAAAAACAAACAAACAAAATTAAAAACAAAACTCTCCCACTAGTGATAGGAAGTTTGGGTTCTAGTATTCAAAGCCAGTGTTGATACAGAAAGATCAGAGGCTGTGAAAGGGGAAGATTCTGAAGCAGGAGTCTTATTGCTTAAGACTCAACTCTCTCTGTTATGGTATGAGGTGCCAAAGGTATCATCCTGTGATGGAACAAAGACAAGAGTGGCTGACAGGGCTCAACACCCACTTAATCTGCCATGTAATTCTGCCTTTCTAAACCAGATGATAGTTAAAGTGTCTACAGGTTTCTTACTCAAAACCTCTGCTTTGAATTCCCCTAGCTATTACAAATCCAGTTTGTTAGGGGTTACCATGCCAACTAACCAGTCAGGGGAATTTCCTAGTCTTCTTGGAGAATTGTCCCATGCAGAACCACTACTGACTGTTTTGCTTTTTATAAAGCTTGGTATGTGGGTGAACCAGCCCTGTCCAATCATTAAAAATACTTGTGTTTCATCAAAAGTAAACTGTGCAAAGGAGCATGCATAAAAAAGCAATTAATAACACTTAGGGAACCAACGTGGCACTGGGGGCCTCACAATTTACAATTTGTTCATCGAAGGGAGTACAATGAGACCGATGAGGGAGTCACTCCCTCAGAGCTGGCCTATGGGTCCCTCCATCCATGATCTTGGCATCTACCTGTCCTGTTTTGGCCTACAGTGAATGATGTTTTCTGGTTTAAAAAACAGGAAGAAAAAGACTGAAGTTGAGCTTTCTGCATAGCTGGGCTAGCATCTGCTCTTGCCCACATCAGGGCTCCTGCCAGCTCAAGGACATATGCCAGTGTTGGTTTTGTTTGTTTGTTTGTCTTGGCTTTTGTTTGTGTGTGGGGGGGGTATAAGTGGTTCTTAGGAGGCCAGGCACTGTACACATGTGACACCAGCTCCCTCCAGACAAGCCGTATCCATTCACAAGTGCCTGTCACATCTTGCCTTCTCCCTTCTGTTCCAGATGCTAACAGTTCACCAAGGCTGTTCTAGGTTGGTACCCTGACATGCTTAGCTAACTGCCTTACTGCCATCCCACCTCTGTGATGTATCCTTTCATTAGAATCACCAGGTTAGACCCATCTGAGTTCGCTTGTTACCTTCCAGGCCCCTGACTGATACACTCCCTAAACCTCAACCCCCTCACTTGTAGAACAGCAATGACTGGTAAAGCTTCATAGCAAAATACCAAGTGCTTGTGATGCAGAAGGTAGCTCAGATAAGCATTTAGTATATATACTGCCTGGTTGTGCAAAGTGATCTTTGTTACTGTTGTTGCTCTCAATAATATTAACATTAACAAGCAGCAATGAAGGGGTTAACAATCTAGGTCTGTTTGTTTATAAAAATTCATGTGTTTCCCACCAGCCTGAACTTAATTCTTTAGGGAAAAAAAAAAAAAGATCAGACATCTCCCAGCCCATCTTGGAAATATCATATTTAGACTGTCACACGAATTAAATCATTCTTCAAACAAGGCTCCAGCTCAACAGATTTGTCAGTGAAGTGGGAGCTCGCCAGGAGAACAAAGTGTACTGTTGCCTTTCAGCGTCGCCACGCCAGACATGATTCTGTGTCTTTTTCCCACTGGGGACTTTCTAGAACATTATCTGGTTAGGCAGCCAGTGAGGATTATCTCCAAAGCATTGTAATTACTGTTGGAATGACAGGTGTCGGTCACGAGCCCATTATCAGAAACCAAATGTTCATTAGGCAATCAGTGTGACCTTCACAGCTTCCTGAAGCCCTGTGACCACAGCTTGCCTGGCCCAGCATCTGTCAGGGCTCCAAGAGGCCATACTTGTGGACAAGGAATCCTCCAAATGGCCAGAAAATGTGTTTCCCAGACCAAAAGTCTCCCCAGTCATGGCGACACAAATAATGCATTGTGCATGTACCAGAGGATGAGCTGAGGGAGGAGGGGAGAAATCTGTGGGAAATGAGAGGATTTGGGTGTCTCCTGAAATGGCTGAATTTTAAGAGTGTATCCGGCCCCCAAATCCACCCACCTTCCTAGACATATTTCCTACAATTATTTCTTCCCCTCCCTGTGCTTCAGAAAGCAGTGAATTAAAGAGGCAGTAGATTTGTATTAACTTGGGAGGAAGAGCTCCATCATCAAAATAATTAAGCAAGATCCAGGGAATGGTCTTATGCTAGGTGAGGATCTGGCTTTAGGTCCAGGAGTGGCAAGATTTAAGGAAGAATGTAATGGGCTTTGACATTGATAAACTTGGTTTAAATCCTGGCTCTGTCTCTTACTAACTGTGAGCTATCTTTGTGTCTCTTCCTATTTAAAATAAGGGTAAAACTTTGTCTTATAAAGGGCACCTTGAGAATCAAGTCTTACCAGTACAGACATAATCTACCTTTAATAAGCAATAGCTGTTGTTACCACCAGCATATCTAAGTGCATAATTCAGGAAGAGCTTGCTCGTGGATAGAGTCACCAGGGAGATTGATCCCATTGTACCAATTGAATCACAAGACCAGGGTCCCGGTCCAATATTGTTAATCATTTGCTATGTGGGCAAGTCCCAGCATTTTCAAAGCTAATGGAGACCCTTGAGCTATTTTTGAAGTCTTGGAAATCCAACAGGGAGAATCTAATTATTGAAATGGAGGCTGTACAATCTCTGCCTCTGATGGAAGGAATTATTTCATCACCTCATGATGCTCTGAGCATTTCAGTTTTGATCCAACATTCTAATTGACAGTTATAGATGAGCTTAATGAACAAAACAGGAAGATGAATGAATTATTATGAAAATGTTTAAGTTTTTGAGAGAATGAAATGACAAACAGTATAAAAGAAAATTGAAAAGGAGATTCATGAGGATGGAATGTCTAGAAACCATTCCCCAAAAGAATTTTTGGTGCCACCATATTCTATTTCTAGAATTCTGCATAAAGACCTGTACCCTCTGTTATGTTCTTCCAGGGGAGGAGGTTACAAACTATCTCATCTCCCCGTGCCTCTACCCACTCTATATACTGTTTCTGTTCATGTGACACCAGCCACAAGCCACCCAGTTTTATAGAGTGACTTCTTTCAACTATTGATAATCTATACATGAACAGGATGTTAGATATTAATTCGTTCTCTGTCTCAAGAAAAAAGAAAAAGACCAAGCATATAGTCATATAGTGTTTTAGATTGTGGAAAGACAGGAGTAAGCAAAACAGATGTATCCCCTCATGGAGTTGACATTCTCGTGGGGGGAAGATAGTCAACAAATCCAATCATCAAATGTCAAGCAGTTGTTCTATATAATGGTAGTTATAAGTGCTGCTGAAGAAAAGAAGTCTTGGTGAGATGAAGGGATAACATGGCAGAGAACGCTATAGTGAATTGTTGAAAGCAGTATATACTTGGACTACCAGAGGCTGGGATAGTTGGCATCTGGGGTAGTATGATGAAAATAAGGCCAGAGGTGGACAGGAACTTGACCATCCACAGACCCATTAGCCACTGGCCTAGAGAGGGATAGTTTTCTCTGTTGTACCCGTTTCCTCCTGAATTGAAACTTGCCCTTCAAGCAGGAAGAAGGAGGCTTACAAGATGTGCATAAAGTGAAACTTAGAAGGCTGGGGAAGCATCTAGAATGCACAAGATTCATGAGGACCCCCCACAAGGTTACGGAAGTGTTAAACTTGTTGAGGGCAGAGACTTTAAACAGGCCAGTCAAGATGCACACAAGCTGCGAAGGGAGCCCCAGAGATGTACCTTGCCTAAGTCACCACCCATGCTGGGTTGGGCTTTGGGGTGATACAGCAGCCTTTGAGTCACTCATGTGCTTCTAAGTCACCCATGTTCTGTAAGCAACCCCAATAAACTCTCTGGTTCAGCCAGTTAGACTTGAATGGACTCATTTCTTTTGCCTGTCATCTGTGCCCTATCTGACATGAACAGGCATTTGTTCCCATCTTCCCAGGAAGTCCTGATGAGAAAGGAAGGGTATAGACTCCATAAGACCCTGAATGTTGGGACTGTGGGAAATCCTGGAAATGAAAAAGGAAAGAAAATTATATAAAGATGTCATTACCAGTAAACACGAGCTAGAGACACAAGTAGCATTCACAACCTAAATTATCTTGAATACTTAGGACTGTGGCAGTTGGAATAGCAAGGTGCACTGCCTCTATATCTCTGGATTCAACTGAACTTTATTTTCTACACAGAAGAAGTCTTCCTTCTGTCTGTAACCCTAGTTACGCTCTCTAGTGCTGGCAACAGTACAGAGTAATTAATGTGGTAACAAGAATTACAGGCAAATTGTAAAACCGTTCGCTGAATTACATCAATTCTTAAACTAAGCTCTCATCTGCGTCTCACAGACTCTCTGTGTCTCAGTCTGGATGTATCTTGTGAACCAGCATTGTGTGTTTGTCGAAGTACTGGTTTCTTCCCTCCTCACTCTATGAAGCAATAGTAAAGGGGTATCAATCCATTATTTTAAAGTAAAATCTCATTTTTAAATGCCCACCTACTAAGAATAAAAGAGATGAGAGTTACTCTCTCAGTCTACAATGACTGTCCTTTAAGTACTTAGGAGGGACCCCGATTTTGAATTATTGGTCATCTAATTCCTGGTTTTTAAAAAAAGGTAAAAAGCCCAGATAAAATATGATAAAATATGTACTTATATCAAGGTCTAGGATTACAGTCTGAAGTGGCCTGCTGGGAGAAGAAATTCCCTCAGAGATTCCATCAAAAAACAACAGAAACCCTTCTAATTTGGGGTTATGTATCACGCATCTTAATGTAGCCAGGTTCCTTTAAACATGTAGTATTCTCTGTACCAGTTAAGCTCCTTAAAATTGTCTCTTTCCACTCCCATATTTGAGCAAAGTGAGCATCTTTCATTGCGATGTTCATCTTATGGCTGCCTGTTTCGTCAAGCTAGGGACTTACTTGGAAAGAAGTGACAAGCCAATCAGTCCTTCAAGTCAAACCACAAAGGCATTTCCAGACAGACTACACCAAGTTATCTTTAGAATTCTTTTACATCAATGCAACTATGGATCTTGTTCAATATTTTAAGAGTCAATACAGGAAACAACAGAAATATAGCTAGCTGTTACTACACCCATTGTCATGGTTTAAGTCTGAATAGCCCTCAACAGGCTCATGGTTTTGATGTTGGTTCCCCAGTTAGTGGTGCTATTCAGGGAGGCTAGGAAGCTGTCAAGAGAGCTGAATATGTCACCAAGAACAGGTACTGAGACTTATCACAGATATTTCCAGTCAGGCTCTGTTCTCTGGTCTTTGTGAGGTGAACAGCCTCCACCATGTGCTCCTTGTCTGAGCCGAGCAACTGCACCATGTTTTCCCTGCCATGATGGAATGAAACTATACTGCCCCCAAATAAAGTTGCTTCTATCAGATATTGTGGACACAGCAATACAAAATGAGCTGATGCCGATATCATCTCATATCATATCGCATTCAAATCCCTCTTGATGCTTTCTTCCTTGAAAAATAGAAGTTCTCCAAAGGCATGGTCATGAATTCAGCATCTCTTATATAGCTTTTGTTGTTGTTTTGCTTTTGGTTTGGTTTGGTTTGGTTTGGTTTTCTCATCTTTTCAGCTTTGGCTCACAAGGAAGTCAGCTTTGCGTTAAAACAGTAGTGTCCCTCAGTCTAAGTTTCTGATAAGATCATCCCACTGATAAACTACTAGCCCTCATCCTGTATAAATCTTCTCTGGGGTCTTAATTTGCATTTAGGTGTCTAACAGATACATTGAGTCAATTTTGCAAGTGTTCACTAGGTACTAAATATAAATAACTCTTCAGCCCTTGGGCAAAGGGAGACTAGAGATGCATTTACTTACTCATTTGGCAACCCTTGACAGACTCTGTGTAGGCCCTAGGCTTTCTTTTTACTGCATGCAGACTAAACGACCTCCAAATATCTCCTCCATCCAGTGTTCTCATAGTGTCTCATTTGAAAACAATGGGGCTTGACTTTTAAATCATGCATTCATGCAACAGCCTACAAGGCTCTTATTTTGGAGCACGGACTGCCTGCACTCACTTTCGCCACTCTGCCTCAGAGAAACCATGCTGAATTTTTATTAGCTGTATTTAAAAAAAAAACTGTTGATATCTATGGTATTGCACTCATCATCTTAAACTAAGATGCCAGAGAGTGTTTGTGTCTGAAGATTCTGGAAGCAGGTTTGACCACAGCCTCTGTAATCTCAGGTATTGTCTGCAAACTCTCCTGGATAAACCATGGTCCTGGCTACAATACTAGACCCAAGGAAATCCTTTAACAGTTTCCCCCAGTACTAATTGATTTTCAATACATGAGAACCAACCCACATATACTGTAAAGGAGAAAAACAGCCTTAAGCTACTGCCTGGCCCTGGGAGATAGTTCAGCCTCAGGATCCTTAATTCTCTTTAGGCTTTTTTTTTTTTTTTTTTTTTTTCTGGTGTGCACAGCCTTGCATCATCTATGAAACCCTTTCCTGTTTTCTTAGTTCGACATCCACTTCATACTAGATTCAAACTCTTAAACCAAGCTCTCCTTTTACTGAACTAGACTCCCTTGAAAGAATCCACCCCAGTATCCAGAGTATCCGCCGGTCATTGGGCAATGCTCTCAGGAGACAGGGCGAGGTTCAGAGAACAGCCTTGTATCTGTGCTCTACTCCCACACGGCTGTACACTCATACCTGGGCTTTCTCTGGACAACGATCATGACTTCCAAAAGCCCAGCATCCTCAGCTATAGCATGTGGAAGATTTAGAGGCAGTGTTGTTAAATTACCTTCTAATTAATTGGCTCTCGGCGTTACCAAGCCAGATTGCTAGAGGCTGAGTCCCTTGATTCTGTGATTTAGTTATTGCCCAATCTAACTCTAAGGAATTAAACTCATCTGCAAAGTCAATATGGGAAGGCAGGTTGACCAGAACTTAACCATTTTTAGTCCATGTCCTACACATGCTTGTGCTTCTGTCATAGGTTAAAAGTGAGATTGCATGAAGACAAACTAGAAAATCTTTACAACATCCATCTTCCAAGAGTTGACAGTGCTCTTTATATAGAAGCCCTTCCCTAAATAATGTCTGATTGAAATTTTTTGTTTTGGTTTTTTGTTTGTTTGTTTGTTTGTTTTGGGTTTTTTGTTTTTGTTTGTTTGTTTGTTTGTTTGTTTTTGAGACAGGGTTTCTCTGTGTAGTCCTGGCTGCCCTGGAACTCACTCTGTAGACCTGGCTGGCTTCGAACTTAGAAATCCACCTGCCTCTGCCTCCCAAGTGCTGGGATTAAAGGCGTGCACCACCACTGCCCGGCATGTGGAAATGGTTTTTAATGTGTATAATCGGGTATGCAGAGAGGTCACAAAAAGCTCAATATCCTACTATATCCACTTGAATCCATTCTCAGGCCCGGGTTTGCCCCAAGTCTTACCCAGCCCAAGCTGTGGATCATGACTTGCCAGGCACTCCCATCCTCCACTCTCCCTCAGAGAAACCATACTGAATTTTTATTAGCTGCATTTTAAAAAATGTGTTGATGCCTATGGTATTGCACTCATCATCTTAAAATAAAATGCCAGAGAATTTCTGTGACAGAAGATTCTGGAAGCAGGTTTGACTACAGCCTCTGTTAAATTCAGGTATTGTCTGCAGTCTATGGATTGCCATGTATGGATTGATAAGGCTGGTGCTTCAGGCACTCCTCACACTCATCTAACTCATCGGAAGATTCCATTCGCTGTGAGGCAACTCTTGGTTCAGATGAGCTCACCCCCTGCCTCATCCATCATCACCTTTCCTTAGTGAATGCCCTCACGTCTGTGTTCCTTCAGTCAGCCACCTCAACCTGAGCTCCTGTCTCCTCACCTCTGCCAATGCCTCATTCCACTGTCCCCTCTCTCTAACCTTCAGAACTTATGTTTTCTTTTTCTTACCAATTAATACTGTGGATGCTTTCTGTCCCGTTCTGAAAATAAATTTCCCTTGATCCAGCTTCCCCTTCCAACCACAACCGGCTCTGTCCTTCTCATGACGAAGCTTGCCACCTCCTCTTTTTCGCTTCCCTTTCTCTCTTCCACACATTGCCATCTGTCACCAGCCTCCAGCTCTGCAAAACACCAGCTCTCATAAAGGTTACCGGCAGCCTCGCTGCTACCCGGCCCACGGGTGGATTTTTAATTCTTAGCATTCTGCTGTACTTGGCCTTGCTCCCTGTGCCCCACAGCCACCTTTCCACTGCAGCCCTCTTTGGCTCCCTGGCCTTTCTCTCTGATCTTCTTCTGCCTCTCACACGTGCTCCGACTCCTCCGCAAATGCACATTCTACCTCTGCTTCCGTTCTTTTCCTTCTGCTCGCTTTCCTTGGTCTCAGTGTGTCTCACGATTTAAACATTGTCCTTGATGTTTGACATACAATTTTATATTCTGCTTCTTCTACTCTAGACTATTAAATCTTTAAGAAGTCACATTACCTTTCCAAACTTGTGATCCTTCCCTCTAAAGTCAGGGTAAATGATATTGAGAGTATCAATAAAGATCCCCCTTTCATAGCTATTGATCCAAGCCTGCACAGGGCTCAGTCCTGAACTGATAAATAGGAAAATCAACACATGGCAGGTATTGTCACCTTCTTGTCCTTCACTGTGACCTGAGACTGCTCTCATCTGCTCTCCTGACTTTGTCTCCTGTGCTTGCTCCATGTTGTTAACATTCCCATCTCCAGTCCCCGTCTGTCCTCTGTGCTCTAGCGTACGCCTCAAGCCACTTTCTAGACACCTCCATGTGTCCACAGGACCTCAAACTCCACAGGTCTTATTATAAGCTGAGCTGTGTCATCCATATGTCAAAGTCTCACTTAAAAAGGGAACTATATTTGGAGATAGGGCCCTAATCAATCTGATTGATAGTCTGAAGAGGAAATGAGGCACAGGGTGACATCAGCGGTGTATGCACACTATGAGGGGACCGTAAGGAAAGAAGGCAAGTTAGGCTGTCATTTGTGAGCCATGAGGAGAGGCTTGGCTAACTTTATTCAGGACCTTGATCTTGAACTTGGAGTCTGCAGAACAGTGATCTTGAGCTGCATAGAAAGTGGCTATTTTGTCATGGTATTCTTAGCAAACTACTGCTGTCTTAGTTAGGATTTTACTGCTGTGAACAGACACCATGACCAAGACAACTCTTATAAAGAATAACATTTAATTGGGACTGGCTTACAAGTTCAGAGGTTCAGTTTATTATCATCAAGATGGCAGAGTCCCAGTAGACATGGGTCTGGAGGAGCTAAGAGTTCCTCCTCTTGTTCCAAAGGCAGCTAGGAAAAGACTGACTCTCACTTGATTAGGAGGAGGGTCTCATTGCCCACCCCCATAGTGACACACTTCCTCCAGCAAGGCCAACAAGGCTACACCTCCTAACAGTGCCACTCCTTGGGCCAAGCCTATTCAAACCATCACAACTACGTACTCCAAGATGACATCTCTGTATCTTCTTTTAAACGTGAACCCTTTGTTTTGCATTCCTCTTCATTCTTCCTCAAACCCCACAGCTAGCCAATCTCCAAGAACCTGCTGGTTTTGATTTTGGAATAGTTCACAGCTTGTGTGTCACCTTTGTTAGCTTAGGGCTAACTGATCTTTCATCTGGTCTAATATAATAGCCTCACACTCGTCTCTCTCACTGCCACATTTCTCCATTTGAGTTCACCCTATACAGCAGCTGGACTAATCACTCTGAGGCATGGCCATATTTGCAGGTGCCTTCAGCTGGTTCTTCATTAGCTTCCCACTGCCAGTCACTTAACCAGATACTGAAACTATGCACAGTCTGACTCCAGGTTGCCCATCTGTCTAGGATCTGCTAGTAAACTTCCTTAGGCTTTTATTTGGTTGAATAAAACAGCTTACTGTTCCTGGGGAAGGGCTCCCTCTTTCTGACAATTCTCATTTAAAATGGCTCTCTTTGCCTTCTTCCCACTCAACAGCAGTAAGCATCTTCTGCCTCTAATTCCTATAACAGAAGGTCTTTGCATTGAGTAGAGACCTTCTGATGGCTTCAGGACAGATTGATAATGTGTGTCATTCCTATCTCTCCTTGACTACAAACCTACAGAGGGCCAGTGCCCAGCACAGTCCTATGTACACACAGGGCTTCCCAGCCTTGACCAAATGGGCAGCGAGGCCATGAAAACAAGTGGCCTTGATATTCTTAATTTTTTTTAATCACAAGAGAGTTATGAAACAAAATGAATCACAAGTCTATATTTATTCTGGAATTTAAGATCTAGAAATGAGGTAAGTGTTTTTTTTTTTAATAGAAAATGACAAAAAACCAAGTACTAAGGATGTTGACATTAATACTCAGCCACCATTGATCTTCCTTCTCCAATAACAGTTTCACCTCTATTGATCACTCGTAAAGAGCTTACAGGAAACACCTGTGCTGTCTTAGCTGGCCTTCATATCCTCCCAGGTGATCCCCAGCCCAGACTTGCTTCTCCTTTTCCTTGTGAAGGCAGGTTAAAGGATATGGAGCCAATTGAGGGATGTGCACTGTAGGGTCTGTTCTGATTGCTCACTTCTGACAGCCCCTTCTTAAGTCTGTAACATCACAGCCCTCTACTTTCTCAAAGGCATTCACCTACCGGGCTGGTGTCTGGGTTCTCTTTTTGCTGTTCAGTATTCATGCATTATCAAGGATTAGAACGGACACAATTCTCTGAGCTACTTCACATACAAATTGACAATGCGTGCATCTCCCATGCTGCACCAGCCAGGTATTGAATCCCCAGGTACAAGAGCTTCTCAGAGGTAATCACTCCTTGGCTATTTTGCCATGGCCTTCAAATGTTACATGTCATAACTTGTTGCATCCATCCTAGGAAAAGAGATTCTGCCAAAGCTAGCTATTAATTCACTCATCTATTTTGGCAGAGGCCTTGTTCCACCTCTATTAAAACAAGACAATGAACTTATCCAAATAAAGCCTTAAAACAAATAGCAGAAACCCCTAAGACTCAAAGAGGTGAGATCACATACTTGCTGGTTAGACACAGCCACTGGGCCCATGAGAATCACTTTCCTTGGGTGCAAAGTAGCCTAGCAACTGCTTTTCTCACCTCCTATATAATTTAGCTCAATTAATGGATAAGCAGTTTGAACATTAGAAAGTGCTAAATACATGTGTTTATATATACTACCTCCGTGCTCTCTTGCTTACAGGTAACAGCTCCTTGCCACTAAGTTACTCTGCCCCAGTGGCTCAGTCTCTGCTACCACCAAATCTCTGTATAGTAGTAATGAATGTGAATGTGATCAATTTTACCATGTGCTTAATTCATGGCAAGGTGCAATATGTACTCATTGGGTTGGCTAATTGTTCGCTGATGTCATTATCATCATGCAGTAGTCAAAGTCACACTCTTTGGTTCTGTAGTGTTTCTATGCAGTTTTCTTAATATATCAGACCAACCAACAAAAGGTCTATGCAATGGGGGGAAAGAATGTTATTGGTACACACCTTTAATCTGGGCCACACCTTCTGCTGGAGACCTACATAAGGACATTGGAAGAAGGAAGATTCACTCCTCTCCTGCTTGCATTTTCTTGCCAGCACATCTGTTTGAATCTACTTCTACCAAAGACCAGCATAAACAACTTGCCTCATGGGACTGAGCAACTCCTAGATCCTTGAACCTCCCGAATTCACAGCTGTCTATTGTCGGGGAGTTGGACTACAGACTATAAGTCATCATAGCAAATTGTGTTACTATATATAAACGATGCATAAATTCTGTGACTCTAGAGAACCCTGACAAATACAGTGTTCTACTACTGTGAAGAGATTCCAAGACCACAGTAACTTTTATAAAAGGAAGAATCTAATTGGGAGCTTGCTTAAAATTTCAGAGATTTAGTCCATTATCATTATGGTAGGATGCATGGCTGCCTGTAGGCAGGCATGATACTTAAGGGGTAGCTGAGAGTTCTGGAACCTCAGGCAGCAGCAAGAGAAGAGACACTGTGCCTGGCTTGAACTTTTGAAAACCCAAATCCCAACCCTAGTTACATACTTTCTCCAACATGACCACACCTCCTAATCCTTCTCAAGTAGTGCCACATCCTGATGACTGAGCCTATATGCCTACGGGGAGCATTCTTATTCAAATCAACACAGTGGCTCACCTATGCTTTTCTTCCACTCTCTAACAGCTTTTTTGGTTATTTTTATGAGTAAGTCTTAAATTAGGTGATGGAAATCCTTGATGGCACAATATTTTACTCCCTGGGATCAAATCTGTAATCTTAATATTTAGGATCTAAGCTTTGATTTCTTCATAATGAAAAGATGTAATAAAGACTTTTTATAAAGTAAATAAGATATTTCTAAGGATTTTACTTATTTTCACATTATAAAAGCTATCAGGATTCCTGAAGTTAAGACACTGTTTGCTTTGGTCACCGAGAATAAGCCTAGTCGCTTTTACTTGTTATTTTTATTTGTTTGCTCACTTGCTTTGTTCTATTTTGTTTTGTTTTTGTATTTTCTTCTTTCTGTTTTAAATAAATCAATACTTTTTTAATACATTATACAAGCATTATGGCTCTGATATGAGCAGCCAGCCATGCTCTGCTCTGTTTCATTTTCTGTGCTGCTGGGGTACATTGTCTTTGTAGAGCCTTCCAGCTCCTCTCTGCTGTAGATTTTGTATTTAACCCCTAACATTTCTTGATTTCCATGTGTTTTGAGGGTTTTTTTTTAAACTCCTTTAAAATTTTGTCAGTGCCTGAGAGTCATGCTCTGAAAAGCTGGGTGTCTGGACGTGTACAGCTGAGGATAGAATGTGTTCTGGGGAAATGAAGCCTTCTAAGTGAGAGTCACTTCACACCATATGCCCCAGTGAGTGAGCAGATACACTCACCTCTTGATAGAAAAATAGAGCTTTTCACGTATGCTTATCATTATGAGAAATGACATCAGTAAAGAATTTAAAAAATAGAAACTATCTCTTATTTGGGTTGGAAAGAGACTGGGGGAAAGTTAGACACACCGCCATATGGATAACCTTAATTCTAATTTGCATCTTAATGGAAATGAAGCTTCAAATGTCTGTTCCCTTCAGTCCTTGAGACAGTAAGCCTTTTGTGGTTCTCTTTAACTTAGGAAAGCCAGATTTAAGCTATAAGTGGATTTTCTCAAAGTTCACACCATCTAAAAGTATTTAAGATAAAGATATTATACACTGATATGTTAAGCCACAATTACGGGAATCCTTAAACCTGTGCCAGACTACGTGTTGTTTTTTTTTTCATAAATGAATGCTTCCCTGAGTTTAAAGGTCATTTATCCTCTTTAAAAGAAAAATGTATTAAAAAATAAAATAAACAATTTTCTGGAATACCCAAAGAAATAACTATCTATGTTGTCTCTGCAAACATGAATGATTCTGACTATCATTACCTACGTTTTATAGCATTGACATATCAGGTGTCTTTTTTTTGTGACTGGCACATGTTCCTTTGAAGCATATTAGAAGGATTTTTCTTTGTTCACATATGTAGCTTGTCCATATTTTATTAGCTATAATATCCTACCGTGTGCGGTGTGAATATCCTTTAATTTAATCTGCTCCAAGTGGGTGGCTATTTAAATTGTACTGAGCCTTAAGCTTTACCAGTTCAAACTATGGCACTGTGACACTTTTAAAAAAGAACAGACCCAGAAAGATCGCTGTGACCTTCTCATATTCCTGCCTTGATACAGGTCATGCCACCCAGAATCAATGGCCTGACTCTCCTCTGAAGCACACCATAAAGCCCTGGTCCTCACTGTACCTTGAGGAGAGAGATGTCTTCTTCTCTAAAGACAAGGACACAGAAGGATTGAAGAGTTGGCCTTGCTAAGTTCCCCCAGTTTATTTCCAGTGGGTCATGCCCTCTGTGTCTGACTATTTCTCCACAACTATTCGCCTAGCCACCAAAAGTGGGATAAAAATATGGAGGTTTCTGTGTCTTCACTCTTAAGAGCCCCTACATCGCATCTCTAGTTTTAAAATGCATTGTTGTCTCTCTGAAACCTGCCTTGTATTACAGGGTCTCAGTCACAGGCCCCATAGTGAGCAGCCATCTCCCATGTCTACAATGTTCCAGCTTTGCTTGTCTACACAAGGTTACAACTGTCACCAGTGTATCCAGATCTTCGGTTGCCTTTTAAGTCAGTTTCTAACTTTGAAAACTGGTCCATTTCTTTTTAAAGAAGACATTGTGTCATCTGTTGGAAAGCAAAGCCAGACACTCCCAGAGCTTCAAAAATTATCTAGAATTTCAATGTGATTCAAGATACTTTTATAGTAAAGTAGGCTGAAGAAAAATAATATTGATGTACAGGTAAATAAATTTCAATCTTTATATATACTACAAAATAATTAACTCCAGATGAAAATCACATCGAATTCTACAAGGTAACATTTTTTTTTAAATCTTTACAAACTTAATGTAAGTGAATTTCTTTAGTAGTGCATGAAAAATGCACCTCCTTAAAAATCTGTTTATCTGAAGTTCCCTGTAACTTAAAATGCCTGCTCTTCAAAGTGTGCACCTGGAGGAAAAAAAAGGGTCCAGTGTGGGTGAGGGTGTGGGGTGGATGGAACAGGAGAGCTGTGTAAGGGTGGAGAGAAAGAGAGAGGGGATAGAAAATGGAAGGGAGGAAGGAAGGAAGAGAGGGAGGGAGGCAGGTTAGGGAGGAAGGGAGGTCGTTCAGGTAAAGAATACTACAAAAAACAATCTCATAGATTTAATGGGCAAGATCTTGACACAATATTTTAATGTAGATGTGCAAAAGGCCCATAAACCCACGAAAACAGGCTTAGCTGCACAGTTGTTTGAAAGATGCAAATGCTAGTATACTGGGAGAATTAGGCATGTGAGTGCATGCATGCGCTCACATGCACACAGACACACACACACACACACACACACATGCACAAAATAAGTAAATAAAATATAATTTAAAAATGTTTAAAGAAATGAATCTCAAACGAATTATGCAAAGTGAAAAAAGACACACACGAGACTATGTGTTATGTGATTTTTCAAATACAAAAGCTCTAGAAGAATAGAATTATAGACAAAGCAGATCAGTAGCTAAAAGGAACTGGGATGGATGTGGGGATTAAGGCTGATTGCAAAGAGACTTGAGGAACCTTCCAGAGTAATGGGAATGTCATGTACTCATTAGCAACTCCTCTTCTTTCTCCCTCACCCCTCCCCTCAAAAATTATATTTTCTCTGGCTTAGCTCAGGTTTTGGCCCTGTTCCTTTTTTCTTTTATTATTTCTAATATCTCCTCTGTGCACATGACCTCTAACCTCATTAGCTCCTAGAAAATGCTAAACATATTACCTGGTCACCTTCACCGAAATGCCAACATCTGTTCTACATTTTTCCCCTGAGCCCCACACTGTCTTTCTCCCTCTTCTCCCCATTCCTCCAGAAGGTCAACCTTTTAGGGCCCGATTTCAATTTTCTCACCTCTGCTCTAGAAAATAGCTAATTGTGACCAAATCTTGCTGATTTTTATTTCATGATATTAATTATATTCCCACTGACAACAAACTAAATTGCCCTTTTTTTTTTACTTTTTCTAGTACTATTTTTTTTAACCCCTAATGTCTTCCTCATCTCCAATATCTATTACTGCCTATCGCCACAGCACCAGGAACACACCTGCTCTTGTCTAATATATTCCTGCCATTCTCTTCCCAACAACTGTATTGTTTTCATAGGGACACATACAACATACATACACAACACACACATACAACATACACACACACAACATACACACAAAACACACAAACATACACTACACACCACACACACACACACACACACACACACACACAGAGAGAGATTTTAAACATGGATTGACCACCCCACTTTGTCACTCAGAAGACTTCACTCAAAGCTTTGTCATCCAAAGCCCCACGTTGTCACTCAGAACTTCCCCCCAACCCATCATTCACTGGATTACGTCTAAAACCTTCCAGTCAGCATTTGAAAGGTGAACAGCCTTCTCTACTCCTCTGAACAGAGCATCACCTCCAGGCAAATGATTTGCTCATTCTCTTCAACTATAACGTGACCCTTCTCTTCACCTTCTTGTTTCTTAGGCTACTTACCCTGCTCAGCCTTAACATTCCAAGACCAACATCTGACCACCTCTGTAGAAAGAGGCTCCTCAATTCCTACCTTGAACTGAGCACTCCTTTCTAAAAGTTTACCTCCGTCATTCAGATGATTCATTTGCTAATTACCCATCCGCTGTAGACCAGCATCTCTTCCATTAATGTTTACTTCTGTTGAGTGCTTTATTAGGTGTTCATGCTTATAAATGTTTTCCCTTCAACTGGAGTTTTTATTTCTTCTTTAACAGGGCATCCTTATCCTCTTTGATCTCACAAAACATTTAAGAGTTATACACACACAGTAGGACTTCAGAAGATGTGTATGGGTTCAGCTTGTAAACCCCTTGTCTTTTGAGAACAGGAACGCTCACACTGACAGCCAGGGCCTATTTGAGATCATCACCCTTATATGCTTTCAGTTCCCAAGTCTTCATGATGGTTCTTAGAGCATCAAGGATGAACACATCTCCAGACATCTGTGTCTCCCGTGGCTTTTACTACTTCTGCCTTGCCTTTTGTCCCATGCACCATCATGAAAAAGATTTGGCCCTTATTTACTATACCATTGAGTCAACTGAGCCTAGAGAGTAGTAGACTCTATCACAGGAAGTGAAATAAGAAAAGAATTTTCTGTCTCACAAAGATCTCAGCCAAAATAAATATAAATGCAAAAAAAAGCATCTTTATTGTCTGTTTATTGATTTAGCCAGTATTGTTTATATTTAAGTACTTTGGGAAAGATACATGATAAGAAACTGACACATTTGTATGAACTGGGGATCTACAGTCATGAAATAGCCATCTACGTGAACAGTTTCTCTCAAGCAGAATGTTTTCCTTTCAACTGCTGAATAACCTTTAGTTAGTGACTAAGTAGTAATCTTCTGCCTCTCCTCTAGGTCACACAGCCCACTTTACCTGATGACCCCAACCCACTGCTGACCATCTTAAGGAAAGTTGAAAACAAGAATCTTGTCACATGCCAGCAGCAGAAAATTCTGGGTACTGGCTTCTTGAAGCACAGTGAAGCCAAGACCTCTGAAGACCAAGCTCATTGGTTCCCACTTTGCTGTGTCTGCAATATCTGACCACAAGATTTCAGGTGCTGGGCTCCCTGATCACAGAAGTCCAGCCTCATTCCTCTTCGAAGCTATCACCCTGTCTTTCCTTTTAACCAAAACTCAGAGCAGGTTCTGTCGTGAAGTTGGTACCGCTTGAGAAGACACAATGGTGTCCGTGTTCTGTGTTCCCAGTGGACATATGTGTGCATTGTCACACTTAGTTGCGAGGTGTCCTTTTGGTGGAGGGAGCCCCCATTTCATTGGGAAGCTCACCTCCTATTTTCATCCTTTGTGATTCTAAGGGTGATGGTTCATCATGGCCTATGATTCATAGCATCCAAAGTGACTATTGTACTGGGCATACGACTGTATCAGAGTCAATGAGGGAAGGTTGGGGTCCCAGTGAGTACTGAGAGATTTGTGTGGGAAACAGCTGTTCTTCTTCCTGTGTTTGAAGCTGACAATCGTCTTGCCGTTGAATAGAATTGAGATTTTTTTTTCTTTTTTACTCTAACAACAACAAATAGAATCGCTGTCAAAATATCACAGTAGTGAGAAAAGGCAATTAGGGGTAAATCTTTCCTTCTGTCCTAGAGAATGAAATCTCTGATCTAGATGGAGACCTAACATGCAATTGAGCAGTTGAGACCTGGTTAAGGAACCACCTCTAGGAAGGCAAGCTCACCCTAAGCCATGCTGAAGAGATGGGAGGAATAATTGTCCCTTTAATGAGATACTGTACTTTTCTTTCTCCAAATTCCCACCACCTAACACAGTCCTTCCAAGCCACTGTAAAGTTCTGCTTTGTCTGCCCACCTTTGTTTAGACTCAGAAAAGCTTAGCTTTTCCTTTTTCTTCTTTTCTGTCTCTTTCAACTGCTGAGGAGCCTAAGCATGCTTTTTTTCTTCCTGATACTTTGAGCTTCCTTACTCTTTCCCTAAAGCTCGCCTCCCCACCATGTGGCTATTCATCTGCCATATGACTGAGGCTCCATGCTGGCTAAACAGTATGACCTTTTTCCTTGTCTTCTCCATTCTCTTGCTTGGACATCTGCCAAGATTTAGTTTTCCTGCTCTTGGGAGGGAGTGGTGGTTTCTTATTGTGGTCTTCCATTTTAAAGTTTTCTTTTCATTATGTATTATTTGTGAATGTGATGTCTATATATCTGCGTGTGGCTGTGTGCGTGTAAATGTGGGTGCCCAAGCATCTGGAGGCATGAGGTCTCCCAGGGTTTCTTCCGTTAATGCTTCCCCCTCTGCCTGTATTGTCCTCTGTATTGTTGTGAACTGTCTAACCTGGGTGATCGGCGCCGAATGTGGGTTCTTTGAAGGAGCAGTACACTCTCTTAACCCCTGAGTCAGCCTAAGATTGTCTTTTAAACCTCGAGAAAATTGTCCCCCAAGCTTCTGTTTCAGTCTGCCATTAAATTATTTTATTAATGAGACTAAGAACCCCAAAGGGGATTTTGATTTCCCCTGTACCGGGTGGTGACTCCTGCAGAGCTCACTAAAATCCCAGTCAACAGTGACAACAGGTAAGATTGCCTTGAGCCCCACAGGTACTTTTCTAATGAGCACTGGCTGTGTCCTGCTGACAGTATTTAGCTTTTCTGGCAGTTTTTAGTTTTCTGTCACTTATAACTGGAACAGAGCACTGAGAACCACCCACTTTGCCACCAAACTGCAAAAATGATCATATCTACTAGGGAGTTTGAGAAAGAGCTGCTTGCGGGACTATCCATGCTGATGCTGGGAAAGAATGAGGGGGTTTGAGAAAAGGGCTACTTGGAGGGGGGGCTATTCATGCTGATGGTGGGAAAGAATGCAGCCTGGGAATCAGAAACCTAGAGCAGTGGCTTCTGGTTGAGTCAGTTTTCGTTTTCCAGCAGGGTTGTCTTCTGTGAGCAATAGTAATTGAGAGTAGCCATCTACTCTGTGAGAGCTTTAACAGCTGTGTCACAGTAGCTTGGTGAAGGAGTCACTTGCCAGGGAGTGTGCTGAGGGTGCTCTCCAAAGCCACGAGAAGGCCTCTCCTAAAAGAGGAAGAGTGGACCAGGCAGCTGTGACACCATTGCCGGCAACTGGCAGGACCATGACACCTATAAAACATTCTAGTCACGCATAGTCTTTCCACAGAAGATACTGAGGCACCAAGGAGAGATCACGCCTCCTCTGGATTCAAAGATGAATGTGTTTCCAGAAGTATCTGCCCTTGCTGGATTTGGGTAATGTTGTTTCATCACTAGTCTCCATCAATGTATTGTCCAGACTGGGGCTGGGAAGTAATTCAGAGTAGAGAAAATGCTTAGCTTTCTTAACACACTAGGCTATGTGTTCCCAGGACTGTAGAAAAATGAAATGCCCAGTGGGCTGTGCCCTTTGCTTAGTGAGTGTCTCTGATATTATTAACTTGAAGAAACTTGAAGTATTGGCCTCAGCTCTGGTCTCTTCATCTTATGTTGATGTTTTTCTCAACTAAAAATAGTAGCTTCCTGCTTCCCTGCGATCAGGCGCCTCCAACATCAATGTTGAAATATTTACTTCAGCTCCAGGAAAACGAGTCTGTTATGTCTCTACAGTTCGGCTGGCGGAAGCAAAGTTTTCTTGGCAACACCCCCACAGCAGCCTGCAGGAAAGGGTCACCCAAATCTACAAAGGGGCAATCGGCAAAGACTGCCTTTCTTCTCTCTCCTTTTTCCCATTTAGCTCTGAGCTATGAACATGCTTAAAAGCACAATCGAGGAGGCCAGTTCTGAATGGTCTTTGTTCTCTGAGATAAGTTCAAAGATATCAAAAGTCGCCCTCTGAGGCTGGAGGGAAAATGCTTTCTACTTAGCAGCCAAAAGAGTTGAAAGTCTACGGGCTTCCCAGAAATTCAAAGGTAAGAAGCAAGAAGGTAGTTGAAGATTGTTTCCTGACATTGGAAAATCCAGTTTTCCTTTTTTTTCTTCTTCTTCTTTTTTTCTCTTTTTTTTCTCCCACCGCCCCCACCCCTGCAGGCAAATCAGACTTATGCAGCTGTGGCTTTAGAACAATTAGACACACCTAGACAACCAAAAGGCCATGCCAAGAAACTGTCCCCAGGACAGAGACAGTGAGTGTTCTGACATCCTATGCACCGGCCGGCTTTTTACAGTCTTAGGCCCTCTCATGCGTGTTTCCCACACATAAAAAATGCAAGTATCCAACCCATATGCCTGAGTGTCTTTTTCTCTGTGTTGCTGGTCAGAGCAGCTGGCAAAACATGACCTAGGACTGAGGAACCCCTTGACACATCAGTCCACCGAGGTCCTTGGGTCATGGTCAAAAAGATGTCTGGATCTTTAAAAGACACTGATTGTTTAAAGAATGAAATCATTCCTCTGAAACCTTAACCCAGCATCATAATTGGACCCAGAAAGATACTGTGAGAGTCTCAATGAAAAAGACGTGTGTGTGTGTGTGTGTGTGTGTGTGTGTGTGTGTGTGAGAGAGAGAGAGAGAGAGAGAGAGAGAGAGAGGTGGGGGAGAGGTGTATTGAGGCCAAAGATCAACTTCGGATGCTTCCCCTCCACTTTTTGATACAGGGTTTTTCATTAGCCTGGAGTGCCCATGTCATCGAATGGCCATTGAGCCCCCAGGGAATCTGTCTGCTCTATCTCCCCCCAGCACAGGAGTCACAAGCATGCACTAGCATGTAGCTCTTTTACACAGGTGCTAGGAGTCAAACTCAGATATTCAAGCATGCCTCCCACTGACTGAGCAGCTGTCCCAGCCCACCTCCTTTTTTGTTTTGCTTTGACTCCTATTCACAAAGAAGAAAAGCCTGACACCAGAATAGGGTGATGTTAGTCCGGTACTGGAAAAGGACTCAGATGAGGACTCACAAGTCCTGATGGCTCCCCAAACTTGATGTTAGCATCTATGCAAAAATTCAAGGCAGGAAAAGTCTACTGGTCATGAGGGCATCTTCCAGTCTCCAAGCAAGCCTCTGTTATTTCTCATCCCAGGCCATGCATTAGAGTATATGATAAAACCCTGTTATGAGGCAGTGAGGCAAGGAAAGGACGGAAAGGATCAGTCTCCATCTGGGCCAACCACAACCTAGGGACTTTGATCCCAATCTGTGTTTTCTACAGCTTGTAGTATCTCACATTTGGAGGCTCACAAAGATTATGAACTCACCCATAATCATCTCTATTTTATATAAAAACACAACACAATTCAGTATCTAGCCCCTACTCCCAAACCCTAGTCAGTTGCTTTGTTTTTGTCTTTTAGACAGTGTCTCACAATCTAAGTATGGCTGGCATAGGACTCGTTATTTAAACTGAAACTCAGGGAAACCTGCCTGCTTCTGCCTCCTGAGTGCTGGGATTAAAGGGGTGTTCCACCACACCCAGACCAACATCAGCCACCCCACCCACCCTCCCACCTACCAATCTCACAAGTGCATGGATTCCAAACACTGCCACCACACTTGGCTTTCTTCCTATTTCAAAACAGCATTTGGGTCAAGAATAGACGAATCAAATCAAAGAAAGAATAATAGTTTCAGGCTAGTTACTCTATGTCCCCAAATGAACAATTAATGTATTGCTACTGTCTGCAAAAATATGATCTAAACAAATAACAACCGTTTTTTTAAAATCCCCACAGTTACTCAGTAGGCACACAGAACACATTAGTTTCTGGCAATATCTCCAGGAATTAATTGAGTATAAAATACCATGCAGAAATGGGGGTACTCTAGTGGAAATGAAAAAGGGTAATGGTTTTACAGAATACAGAGTCAAGCCTCACATCCCATGCCCTCCCCTCAGTTTCCTCCCATGCCTCCTCCTTCCACAGAGACAGCCGGGCACAAGGAAGAAGTCGCCAAGATTTCTAAACAGAGAGCATGATTTACAGATGAATCACAACCATGTGACCTACAGCTCTGTCAGAACTCAGGAGGGAGTCGCTCTCGGGTGGTAATGGCCTCATTATGAATGTTATGGAGGCGGCAGTATGTCTTCTCTGAAAGATAAAGCAGTATTACCCACACTTCACAGAGCAAATTAAATTCCTTTGAGTTATTTACCAACTTGAAGTCCGTGCTATTCTCTATGAGCAGAAGTTTCAAAGGAAGATTATGCTAATACCTCAACAGAATGGCTCTCTAGAGTCGCAGGGTGTCTCCTAAGAAGATGCCCCCTTCCCATCTGCTGCCATACCTTCTGCTTGTCTGGCCAGTTGATCTGATGGTCTTTGGTTTTATGTGCTCTCTTTGGGAAGAAGAAAGCATTATTATCAGCTTTAGACCTACCAAATGTACCAAATCTTGGCATTTCTAGCCCATATCTTGTTTACTGAGTACCTACTATGCGCCTGGCTCTATCTTTAGTCAATCTGTATACAATAATCTCATTTGAAGCCAATAACCATCTCATAAGGTAGGTATATTTCCACACTATATAAGCAGATATACCAAGAAATGAGGATTCCTGCTCAAGTCAAGTGATAGTAATGATTAAAAACTTAAGCCAGATGTGGTACTGCAAACCCATAATCCCAGCACCCAGGAGGCTGAGGCAAGAAGATAGTGAGACCAATCAAAGCTATAAATCAAGGGTTCATCCAGAGGGATTGGGGAGATGCATGGAAAAGAGGAGTCTACGTCCCCAGCTTTCCTCAATAGCATCAGAAACCAGGAAGAAGCAGCTGTGTGGTCTATGATCTGTAGCCACATAAACATGTCCGAGTTTGTGAAATGAGATACCAACATTTGCTCAGCGTCTTCACAGAGTCTTTGCTGTCCTTCCCATCACTGAATCTCAGAAGCTTCTTTACTTTTTCTGCACATGAAAAACCTACAACTAAACCACAGATCACATACAATGGCCAAAGGTCCAGTTGGCCTTCTGTATCTGCAAATTCAACCAGCAGTGGATCAAAAATGCACAGAAAAAAGATGACCTGCTGACTCTGTATAGACTCTATTATTCCCTAAGAATGTGGCAATTATTTACATAACCTTTATGTCATATTTGGTTTTATAAGTAACCTAGACATGATTTAGAGTGTGTTGGAAGGTAAACATGGATGATATGCAAATACTAGATCATATATGTGTCTAAACCATCTGAGAATTTTGGTATCTGCAGATACCAATCCTAAACCCATACTGAAGAATGACTGTTGTCTTAGTTAGGGTTTCTATTGCTGTGATAACACACATGACCAAAAGCAATTAGGGGAGTTTATTTCAGCTTACAGTTCTACATCACAGTCTGTCAACTGAGGAACTCAGGGCAGGACCTCAAGGCAGGAACCTATGGGCAGGAATGGATGCATAGACCATGGAATGCTGCTTACTGGCTCATTCCACACGGCTTGCTTAGGCAGCTTTCTCACACAGCTCAAGACCACTTGCTCAGGGATGGCACCACTCAGAGCTGGGTCCGCCCACAACAATCATTAATCAAGAAAATGCCCCCACAGTCTTGCCCATAGACCTTTCTCAGTTGAGGTTCTCTCTTCCCAAATGACCCTATCTTATGTCAAGTTGACAAAAGAAGAAAAAAGAGGAGGAAGAGGAGGAAGAGGAGGAAGAGGAGGAAAAAGGAAGAGGAGGAAGGAGGAAGGAGGAAGAGGAGAAAGGAGGAAGGAGGAAGAGGAGGAGGAGAAGGAGAAAGAAGAAGAAGGAGAAGAAGGAGAAGAGGAGGAAGAGGAGGAAGAGGAGGAAGAGGAGGAAGAGGAAGAGGAGGAGGAGGAGGAAGAGGAAGAGGAGGAGGAGAAACAAAAAAATCTTAGCCAGACCATCTAATGTTTAACCGGCAAGTCAACTGCCCAGTGTCACCAACTGCCTAGTACCCACTGCTTCTTTTCCTACTTGGCCTCTTGGTCAAGCAATAATGATCAAGAATGTAATAACTAATTAATTAAAATAATGAATGAAATAAAAATAAAATAAATAGCAACAAAATAATAAACAACTAACAAAATGGAAAACGATGGAAGGATCCTGCATCAACCCCTGGCACTTTATGGGCACCACCTGCACACACACATATACACGTATGTGCCCCCTACACACACGAGAAGCATACAAGTTTCCATTTTCAAACCAACTGTTTGTATTGCTTATGACTTAGAGAGGAAATGTCCGCAAGATACAAATAAGGTGTTGAATGTCCTTGGCTCTTACAAATGCAGCAAGAAATGAGGGAACGCATCAAGGCCACTGACGGAGAGTGAAGTGATTGCCAATAAACGAAAGAGCAGGGTGCTGAGGAGGAGGCTCCAAGGGTAAAGTGCTTTCTGCACAGGCGTGAGGACAGCACCCAACTAAGAGCCGGATGGCCATATACACAGTGACCTAAGCTCTGAGAGGCAGGGATAGGTGGATTCTGGCAGTTTGCTGACCAGACAGTCCAGCCAAAATAGTCACCTCCAGATTCATGAGAATTTCTGTCTCAGAAAAGTAAACTGGAGAAGTGATGGAAGAAGACCCCCTGATGACAGTCGACCTCTGACTTCTACATGAGCCCAATAAGTTCATCAGGACACACATACACTCACATACATACATACATACATACATACATACACACACACACACACATACTCACACACACATATACATACATATATATGTATATATATATATACACATATGCACACATATACATATACGCATATACATACACACACACTCCAATTTGAACAAAAGTGTACAAATATGTATGTCTTGTGTCTTAGCTGTGTGGACATCAGAGCCATCATAGACAGGAGCCCTTGCCCTCAGGATTGTGATCCATAAAGCATAAGATTGACTCACTGGAGCCTTTTCAGGTACTGATTTCTCTTGTCTTTGTCTCCCCCTCAGCATTGACCTATGGCAGATGGATTTTAATTGAATGCCTGTGAAGAATCTATTTTAAACTGAAGACTCCACTCAAGGGGAAATGGCTCTCAGTTCTGGTGTCAAGGACAGATGGACATGTCTCAAGAACTTATAAGAACTGTATAAAATAAGGTTTTGCTCATAAGAGACTGTCCAAGCATAAGAATGAGAATCGTTTCCTTAATTACAGTCCTGGCACATTAAAGCCAGGTCAAAATCCTTACCATTCACAGTCTTTTATAAACTAATTGTGTCAGCTGGCCTCCTATTACTTCAACAAAGAGCCACTTAAAAAGAAGACAGGTTCATGTAGGCTCCCAGTCTCAGAGACTCCAGTTCATGATTGGTTAGCCATGTGATTATATGAAGCACCGTGTAATTCCTGGCAGGGATCTCATGGTGGAGAAAATCTCACCTCACAGTTGCCAGAAAGAGCAAAAGGACTAGAGTATTCCAGAGTCTCTTTTGAGAGTATGTCCCCAGTAAACAGCCATCTCCCACTCCTCCCTACTGCATAAAAGGTTCTACCATTTTTTAGGATCACCAAGCTGAGGACTAAGCCGTTAACACACAGGCCCTGGGGGACATTTCAGATCCAAATTATAGCACCTATGTGTTCTGCCTGTTATCCAAAAGCCAACTTACATCCATTAGCTTGATGACCACGATGGTCAAGCTTCATTGTCAACCTGCCTGACGTTGCAGTGACCTAGCAGACACATGCACTGGTTTATCTTTGATTGTGTTTGCAGAGATTCTTAAATGAGGATGGGAGGCTCGATCTGAATGTAAGTGGAACTATTGCATGACCAGACTGAATAAAAACAAAAAAAGGGGGGATAGTGACAGGGCCCTAGCACGCATCTCTCTCTACTTCCTGACTACAGATGCAGTGTGATAGGCAAGTCCTAGTTCCCATGCCTACCCTGCCATCACGCACTCTATATATCCACAAATGATGAGCTTTTGCTTGGTATCAGGTATTTACCCCAGGGATAAGATAGTCAGTAATACAGCAACTAGTAAACAACAAAGCAAAACAGAAAACTGTGTCAACGCTATGGATAAACTGGAGTGCCTGCATGCCACTGGCGGGAATACAAAATTATGTAGATGCCATGGTAAACAGGATGGAGATCACTCACAAAACGGAAATGGAATCATCCATGGTCTGACAATTCCATTTCTTGAAATATAACCAAAAGATTGGAAAGTGAAGTCCTGAAGAGATACTTATAGCAGAAAAAAAAGGGGGGAACCCAAATATCTCTACATGTAATAGAGTATTGTTTAGCCTTTAGAATGAAAAAAATATGTGGTATCTGGTTCCACTCCAATGAGCCTTGAACCTTGAGAATATCATGCGAAGTGAAATAAGTCAGTCACAAAAATTCAATATTCAACAAGCGTCATCACAGAGAACTTGCCATAAATGGTGATGGAGTGATTGACAGCAGTTAGAAGGAATGGGTGGTGGTTAATGACTTCAGAGTTTCAGTTTTGCAAGATGAAGAGAGCTCTGGAGGCTGGTTACACAAGAATGCCCATGGATGAAACACTACTCTGAAGGCAGTGAGTACCTTTTGTGTTGTGCATATTTTATCATCCTTAAAATTCTTATTTAAGATGCTATGGGCCATGGGCATAGGAGGACATGAAATGCCGCCCAGAACACACGTTTCGTGGAAAAGCCACTTCAGGTGATTAAATACTGGGAGGCCACAGGCTATTGCCAAACCCTACTTCTCCTCCATTTCTCCTCCTGATGTGTCTCTTCTCTGCTTTTGTTTCACCAGTATTTTACTAAGAGTTTATTAGGCATGCTGCTGATACAGGAAAGCACATTCATGTTGCTGTGGGATATCTGGCTTGATATCATGTGGCTATTATGTAGGTGACTACCGTTTCAGTTCATGCGTGCAACAGCCATGTTATATCCATAGAACTCCTCCCTGTCCTCCAGCTCCATGGCCCATAGCATTTTAACTTAAGAATTTTAAAGATGATAAAATATCCTACCATGCAAGAGGGTGGGGCTGCCAACCTATTGGCTGTTTTGGGGAGGGAAATTCACTTTGCTTTAGGTGTGTGGCCACTGGTAGATTCTTCATGCTTCAGTGGATGACCCTAATGTCTGTGTGCATATAAGCAGCACTAACTGTATACAGTGGGCTGAATAAATGAGTAAGAGACAGAGGAGAGAGTGAGAGAGAAAGAAAGAAAGAAAGAAAGAAAGAAAGAAAGAAAGAAAGAGACAGAAAGAGAGAGCAAGAGAGAGACAGAGAAAGAGAGAGCGAGAGACTGTGAGTGACAGTGCAAAAGAGAGACAGACAAAGAGAGAGAGCAAGAGGCTGTGAGTGACAGCACAAAAGAGAGACAGACAGACAGAGAAAGAGAGAGAGCGAGAGACTGTGAGTGACAGTGCGAAAGAGAGACAGACAGACAGACAGACAGACAGACAGACAGACAGAGAAAGAGAGAGAAAGAGAGGGAGGGAGGGATGGACAGAGGGAGGGAAGGAGAGAGGGAGAGAGAGAATATTGGGTGGGAAGGAAACAGATGAGCAGATGATCAACATACATGTTACATATGAAAATTTCAAAGAATAAATAACACCTTAAGTACACACATATAAAATAGCTCCTCCTTAATTACTATGCTGGGTATAACATCAGTACTCTTTCTGGGCTGGCTAGTTTTATGTCAACTTGACACAAGCTTGAGTCATCTGGGAAAAGGGAATCTCAATTGAGAAAACACCCCCACTAGACTGGCCTGTTGGCAAGCTCCTGAGGCATTTTCTTGATTAATGATTGGTGTCTGGTGGGCTCAGCCCACTGTGGGCAGAGCTTCTCCTGGGCTGGTTGGTGGTCCTGGGAGCTACGAAGAAGCAGGCTGAGAGAACCATGAAGTGCAAGCCAGCAAATAACATTCCTCTGTGGTTTCTACTTCAGTTCCTGCCTCCAGGCTTGTGCCCCAACTCCCTTAGATGACAGATTGCAGTGTAAAATGGCAAACTGAAATAAATCCCTTCCTCCCCAGTTTCTTTTGGTCTTAGTCTTTTGTCATGGCAATAAAAGCCCAGCTAAGATACTTTCCCAGCAGGCCTTGTCTTCTCTTGCTTTCTCCCATGAGTTTCAGCTGGATGGGGCTCTCTACCAGTCTCGCCTCTGTGCCTCAGGCCAAACCTCCCCATCCTGAAACAGAACAGAATCCTGATTTTATCTACCTAAGAGCAAGCTGGAGGGCCCATGGGCTGTCCCTGTCTGCCATAAATCTGAGTCCTGTACCTCGGGGTAAAGGGTGAGTCACTAAGCTGAGAGGAAGCATGGCCCTGTTGGGGATCTCTCACGGCAGCCTGTGCTTCTTTTGTCACTCCAGAAGCAAAAATTTGATGCTCACTGTGGTTTATGAGGGAAATGAAGTAGCATCATGGTGTTGACGAAACTCGGAGCTCACAAATGTCTGTCTGTCTGGCGCCTATTAGACCTTTTTCTTCTCGGCAATTAAACTGTTCTTAGTTCCAGAAGCTTCTCCACCAGAGCTCCGAAGGTTGACATCTTGTCTTCTCTCTCCCTAAACAAGAGAAGAACCTCTGACCTACAAACATGGAGCAGTCTGATGGACAGTTTGATAACATTCCCGCATGTGTTCACTGCATCTCTCCAAGCAGGCAGAAAATGTGATGAAGGGTTAGGAACCTGACTGCCTGTATCCTCTGCCTTTGCCACGTCTCTATGTAGAGAAGATGGATGCAAACACTCAAGAAACACCATGAATTCTCTACCTCGAGTCTGGACCCTACAGTTTCAAAAACAGCATGACGTTAAGACAGAGACATTGTCTGATATTACCCTCTAGGGTACACAGGGAATTCTAGGGAGAAATGGCCCACTCCAAGGAGCCATCTCTATTTTCCTTTCACTACCATATATTTCCCCCAAGATTTCTCTCTCTAACCTTAAGAAATGGCTGACATGAGGTCACGATCATTCTGGAACTCTCAGTACTGAAGCATTAGTGGGGATATTGAAAAAGAAAATCGTTCTGTTTCCTTTTTACATTTTCTTACTCCAGAGTAGACTAAATTGAGGTTCCCTAGCAACTAAGATCTCTGCAAAGATTCATTATCCTATAATGAATCCTAAGTCCCATTATCCTGAGTCACATCATTTTATGCACACAGTATCTTACATAGCTGCCCAGTTACTCTGCTTTATCAGTTGAAACAGAAATGTTATAGAAGTCAACTCTGGTGAGTTACAAACTCCATAAGCATCATGTGTTAATCCTGAGATTTGCCAGAAAAAAACAACTGCACCATTTGGGGCAAAATTTGAACCAAGCTTTACTAAATATTAAATACTGACCAAGAGATGAACTTTGGTCAGGACCATTCCCTGAATTTTCCATCTGGAATGGCCTCCAGTCACGTGTTGCAGGGGTTTATAAGGACAAACCTACAGGCCACCATACTTTCCCATAATGCTTCGATATTTCCCAAGAACTACAATTCCCAGCATTCCAGGAAGTTACCTAGTTCCTGGGCAGGTGGGGCTTAGAGGTTAATTTTCAACATTATACATTGCCCAGAAAAGAACTAGACATGGGTTCTCTCCTGAAAGAGAAGAATTTTAGTGCTATCCCTACATCCTGACACAAGCGAATGACTGACTAGTTAAGAACTCATGCAGGTATGCTCACACTCGGCTAGGGCTCTGCTGAATGATGACTCCTGGTTGCTCACAGGCCTTATCGAGCTTTCCAGATCGACTTCTGTTGAAAACACAGAGGGGAATGAGAAACAACTGAAAAACACACTTCTTCCAGCACTGGCACAATAACCCTTTGTTTTGTATATTCTTTATGCATGAGAATGACAATTATTTTCTGAGCTAACTTGTTTGAGAGGTAAAGTGCTGCATGGGAAAATGCAAAGATATAATTAGAATATCAAGGCCAATGAAACTAATCATTTCAAATTAAGCCCATACACAACTGTGGCACCACAAAACCACCTTCTCTTCTTTGCTTGTGGGGGAACATTCCAGAGACATGAAGGAAAATCAACTGTTTTTTCCCCCGGGAGTTGAGATGGTAAACTACCTCCTGCCCAGAATATACTTTACAAATCCTAAGTGAGCTAAACAAAGCTTTTATTCTCTGTCAACACCCTTTCCTGAGGCAGATGACTGTCCCTAACATGAACAGGAAGTGCTGCTGGCACTCTGAGCACAGGGAATATAAAGCACCCTTTCCTGTTCATGTTTCGCTGTATCCAGCCACACTCTCCCTTTTGAAACATCTTTGTCTCTTAAGAAACCATGGCAACAACAGGGCTCGGGAGCACAGTGACTTCTCCATAGGCAACGTGGCCTGTTCTCTGCGATTAGAAGTTATGATTTGGGAAAATATCTACAATCCAGTGTATTTGAAGAAACCAGGAGATGGCTAGGATGATATGCTAGGTGGTAAATATCCATCGGTAACTACAGCACTGATTTGATAAAAAAAAAAAAAAAAAAAAAAACCCTCAGCAAGTCTGAACTTTGGAAGAAACGCAGTATGTAATCGATGGATCACATTCCTGGACTCAAAGAAACTGATCGGTAAGATTCAGTAGCCATGACTGATTGCCTGGCTGAGGTAACAGAGCCCAGTAAAGTCCTAGGTGTCTTTTTTAATGACCTTTATTGCCTACCACTTTGTCCTCACTTGTGTTGAACTACCACGCACAATCTGTTGCCTTCAGCTGTCTGTGGAAAAATTATACCAACCACATGCTTAGACAGAAGGAACACAATGCCTTGCTTACTTTGCATCCACAAAGCTCATCGAGGTGGGGAAAAAATAAAAAACACAAAACAGGCGTGCTCAGTCACTTTCATGAGGATAAATGACGATGCTTCAAAAGTAACTTTGGAACAAACACGAATCAATTTATGATATGACGGCATTCAGAGTAATGAGACATATGAACCTGAGTCTTAGGATGAATGCTTCTAGAGATGGCACATTAGCAGTCTCTGAGCTGAGGTAGTGGCAGTCCTGGTCTCACCAGCACTCCCCGTGATATCCTGAACTCTGCTTCAAGGGGGATTGCATAGATCCAGTCACAGGATTAGTGGTGGAGGCAGTAGCAGCCTTCAGCAGCTCAGCAGAAAGATGGGCTTGGTGTAGGTTCCAGCCCAGCCCCCATCCAGCCTCCAATCTCTGGGAAGACCTGCCACTCACTTCCTGCACTTCTCCAGCCTGTCCAACACTGCTGTTACCTTATCTATGTATCCCTTCTGCCTTAATATACCCACAGTAGTTTCTGTGTCCAGTCTAGATATCTGCAAGTCCCCACGTCTTACCTCTCTCCAAGGAAGACTCAGAAAACAAAGGGAGCCAGAGCCTGCTCTGTCAAGAGCATGGGTACAGAGAAATGAACAGAGAGCCATGAGCTGTCAAATTCAACTTAAACTAAACGTGACAAGCCACACTTAAATTGAAAAGCAACAAGAACAAAGAGTTATGAAGGCATGTTCTCATCACAAGTGTCACCATGTGCCCCACAATAGCCATCTCTCCCAAGAAAAAAAGAACACTTACTACCCTGGTTTCTGGGATTTTCCCCAAGGACTACTCCCCTACCCCCAACTGTCACCTGTCTTCAGAATCTAAAACAAATTGCCACCTCCAGAGTCACGGCTCCTTCTAGAAGCAGTTCACCACCTAGGGAATGGTTGGCAGAAGGGTATGAAAACCCAAATCTGTGTCTTAACTATGAGGGGATTTGTGGCTTCTGAAACCTCTGTTGGGTCCCCAGCTCAGGTCAGCTTCACCCTGGTCTCAGTGTTCTCTGCCCTCTTCTCCTGAGAGTCCATCCCACACACACACCCTCACACATCTACATTCTGAGGACATAGTGATGGTTGATCCTATTTGACTACAGAATACCAAGAAACCTGGCAAAGCATTATATATTTCCCACCCTTTTGCTGAAAGAGAAACAGGGCCGATGTGGTATTTGGTGACTCTACAGAGGGTCTCTCCAGAGTGGGGATGATACATAAAGCCGACAGAGAGAAAGAAGCTGCCTTCTCTATGAACACCTGATCTGTTCTGTCCGGTATGGGACAAAAACTCGGAGGAAAGGCAAATTCACTTTGTTTTCCATCAGAAATAATCTCTTCCTGCCTGTGGATGTCAGACCTTCAGGTCGTCTGTTTTCAGCTCCATGACTCACACCAATCAACACCTGAATCCCAAGGTCTGTGCTCTTCTGACTGCTTTCTTGTTCTGAGGCGTTAGGACTTGAACTGAGCCTCGCTGTTACCTTCCACCATGAAGAAACAGAATCTGTTTAACCCCATGAGAAACATGACAATGCTTGTCACCTCAGAAAGCAAAGCACAGATCTCACTAGATAAACAAATCTCCCTGGGCCTTGCTTGACTTTAAACTCCTAGCTAGCCCCTGGAATTCTATTCTTTATGAATTACCAAAACTTGGGTATTTTGTTATAGAAATACAAACAGACTAAGGCAGGCCTATAGTCATTTGAAAGTAGCATAACCCGTGGTTTATACAACAGAAATGTGTTTGCTAAGACTTCTAAAGGTTGGAAGTCTAAATCAGGGTATAAGCAGGGGCTAGCTCCTTCTGAAGAACTAAGGAGTGAGAAAGATCTGCCTCAGGCTTTCTGCTTGATCTGAACATATCTTCATCTATCTATAGAATAGTTCTTATCTATTCTCCCTGCATGGTAGCTCTGTTTCTAAATACCCTCTTTAAATTGTTAAAACTTCATTGATATACTTGTGTGAGTATGTGCTCATGTGTGCATGCACGCGCAAGCGAACACACACACATACACACTCCAATAATACACATGCTGCTGTAAGCTTATAGAAATCATAGGACCATTTGAAGGAGTCTCTTCTCTCCTTCGATCATGTGGGTTCCAGGGATAGAACTCTGGTCTCCAGGCTCAGCAGCGAGAGCCTTTACCCACTGAGTCTCTCCAGGCTCAGCAGCGAGAGCCTTTACCCACTGAGTCGGCTCACCACCCTCAAATTCCCACTTTTTAAGAAGATGCCAGCTGTATTAAATTAGAGTTCATCTTAATGACCTAATTATAGTCTGGTTACCTTTGTAAATAACCTGTCCCTAGACCATCTGGGGTACCAAGAGCTAGAACGCCAGTATACAAACTTGGAGGCAAAGCAGAAGACACAGTCTAGCCCATAACAGAACCCACCCTGCAACCATATTCAATTGTGCTTTCAGAACTCACAGCCTCTGAGTCTTCCCCGAGACTCAGTTCAGTCAAGATACCAGGCATGAAGAGAGGGAAAGTTTCCCCAATACCAGTTGACAAGATTTAAATCAGGGAGAACTCAGGTTCCCAGGCTAGGAGGGAAAACCCAAAGTGGAGAGCCCATTGGGCAATCTGCATTTATAAGGAAGCTATTTATTACACATAGTTGCTTGATGAGGAATGTGGCTAATAGCCCAACCCGTCTCTGGAAGGGTGTCTGGGAATCCAACATAATTAACCTTCTATGCTTCATAGAAGTTGTAATTAATATAACTCAAAATTAATAGCAGTATGATGACGGGTAGATGCAGAAGGAGGAAGGCACAGGCAAACAGGTGCTGGAATTTTTACTAGAAATGGATGGGTTTTATTTGTGTGCATATGTACTCTTTGGTTGACCGGTACAGCGACTTTCCTCCCCATATACAATGCTTTAATTGGAAGCTATAAAGGTGAGGGTGTAGCCCTGTGTACACACAAACTTTGTTTGAGTAAAGCCTGACTGGTCAACACTTTGTGTCAGGGGACAGGACAACAGGAAATGTGCACTACAGAGAAATCTATACATAAGTGCCCAACAGCTGCTCACAGCCTGCCAGCCAGCATTGGAGAACACAGGTTGGTGTTATAGCCTGTATCTTGAGCCATCAAAACCCTGTTGGGATAAACCGTTTGAAGGAGCACAAACAGGCAGGATTACAATTTGGCCCCAGGCCCTCAGTCCCAAGAACACCGCCTTGAAAACATCAGAAAGCTACAGAGGCCTGAGAATCAAGCACAAATGTGCTCGTGTGCCAAGAGAACCTAAGACAGCTATTTTCACAGCATATTGGGACTTGGCCAAGTTCCAGAAAACATCAACCAAGTAGCCTGCCCTGATACTTCAAAGAAGGAACTCGCACTGATAAATCCTGTCCCACACTTTCTACAGCGCTCACTTAATCTTGAGGTATACGATTCCACAAGAGTGAGTCACCAGGCTGGAGCCTCAGGCATATCCACAGGACAGGGAGAATGAGAAAAAAGGGGCTCTCACATCTGTTGTCTAGGATAGTTCCCCTCCCCCGACTCCTTGAAGTTGTGCAAAAAAAAAATATATATATATATATCATAGGACACTTGAGTTATGGCCTAGTTTACCTATACAGAGGCCTCTATTGCAACAAACTTGGCCCACCATTTTTAGTCACCATGTGTTACCACGGTTTGATAAAAATCACCAGAGAGGCCGTAGGTGAGGATGTACAGAGTTTGTACATTCAGGAAACCTCTCAGCCATGTGACAAGGCCAACTCTTTCTTTGACAGGTTCACACTTTTCTCAGGATATCTAAAACTTGAAATGCCTACATATTTCAAATTCTATTAAAGTTCAAAAACTACTCATAGCATCTCCAAAAAAAAAAAAAAAAAAAAAAAAAAAAAAAAAAAAAAAAAAAAAGGCAGGAGGAGGGTTGTTGGGAGAGCAGTAAATTACTTGTCTAGAAATCCAAGGCCCTCAGTTAGATCCCTGACACATGACAATGACTGTTAGCATTCAGTCTAAGCTCCACCCCACAGTTACCTGGCAACAGCCAGATATACCTGACTCATTCTAAAAGGGGCCGCTTGCCCCCTCCTCTCTGCTTTCTCTTACACCCTGTCTCCTCATTCCCTTCCCCCCTCTCTCCACATGCCTGTGCCTGTGCTCTCCCTCAAATCTACATTAGACATTCTTCTCCATCACATCTAGGAGCATCATGGCCTCCTTCTATATTTATTTATTCATTTATTTATTTTCATTCAGTGAAAGTGAGAAGCATATGTGAGAAGGAAAGTTGACAGGACCTGACAGGAAACAAGACTGACTTTTGCTCTTTTGTTTGGTTTTGGGTTGTTGTTGTTCTTGTTCTTGTTTTCAAGACAGAGTCTCCCTAGGTTGTCCAGGAATGCCTTAGCCTCTACTTCCTGCTTCCTAATTGCTGAGATTAGAGGAACATGCCACCATTCCTGTCAGGGTCTTGCACTTTTGTGACAGCTTTTCTTGCAAGAACTGAGGTCTCATGAGAACTACATTATTCTCTCCCAAGACAGCACCTTCAATGGCCTCCCACTTGGATTCATCTCCTGAAGGTCCTACAGGGCTTAATGTTGCAACATTGGTAATCAAACTTCTCACACATAAGCTCTTAGAGGGAGGAGACACCCAAGCCATACGTATGCCGCAACTAAGCCAGATAGCACACGGAAGACAGCATCCTAGTTGCTAAGCAACAGAGATTGCTCATGCTAACACTGAAGGGTAGAAACTAACTTCTCAGGGCACACAGGGCAGAGCTGGTATCTAAGACACAGTTCGACTATTTCATCACTGTAGAGTCAGGAAAACCTGCTAGCTACATGAACTGTGGGGGGTGTTGTTTATTTGTTTGTTATCTAAAGCCCTGTATTAAGTGGTATTAATTCAGCACATGAAACTATTCCTCTCTGGCCATCTAACTTGACAAAGATATATCCCAGGACCCACAACCTAAGGCAACGTCTTGCTTAATATGGGGTTTATAAAAATAATGCTTTTATTAATTCTTTGATAATTTCATAGTGGTTTTTATTATATTTATTCCTGTCACCCAATACCTTCCTTACCCTTCTCTTCTACCTCCTTACCCACCCAGCTTCACCTCACCCCCTCTTACTCTGGAGTCCAGTTTGTACTGCCCCACATCTCCCAGCCTGGGGCTTGCCCTGAAGTGTAGCTGATATGCAAGTGTGTAAGTGCCCCACAATTAAAGAAAGCTGATGTTAATAGGGACTTGGTTTATGTTGTTTTCTTTTATTACCAAGGAGTTGATAGTTTCAAAGTTGTAGAGCTAACAAGCTTGCTATAAATACAACATACACTTCAGCTTGTAGGACAGAATGTTGAGATCATTTTGGGTTGAGAGAGAGAAAAAAGGAACTCAAAATACAAATTGTTCTCTTTTCCTTTCTGTAATGAATATGCTTGCTTTTATGACAGCTTTAATGACAGCGCATGAAACTTGTTGTTTTGTCGCTTCTAAGACAAGAGCCTGACATTCCACACCTCATCTCCCTATCATTTCAAAACCAAAGGAGTTTAAACGCTGTTTGACCCGGTAGCTGTTCCTCCCGGGCACACAGATGGCTGAGGCAGCTTCTAATGGTAACTCTGGTACTAGAGCAGCGTTGCCCACGAAGGGAAGTAAACAATAGGAGAAACTCGATGTCTTGAATTGACGGGGGTGGGGGAGAGCTCCATTGTGGTGTCTGAGCAACTGCAGAGAGAGGACTTCAGGAGGAGGTGTGTCTCTCCAGCCCGTGGACACCATGCTGTAACCAGAAGTGTCCTAGCTAATAAAGGATTTGACTCCTATTCTTCCAAACATGTTGTTCTGGATTTCTGCATACTAGTCAGATCTGAACACAAGACAAAAGTTATTTGCCACTTATCGCTTAGAGCAGTGGCTCTCAGCCTGCCTAATGATATGGCCCTTTCATACAGTTCTTGTGTTGTGGTGACCCCCGTCATGAAATTGTTTTCATGCTACTCCATAACTGTAATTTTGCTGCTGCTGTGAATTGTAATGCAAATATTTGTGTTTTCCAGTTGATTTAGGCAACCCCTGAGAAAGGGTCGCTCACCCCTCAAGGAGGTCATAAGCCATAGGTTGAGAAACTTAGAAGATTCCTTCATCGATAAGGTTGATCTTTGTTCCATAGTGATTGGTTTCACGATATGGTCTATGATAACTGGACTCCATTTATTTCAGTTCACGGTGTCCAAGAGTTTAGTTCAATGTGTTGGTGAAAGCATGGGTGAGCAGTTCACATCACAGCAAGCCAGGAAGCAAAGCAAGAGAAAATGTTGGCTTCTTCCTATTTCCTGTTTCATTCCAGTGAGGTTCCCTGGGCCATAGGATAGTTCCACCCCAAATCAAAGTTTTTTTGTTTTGTTTTGTTTTGTTTTGTTTGAGTTTTGGTTTTTCAAGACAGGGTTTCTCTGTGTAGCACTGGCTGTCCTGGAACTCACTCTGTAGACCAGGCTGGCCTCGAACTCAGAAATCTGCCTGCCTCTGCCTCCCAACTGCTGGGATTAAAGGCATGCTACCACAAGGTAGGTCTTAATGACAATTGGTGAGGCATCTCTGAGATACGCCTCGCCAATCTCCTGAGTGATTCAGAAAGCTGGTTAAGTTGACCAGGAAGATTAACGACACAGGATCGGTACCTGTGCATCATTAGGGTGCGCTTGGCTCTCACTGCTTCATCCTAGTGAGAACACTGGCTCAAGTAATTCAAGTACCAATTCCAGGATGCTGGCCTGCGCTTGCTCTGTAACACATACCCTGGAACTCTGCACTCTGCTTCTCTACCGGTCATGTTTCTTCTTAGGAAGGTGGTTAACACGGCTTCCCAATATTTAAAGGTTTCAAGAGTCAATATCCCCACAGCGCTCTTTCCCCATACTATCCGCCACTCACACCCAACCCTGCCAGCCAATCCCTAGGCAAAGCGGCTATGTTAGTTCTTTTCTGGTTGCTATGGTTATGCACCTGACAGAGGCGACTTAGGATGAATTATTTTACCCTGCGTCTTGAGGTATAGCCTAACACAGTGGAGAAGTCAAGAAGCAGAAATAATGAATGAAGAGGCTGGTTACATGGCATCTGAAATCAGGAAGCAGAGCTGGTCACGTGGCATCCAAAATCAGGAAGCAAGAGTACTGTGATCAGATCCCATCCTTCTTCTCATTCAGTCGGAACCCCAGCCCATGCAACAGTACTGTATGTCTCTTATGCCTCCTAATCTCATCTAGAAACCTCCTCAGAGATGTGCTCAGAAGTTTGACTCCTTGGCGAGTCTAGAATCTGTCAGGTTGACAATATCTGCCAGCGCGGTGGGCCAGTTCTTTCTGTGCTAACAAAACACTTATCCATTTCCCCTTTGTTCATTTATCAGATTCCCGTCACTGCTCTTGCCTCTGTCTCTCAATAAATCATGAGACCCTTTAAAGCAGGACAACTGCCTAATTTATCCTAGCATGCTCAGCAAAACTCAGATATATGATAAATATAAACAGACTGATGATTATTTATAGGAAGTAGAGACAGAATCAAAGGCAAATGTGGTCTCCATGTTTAAGTCATTCAGTAACAGCATTGCTAGCTCTTTAAATAATACGTTCTGTACAGGTCACTTTGGGCTACCTTTAGTGCATTTCTTAATAGCACATTTGGCTACAGTAGCAAATATCTGACCAACCACCTCAACCAAGTGAGGATATAGTTCCTGACAAAAGAAATGTAGGAAAAGTGGTATCAATGTTGAAGACTGAAGACCCATTATTGCCAGGGTTTGAATACTGTGTTGAATTATCACCTTAAAATGGTTTCTAAACCTCCATGTCTTTGCTACCATATTGACTTGACTGTTCTGAAACCATGAGCCAAGATAAATGCTCTGATGTTAGGTCTAGCTTCTAAGATGGCCATAAATGATGGAAAGACAGGTTCTAGCTACATCTGTCTCTCTTCTAGACTCCTGCTCATATCTCTGTCACAAAAACTATCCCATGGTCAGTAATATGCCCCAGTTATACAGATGACACAGGGTGAGAAAGCCAGAACAAATTGTCACGGTTGGTTTAAGCCAAGCATGAGCCCTCGCTGGGGCTGGGTGGATGGTTTCACAATGCCAGACTTCTGTGGTAAGTAAGAAAGAAGGATGAGCTATTTGGCAGGCAACTGAAGCATTGGCAATATAGAAAATGTCTCTGTTCTAAAAGTGAAACATCACACCAGAATGAGAGGAAATCAACAGCATCACTTACTGGAAATTTTATTTAATTCCTTTCAGTCCTGATGAACTTTCAGTCTGGAGGCTGTCTGACCCACCGCCAGAGGAAGGCTGGGGCCAAGCCTATGCAACAATGATAATACCACTTTAGTTTAGGTATCTTCAACAAGATGTCTACCAGATTCACTCAAAATCTGACCACAAGATATTAGTACAATGAATAACCAGTCCACTTAAGAATAATATCTAGAACAGCAGTTTCCAACCTCTGGGTCCTGACCCCATCAGGGTTCAAACAACCTTTTTACAGGAGTTGCATGTCAGATGTCCTGCCTATCAGGTACTTACACTATGATTCATTACAAGAGCAATATTACAGTTATGAAGTAGCAATGAAAACACTTTAATGGTTGGAGGTCGCCACAACATGAGGGACTGTATTAAAGGATCGAAGCACTAGAAGGCTGAGAACCACTGCCCTAGATGGCCACAGACACACTAGTGCTGGGAGTCAAAATCGATGCCATCAGTTTGAAAGGCAGTTTAACATTAACCAGTTGCCCCAGAAACATTGTTGATAAATCATTTAGGGAGACACAGCTGGGAGCAGGTAGTATGGAAGAAAGATAGCATTATTTCCTATCACATGTGGGTCCATGAGAAAGCATCAGAAAGGCAAAGGCCAGCAAGATGGGATCGAGGGGAAGAACAGTCTGTCCTAGGAGGTCCTGGAGATCCTGGGAGTCCTGGGGGTCCTGAGGAGTCTTGGGGGGTCCTGGGATCCTGGGGAAAGAAATCAGAAGCCCACGGTCTGCCAGTGTGGAAGCTCAGTGAGAGGCTGGATGGGGTGGGTTGGAACCCAGCTCAGGATGATTTGGGGTATGGAGAATATTGCCTCTGTGTGGGAGAGTTTGATAAGGAGTGCTTGCGGGCATGAGAAGCAGAAAAAGCAAAACGTGAATAGCATGCTTCTAGACAAGCCTTTGCGATCTCAAAGAAGGAGCAGCTCTGGAAAGGCTGAATCACTGTGAGCCTCTAAGTGTGCAAATGCCCAGACATCAAAAATGCAGAAAACAGGACTAGTCCTAGCCCTGAGTGAGCAATGCCTCGTATGTAAGTCCAACAGAATACAGAATCCCACTTTCATTGAGGATGTGTATCCGTCCAATTCAGCCATTTGATTTCCAGGTCAAATCATAGAGAAAGCCAGGGAGATGCTCAGGGGGTAAAAAGGTGCTTGCTGCCAAGCCTGACCACCTAAGTGTGATTACTGGGAGCCAGGGAGATGCTCAGGGGGTAAAAAGGTACTTGCTGACCACCTGAGTGTGATTACTGGGACCTGAACAGTGAAAAGAGAGGATTGACTTTTACAAGTCATCCTCCGACATGATTGTGTAAACTGTGGGATGTGCATGCATGAGTGTGTGTGTGTGTGTGTGTGTGTGTGTGTGTGTGTGTGTGTGTACATGCTCACACGTGCATTCATAAAATAAACACATTAATATAACTTTTTAAATGTAAAAGCTGCAGAGAAATATGTGTACGCAGAAATCAACCCAAATGCTCATATCAGAGGGTAAATAAACACTCAGTGGGGGTGAGCAAACTGTGGTACATTCATATCCTGGGACGTGAATGGGAATCAAAGCAAGCAACCATTAATGAAACTCATAAACTAAAAAGCCCGACCGAGACATTAGAATTAGACTCGAATTAGAGTGTTGGGGTATGCAGGTGCTCAAATTCTCTTGCCAAGGAAAGCTGTGCCCACTATGAGATGTGAGCAGAATGGGATTCTGGGAGGAGGGCTTGTTGGGTAAGTTGAGGGTTTCTGGGTACTTGGCATATTCCAGTCCTTCAAAGGCAATGATTCTCAACCTTCCTAATGCTGCAACCCTTTAATACGGTTCCTCAGGTTGTGGTGATCGCCTCCCAACCATAAAGTTATTTTGTTGCTATTTTGTAACTGTAATTTTGCCACTGTTATGAATCATAATGTAAACATCTGATATTTGAGATATCTGGTGTGTGACCTCCCTAAAGTGGGTTGAAAGCCACTGTTCAAAGGGATCGGTTTTAAAGTATACGATCATTTTGTTATACTGTGCTTTTCTGTATGTATACCATATTTAAAGATCTTTAAAGAGAAATAAGAAAGACAGAGAAGGAAAATAGTCTAAACAGAACTGCATGGACATGTGACTGAAAACACAAGACATTGTCTCTCAAGCTCAAGAACCCATGGCAAGGGCTGGAGAGGTGGCTCAGAAGTTAGGAGCACTTGCTGCTGTTTCAGAGGATGTGGTTTCGGATCCCAGTACCCATATAGGGTAGCTCACAACTGCCTCTAACTCCAGTTCTAGGGGATCTGACACCTTCCTTTTGGCCTCCACAGGCACATAGCATGCACTTACACATAAAAGATGCATGCACACACATGACTAAAAGTAAAAACTAAATATTAAAACCAATAGCAACAAAAGAGTCCACTGCAATGGCCATGAAAGTTCTTTTTACACTCATTTTTTAGACACTAGCTCTCCTTCACTGTAAAGCCGGAGGCCCTGCAAACAGGAAAGAAAGGGGCTATTCCTCTGCTAGACCATCGCTTCTGTAGCATACAACAGATGCTTATGGGGAATAAATAGGTTGAATAGTTTTTCAACTAGTGGAAGTCTACCTTGTGTCAAGTCTTCTGTGGAGTGTCTTAGATTGTGTGTCCTCTTCCTCCTTCCATAGAGCTGTTCTGGAAGCCAGCACTGACTGACACTATGACCCTAATTTCCTAATTTTTTTTCAAGTGAAGAATTATAAACTCCCTTGAAGTTGGGAGGCAAGGAAACACACCAGGGGTAATTACATCCTGCCTACGTCAGTGCTACTCATGGCTGCAAACTGGATGCAGACTCTTCTCCCATCCTAAGCCACCATGCCCCTCAGCCCTATGCACTCAACAGCAGTCAAGGCCCTCCACAAACAGCACTTGAGTCCCATATCTTGCCCCCCAGCACCTCAGCTCTGAGTCTGTGGTAATAGGAGGAAATTATTTCCTCAGAGTTGAATATTTACTTCGTGTTGATTTTTCCTCAACACTCAAGAACAGCTATTGACAAGAAAAGCCCAGGTTCTTGCAATCTGAATGGCAGGGGCATATCTAATCACCTCGGTAATATGTATTTCCCCCAGCCCACCCCCATCCCCGCTGTAAACTGAAGAACTGAGGCAAAGCAAGCAGCAGAACAGCTTGCTGAGCAGTGTGACTGCTCAGAAATCTGATGGAGGGGGAGGGAGAGGAAGGGAGGGGGGAAGGAAGGGAGGGAGGAAGGGAGGAAGGGAGGGAGAGGGAAAGAGAGGGAGAGGAAGAGGGAGGGAGAGGGAGAGGCATGCTGGAAAGTAGGGGAAATGAAGTAAAGACTTGTTTTATTTGTTAATATTTCTACAAGAATTTACTTAATGTTAAAGAAGTTGGAGGGCTCGGCAGTCGACAGACAGGCAGGCAGACAGACAGACAGACAGACAGACAGACAAGCAGGCAGACAGGTAGGCAAACATTCAGAGGAAAAGAAACTGATACTAAAGGGAAAGAGACGCCCTGGGAAGGCGGGAGCACTCCCTGTCATTGTTCATCTATCTCTAGGTTAGGTTGTCTTCGCCTTCTCCGGATTGATACTGTTCTTACACACCTTTAATTACCGTGATGGATTGCATACGAACCACCATGGCCTTGTTCTCACCGGTCCTAACTGCTAATGGGCTGTAAATATGGCCTTTAAAAAATAACCCGGGCTTGATGTGGATTTGTGTTTACCTATGTTAATGACATGTCAGGGAAGTAGATTAGCTGCCTGTCTGCCTGTGACTTGCTGCACTGAGCCTTTTAGCACTGACCTCGGCTGGCCTCCTCTAGCGTGGTAGAGGACAGTACCATGTCTATATGCAAATCTAGGCTTTTATGATCCAAAGACACACTGCCAAGAAAAGAAAGCATTTATGAAAGCGCTCCAGTTTCTGTGTGGTAAGCAGCTACAGCCCTGGAGTCTCTTTCTAGCTCTGTGAGCATCTTCGGAGGGAAATAAGTAGACTGTTTTGAAGGGAAGGAACAAACAGAAGAGGAACTCTGAGCTCCAGGAGGCAAAGGCGTTACAATGTAATTAACTCCCAGTCTAGGCTCAGTGATGGGACAGCAGGGCTTCTGACTGCCCAGAGCTTCCTCTTATGCAGGAATTAAAGTCTAAATCTGCGTCAGGAGGGCATTCAAACTATTCGCTGCACAAGACAACAGGGGAAATCAACACACTTCAAGAAGGAAGGATTGTAACATGGCTGCTCTCTCCAGCATGGCTTTCAGGCTGGGTGGATTTACAGGGAGACTGTTGGATCTGATGTAGACTGAAGGGAAGTCTGAGTCTGGGCCATTTCGGAGGGAACACGATGGAAATATCTGCCTGTGCCTGGAGAACCTATTTGTTTTGACGACTGCCGCTGCTGCTATTTTCCTTGAGGTGGAAGATGACAGGACTGGAGGTCTGGGAGGCCCTGTCCTTTGGGTGCTGCCTTCTTGCACGTGTACATTTAGAACAGAGATGCGTATTGTACATTAGCTATGCCTCAGACCGCCAGAAAGGCCCTCCTTAGTGCCCTTCATCTATTCAGCTAAGTCTTTTGCCTCAATAACTCTGCAATCAAATACTTGTTATTATGGAGCTAGAAAAGGCATCGGATATTTTCTCTTATTCCATTGGATATGCTTAATATTACCAAAGAAGAAGACAAGACATTTGTGATGTAACAAAGTTCTACATACAAGTGTACAACTGTTTCTACTCGATTTCCGCCTTAGTTTGAATGTGGATCTTCTTTATTACGGTACAGTCTTTTATGTGAAGAATGTCTACAAACCCCTCGTAAATTCTAATGAAACAAAAATGTCTATAAAATTATAAATCAGACGATTAGTAATTCATGCCACTGTGGTAATATTGTATTTACTAGATTTATCCTTTAGTTTTAAACAACTATAATTGCATTGCAAGAACACGCTCAATTTTAAAGATTCTACTTCAAATTCAGTAAAATACTTCCTCTGTGGATTAGCTCACACTTAACAAATGTGTCATACCCCATAAATATACCACGTAATTAACCCATGGATACACCATACTTAGCAAAAAAAACCATCATGTACTCAGCAAGAAGGTAATTAACAACCTGAAAGTTGTTTTCAGTTTTTTTAACTCAAACCAACGGCTCACATAGGACAATAAAGAATAAGGCAGTTCCTATTCTGTTTCTTTGTCCTTCAGGATCATTGTTTCAAATCTACTGCTGGAACACAGGCAAACACAGACAGTGGACAGCACGAGCCCAACCCTTCCAAACTATCATGAATAGACTTTCCAAATGAAAGCAAGCTTATTTCTACACCAGCATGCAGCCTTTGGATTAACATCCATTAAAAAATATAATATTTTTCAAAGGATTTACAGTAAAAAGTGCTGATTTGATGAATTTATATATAGCCACATATACATCATTAAAACCTAACAGTAATTACAGCTATTATGTACTAGTTAAATCGCTAAATTTTTCTCCAAGGGAATGATATTTTCTTCCTTTAATTCTTTTTTTTTATTTTGTGTGTATGAGTGTTTTGCTTGCGTGCATGTATGTGCCCCAAAAGGCCAAAAGAGCATGTCTGCCCCCCCACCCCGGAACTCAAGGATGGTTGTGAGCAACCACGTGAATGCTGGGAACGAGATACAAGTCCTCCATGAAAGGCAGCACATGTCCTTAACCACTGAGCCATCTCTCCAGTCCCAAAAACTGTTTCCTTATTACACTGTTTAGAGTTGGTGATAAGCAGATCCCATGATGCGTGATCTTGCCGTTGTTGTAACATTTGATAGACTTGTTCCTCATGCTGGTGTTGGGCAGCCCCCTCCAGGTGCCCTGCCCTTGCTGTGAATGTGCTAAACCCAGACCCATGATAATCTCAGCAGGAGCAGCCTAGGCAGCCTCTGGAGACCGGAGCTGGGTGAGGAGGGCAAAAGGACTTGGCCAGAAATCACCTTTATATGTTCTGAAGCCTTGGGGGTAGGGGGTTATAAAGCTTATATTTGTAAATGAGAGAAAAGAGACTTCAAGACCAAAGTGACTTGTCCAGTGGCCTGCTGATTTGTCCAGTGGCAGAATCCAGATTAAAACTCAGATGGGATGTCAGATCGTGATCATAAAGTTGATGACATCTAAATCAGCTAAGAGACAAGTCTTTGAAGGGGTCTGTGACGTTTCCAGGAAGGACTGTCTGAGGTTAGAAGACTGTTCCCCAGAATGAGGGGTACCAAATGCAAAGTGCCTCAGATACAAAGAAACCACAGGGGAAAGCACTTTATTGCTTGCTCGTGCCCCTTCATGGCCGCTGTGCGGGTCTGCTACTGTTGCTGCTATCAGCAGCTGCCTCCGCCATCCTTTGCGGCACCGGAACCCACCGGGCACTGGAACCCACCCAGCTTCTTTATCTTCCAACAGGAACTGAAGACCATCAGCTCTCCAGAATCTTCCTCGCCTTCAGTGCCAGGTTGAGACTGCTAAAACATCCAGCTTCACAGGGCTAGGCTACTAGTGAAATCCCAGCCTCTCCAGCGTGCTGGCCACTAGGGACTGCCCAACCTATACAGGTGTAAGTCCTATTAACAGATCCCTTTTGATAACATCTACTTCTAATTGTTTATTTGCTCCAGAGCTCTGTTTAATACACCATTGAGTGAGATCTGAACTCTAGCCTGAAGGGGTCAGCAGCAGAGTCAGTGGCAGGCATAGGCGCAGGCTCCGTGCTGAGGGCCTCTGTTGAACAGATGCATCCCCAGGAATCCTTCCAGAGTTCAAGCCAGTCACACCTTAGAAACCAACGCAGCCCCAATAGGAAGCTGTCATGTGACCTAGGAGCTAAAACAAGTTTCACTAGAGGGTTTCTAGATGCCTTCTCCCCCTTTCTCACTTCTGTCCTCCATATTCTGTTTCTTCTCAATTTTCCTGTCTTGTTTATTTTCTTAAATATTTGTTTATTCATTCATTTATTTGTTTTATGTCTATGGATGTTTTTACCCACCCATACCGTCTGTGTGCCAGGTGTGTACCTGGTGCCCATAGAGTTCAGAAGAGGGCATGAAATAAATACCCTGGAACTGGAATTACAGATGGTTGTGAACCTACGTATGGATGCTGGGAATTGAACTCAGGTCTTTTGGAAGCGCAGTCAGTGCTCTTAACCACTGAGCCATCTCTCCAGCCTCTGCTACTTCCTTTTTAACCTACTTCTTTAACCACGTATCCATATTTTCAGTGAGACTGCAGGAGCTATCACGTTAAGTTCCAGATAACTTCTCATGTGAGACCTTGCATACAACAAGCACCTCTAAAGGGCTCATGAATCCCTTTATGTCGTCTTTTTACTACAAGCCGGGGAACGTCTTGTGTTTCTCTGACTCCTCCCTGGGACATTAAAAAATGATAATCTAGCCCTCCATATGGCCAGACTTTGAATGAGGTTGTGCTTACTGGTTGGTATTGATCAGCTCCTCGTTCATCCTGATGTAATGGTTTCTCTGCAAGTACTCATTACACTTTCAAGCACTGGACCACAGAGAGCTTCGGGCTGTATAATAAGTGGAAGATCTTGCAAAGAAAGCAAATCTGTCATCAGTCTCTTCTCTCTCCAGTGACAGGAAAAGCCATTTATTTTGTCTCTTCCTGTAGTCTGGCCTTTGCATATGGGCACAGGATGAAAGTACAGCATAGGCCTTAGCAAAGCCTAGGAGAAGGCTTCCCACTGCTCATCAACAGGACACGAAAATCACCATGGATGACGCAGGGCTGGGCATGTGCTAGTATACGGCACAGCTTGGAGCCACTTCCTGGAATTCACGTGATCAAAACAGCACGAAAGTAAAAGGGAGCTTCCGCTTATCTCAGTGTAGGGAGACAGATGTCATTAGCATCGTTTCCTCTTTAATAACTGACCTGTTTAAAACACACCAAGTGACAAAGAAAGTATCTTTACAGTAGCCAAGAAAAAAATGTGAGGATTAATGTCAGTTCCATATAGTATTAGCTCAACCAATGGACTTCAAGACATACAAACTTTTTTTTTTCTATTCAAAATATGCATTAAGGTTGTCATGGCAATTCCGATCACCAAGAAGCCAGAATTACATCTTTCTTTTGACTGTTCAGCACACGGCTTGTATCTTTAAGTTTGCCCTGTGGCCTGAGATGACACATTAAACACCAGGAAGATAATTTAAAATTATGTTTATTTGCTATTTAGAGTTTCTTGTTTGAATTGCCTTTTCCTGCTCTGTTTTCTCTGCTCTGTTCTCGCCTATACTACTATCTGATACAAATTTTCTTTTCCTTTGTGCCTGTGGTCATATGGAGGTGTTTTACTCAATATAGTCAAATGTCCAAGTCTTTTTTTTTTAATACAGCATATACTTTTTGCTACTTCAAAGAAAGCCTTCTCATTCCTGAGGTAGAAGAAAGTCTAAATAATATTGTAGAAAAATCTACATTTTGTTCTCATTGTTTTGAATTTTCTTTCTTGTGTTTATTTTTGTACATTACATAAGGAAACATTTTCCAGTTGAAAATTGCCCCGGCACGATAAATTTAATAATGTATCTTTATCTTTTCTACTCTGCTGCTTATATATGTGTACAGATACACATATTTCCATACATCCATGTGCAGGTAGAGACCAGAGATCATTGTGGCTGTTGCTACCAGGTACCTTGGATTTTTGAGACACAGTCTCTCATTGACCTGGAGTTCCAAGTAAGCTAGGCTGACTGGCCAGGGAGCCCCAGGGTCATCTTACCACTGCCTCCCCAGGACTGGAATTAGAGCATACACCACCATGCCTAGCTTTTATTAACTGGGTTCTGGACTTTGAGTTCTGAATGAGTTAGGTCCTCTTTTTTTTTTTTTTTTATGACAAGGTTTCTCTGTATAGATCTGGCTGTCCTGGAACTCACAGAGATCTTACCTCTGCCTCCCTAGTGCTGGGATTAAAGGCTTCTACCACCACCACATAGCTTCCATTGACTTTAAGTAAGGTATTTGTGTAATATAGAAATGTGTTGACACATTTTTTTTCTGTCTTTAATGCTCTGTCACTGATTTATTTTGCTAATTCTCCATTTTTTTCTAAGATTTGTTTTTATTTTTTTTTAAATTATGTGTGCACATGTGTGTCAATGTGTGGGTTTGTGCTTATGCACACAAGTGCCCTAGAGGCCAGAGGCCATCAGATTCTCTGGAACTTCGTCTGCAAGGGCAGTTCCCACTCTTAATCACCAAACCGTCTCCCAAGCCGTCTTGGAGTTGTTTCTTTGGGTTCAATTTTTTTTTCACATTAAGAATAATGCATGTCTGAGACTGGTGTGTCCTATCTATCCTTATCATTTATGTTGTCCTGGTGCCAAACATGAACCTAAAATGTGATAAGCGTCTGACAGTTCGTCAGGAAAGTAGTCTAAAAAGCATATGGTCTCTTTGGCTTCCAAGCCGGAGATTCTTGTTTGTAAGGGATCTGGCTGTTTGGCTCTAATGCATTTCTCTGCAGTAGAAAGGAAAATCCTTAAGACTCAGAAGTAAGATGGAATAAATATTGAACTGTGCATGCACTCACAGACACCCCCACCGCTGGTATCCATTCCTGAAACTATCAATGACTACACATTATTCATAATCACCACCTAAGATGATTGATGACCAAATATCCCAGGTTTTGATAACACAAGGACACGAAGATGAGTCAGGGAAAAAGTCGGTTGCAGAGCCGAGGAGACAAAACAAAAGTTTGAGGTCACAGTGTGGTAAATGCCTGTTATCCTCATTATATAAAGATCTACTGCGCATGGCGCTTTCACAGAGCTCGTGTTTGCTGGCTTTTCTCGGCTGTGCCAAGACATCTGAGATAAACATCTTAGAGGATGGAAAAGAATTTCTTTTGATCGTGGTTTCAGACATTTTCCTCCATGATCTTCTGACTCCACTGTTTTAGGTCCTGTGGCAAAGCATAATAGGAGCATGTGAACGAGAGCTGCTTGCCTTTCCACTGCTGAAAAGCAGAGAGAGAAAGACAAGAATCCGGGGACTTCATGTCCCCTCCAAGAACAAATTCCCAATAATTTAGTTTCTTTTACAAGAGCCCACCCACCTCTTAAGGCTTCACCTCCACCCAGTAGTTCACAGACTGGTGGTCAAGCCTACAACTTGTGGGGCTTTGAGAGACAACCCAGATCCAACCTATAGCATGATTCTACGATTTGCACATTATGGACAGCTTAGGGTCAAGTCCTCAGCAAAGGTCCCCTAAACACAACTTCTCATTCACAGCAGTGTAAAGCTGGTCCGAGGTCTGGCACACAACACCTTGAGGTAAAGAAGGCTAGAGTGAAGTAGCTCCCAGCAAGCCTGAGTTCAGTGTGACAGTTTTTTCTCTCCTCTGCTGTGAGACTCTGTCTCAGCTCAGAAGAGAATGAAGTAAAGAGGAAGGAGCCCAGAAACTGGTGATCCCAGTGGATTCTCAGCCTGTGACCATCCACCCAGTGCAATCATCAAATATGCAAAAACATGTTTGAGGCAATTCACAAAGCAACTCATAGACCAGCAGAAGTGTTTGGTCTTCAGTTCAAACAACCAACTTCACTTTTCATATCCTAAAAATCATAAGTTTCCAGTGTGTAGAATTCCAGCCCCTTCAAGAATGTATCCAGTACAATCAAAAGATTGCTTTCAATATTGGATTTTTTTTTCCTACAGTGGAACTTTCTCTGGTGAAGAAGGAATTTCTAAAACGTGCTGACATTCTGGTTCTGACCATGAAGATTCACAAACTAAGATTATACATCTACTAACTAACTACATGGACTCTCCAGAGGAACATCCTGCCCGTCTCTCCTCTCTTTCCTGTTACTTTTCCTGAATTAAATTGTAAATAAATTAAGAGAGTTTTTTTTAATTATGCAAAGAAGTTTGAGGACATTTCTGATTGCTTGGCCTCACCTTTACTAAAATTAAATATTGATCCAATTGAATTCAAGTGACAAGACAACCAACTGTGTACTAAGGACTCTTGCTTTTTAGAATGTATCTTTGTCCTGAAGTAGAGCTGAGTGCCTCTGTGGGTGTTAGCCAAACAAAACAATTATTTTTCAAAAGGAGAACCATCTAGGCCACTCATCATTCAAAGCGAACAGAGGGTGAAACAAGAGCCCTCTCTACCCTTTACTTAAAATCACACTGGAGCTTTTCTGTAATCCTGAGTCCATGATCAGGGATCATATTTTAGGTGAAACTGTCTCTGAACAAGATTCTACCACTTCGTCCAATAATGGATTACCTTGGACAGGATCCAAGATTAAGATGCCTGCATTATATTCTGCATAGTAATGGGTTAAGTTTATTCAAGGTCCCAGCTCAATTATTCATAAACTTTTGATTCCTTTTCCTCCTCCTCCTCTTCCTCCTCCTCCTCTTCTTCCTCCTCCTCTTCTTCCTCCTCTTCCTCTTCCTCCTCTTCCTCTTCCTCCTCCTCCTCTTCTTCCTCCTCCTC
>JANHMN010000014.1:20256432-20329389 GCA_030674055.1 Rhabdomys pumilio | reverse complement strand
TTCCTCCTCCTCCTCTTCCTCCTCCTCCTCTTCTTCCTCCTCTTCCTCCTCTTCTTCCTCCTCCTCTTCTTCTTCCTCCTCTTCTTCCTCCTCCTCTTCCTCCTCACCCTCCTCCTCCTCTTTCTCTTCTCTGCTCCTTAGCATGCAGACTTGACTGGCACACTCTTGTTAATGACCACTTCCTCTTACTTTATCATGGTTTTATGTTTTAATGCAAACTCTCTGCCTTGAAAGACATTCCTCTCCACACCGGAACTATGAACTCTGTAGAGTCTCTTCCTAGAATATAAAACAAAATCTTGGATTCAGTTGGCCAACAGAAACATTAGCTAAATGAGGCTTTCCTCAAATGTCACTCATTCGTTCAGCAAGTCTTTGCAGAGCACCTCTTGGGCTCCAGGCGATGTGCTTGTCTGCGAATTCAACAGTGAAGGAAACAGATGTATGGACTGCTGCCTGTGGGGTGGTTACAAAGCAACAGGAAAGAGAGAAACATGTTAATATCTATTACACATGGTGTTAAGTGGATAGAGACCGCCACTTAGAATAACTAATAAGGCCTTGTGGACAGATAGCGTTTAAACTAAGACCTAAAGAGTAAAAAGAATCTGTGTGAGCATCCGAAGGGAAGAAGCTGGTCAGCAGGACAGTGGTCCAGCCCTTCTCACCCCAAAGTCTTTCTTCCCATCATGGCTTCCTCTTTCTTCTACACCCTCCTCTAGCACCTCATCTGTTCCCCAGGACTTACCACTTAATCATAAGCTGGGTCGTATTGTTCTCAGATGGTTCCTGTGGTTAAACCTGTCTCGTCAACAAATTTTGTCAACCCACTGAGGACAGAAAGCACAGGCACCACCCCCCTTTTGTACCGAGTACCATGTCTGCTGCAAGGCTGGAGCCAGAACTGATGAGGCAGCATTGAACTGAACTGAAGGCGGACCTTAGACCCAGCAGGGCAGGTGAACCTCATCGGCTGAGCCGCTTTGTTATCTACATCTGCTCACATTAGCCGCAACGCAGATAGAGAGGCCCCATCTCTCTCTGTTCTATTTAGCATTTATATGACACCTTTCAGCGCAGAGAAATGAGTAAGTGGAACCAGAAGTGACTGCTCTGTGCGCACATCCCCCTCCCTCAGCTGTGGCCAGGCATCTGGTCCCCACCTGCCCCCCCAGAGGAGCAGGCTGCACGCAGCACTGTTTTTGCTTTCAGCACGGCCCTTCCCACGGAGCTGCACACTGTTGAAAGAATGCATTGTCCTTGTGAAAGGGAGAACGAACACGAGGAGCACACTACAAATCTGTGCTGCTAAGTGATAAATGAGCAATGAAAAGTATCTTGACATCATTAAGGTGTTCCTGAACATGCTGTCTGCTCCAGCCTCCCCCAGCATGCAACGGTGGAAGTCGGGAGTGTTAGAAGGGGGACCAAAAGCCTGACCTGGGAGTCACCAAGTCAGAGGCTTCCAACCAAATGGTCCCTGACACACACACACACACACACACACACACACACACACACATACACACACCTCAAACCTGCCCTCCACCCTGGGTTCTGTCAATTGGGGATGTAGACATTTTATAGAAACTGCTAGACTTACATCCTCCCTGAAAACCTTCCCTTAAAGGCAAGTCTCTCTTCAACCATAGGAGAGCAAACTTCCTTTTTAACTGTTCCAAGTGTTCTCACAGTTTGAAGGAGACCCCCAGCATCACCTCCACCCCAGGCTCTGGGAAAGACTCCTCCAAGCCCCAGAACATCTGGAACAGATCCTCTAGAGAACCCATACCAACCCTCTACAGCTCTACCAGTACTCAGCTCTGGCAGTGAGCTGGGATAGACCACCTGTGGGCTGGCATGGCAGCTTATCTAGTATTGATGAAATTAGCCAAGACCAAAAGAGATGATTGTTAAAGTCCTTAACCTCTTGAAGACTGGCTTGCACAGGGAATAAACAACTCATCCTCTCACCCACTGGTGCTGCAGCACCACAAACCTCTAATAAAACAAACCTGAGATTTTTCTGAGGAAAGTAGTGGAACAACATACTAATTTCGTTCACAGCTCTCCAGTCATCATTGCAAATGGAAAGTGGACCATTGATCTATTCCGGCAACCAACCGCCTCCCCCGAGCCTGTAGCCCAGAGAGGTGAGCTTGTGTTGCCTACTGCATGCTGAGTGGAAGTATGTTTCAGCTTCGATGCCAAATCATAAGGATACAAAGCCTGGTTCCATCTCTTACTAGCTGTGAGGCATTAGGCAACGGTAGATCTTCGTTGTCAGCTTGACTAGATTTGGAGGTGCACCTGGAAGATGCATCTCTGGGTGCACCTGTGAGGGTGTTCCATAGAGATTTATCTGAAGAGGATCCCCCTGTATGTGAGCAGCAATATCCCATGGGCTGGGATCTCAGACTGAAGAAAAAGTAGAAACTGAGTGGAATCCCAGCATGCATTTCTCTCTTCTTCCTCACTGTAGGTGTGATATGACCAGCTGACTCATGCACCCTCCACTGTGAAGACTGTAGCCCCTCAAACCGTAAGCCAAAATAAACCCGCGGCTGCCTTAAGTTGCTTTCATTGGGTATTTTGTTACAGCAGTGAGAAAAGTCATTTATATAACAAGTCATTTGGCATGTATATCAGAAGTCACATCGGTAAACAAGGGGACATGATGTCACCTGTCGCATAATATATAAGGATCAAACAACAGCATAGAAAAGGTCCTGAGCACAGTGCCGGGCACCAAGAAGGGATGTAGTAAAGGTTGGCTATTTAGTGCACATCTACTTAATAGGCCACACGCACTGAAGTATATGCTTTACTGAACCCTGCCACTGAAACCCACAACCCTCCAAGGCAGGATCTGTGCTTCTGATGATTCTGCCGAGCCACCTACTTTGCCTCCCTAAGAGAAATCCTTTCTCGTCAGAGTCCATTCCTGTCTGCAATTTTCTACTGGGAAAAAAAATGTGCCAGAATGAGTACTTCTTAAGTGGGGAATTTCTCCGTTAGCTCAACAAAGGGGCAATGGAGGGGCAGGCCTTGACCCTTCATCACCAAGAAACCAACTGTAGAAGTGAGTTTCTCTCTCTCTCTCTCTCTCTCTCTCTCTCTCTCTCTCTCTCTCCTGGTCCAGGAGCAGTGATTAATGAAAGCCCTTGAAGATTAATACACTTTCTTGTGTAAGTTTTCAAAATTGAAGATCTTGGAAATAGGAGCCCAGAGATGGGAGTGGGGGATAGAAGAAAGAAGAACATACTCCTTTTCTAGTTACGTTTGTTTTTCAAACCCTAATCCTTTCTGTCAAATTCTGGAGACTTGCCCGACCCCTGCCTGTGTCAAATGGCTGTCTTTTTGTTCATTTTTCTCCTCAGAAGTGACAAAGTTTATAGATCCTCAGAAGTTTTCAGGTTACCAAATTCGAGAGAGGAGAGATGGATTGTATTGGCTCAGGCCAGTCGTGGAAGACAAGATGTGGGCCCAAACAGCCATTTCTGCTGCACCTTGTCTTCGTGAATGTTCAGGGTCTGCTAGCCTAAGTCCATGAACTCTGAAGAAAGCCAAGATCCCTTGGCTAGACGCTTCTTCAGGTCCAGCTTCTCAGAGCTCAGTGCTACCCCAACACTCTAACAAAGTAGATAAGATAGTACCTGTCCTAAAATAAATTTCAAAACCAGCTACCAAGAGCCACCATTGGCCCCAGATGCCCATACCAGAGTCAAGTCAAATTACCTACCTGTACATGGCACTGACCGATCACTCTCTGCTATGACAGACGTGTTATTCTGGCTTCCATTTAGACCTGAGGCCAGAAGCATTTAAAAACATGTTTTATTTTTCTGGTTTATGAAAATGAAAAAGCTGAGTACAAGCAAGCTTGAAATCTCACGAACGGCTGCAAAGCTTGTTTGTGGCAGGGCCCTGAAGCCAGGTCTTTGTCGTTGGCCTTACAAAGGATGAAAGGAGAGAAAAGGAACTCGTGGAAGCCGAGGAGCCCCACAAACGGGACTGCAACCAAGGATCAAGATCTAGTGCTTCTTTAACACCTGACAAAACACTGGGGCTCGGGTGGCCTCTCCTAGCCCGCTTCGGCCTATGAGGTCCTCTAGACAAATAAGCCTCTATGTCAGAGGCCATTTACGGTCCTTTCTAATCCCTCGGTTGTGGTGTCAGGTCCTGTTGGTGAGCTTTGAGTATTTGTCCACCCATGGGATTCTTTTCCCATAAACCAGCTACGTCTTCCCTGGGCAGTGAGGAGACACCCTGTCACCTTGATCTACCTGTCCTTTGTCCCCTCTGCTTGCTCACTCTCTTATCAAGCATAACAAGTATCTGAACAAGTAAACCTAACTTTGCAAAGAAGAAAACTTAGGCACAGAGAAACTCACCAGCTAACTCAAGGTGTCAAAAATGCTGTTGAAACCAGTCTAGGGAGAGAGTCCAGGAAATAGCTTTCTGGGAACCTAGTAGGGCCTAAGGGGATGCGGACGTCAAGGACTGCTTGGTTGCACCAGGGTACAGATCCTGCAGTCCTGGAATTCTGCAATGCCTTGTCTTGTGAACCGTTTCCTATGAAAGCTTTCTGCCTCTGATTCAGTTACTAACTCCCAGGAGAAGACAGGCTGAGCAGGAACAATGTCTCACAATCATCTGGTCACATCCTGCCGTACTGGGCATGGGGACTTCAGCATACCACTGTGAGAAGATACAGCACAACCCATCACACAAGCCAAGGACCATGTGACTCATGAGTCAATAAACAAGAGCTCCACAATGGGGACAAGGGACAGAGCCCAAGAGCTGTAGCTGCCTGGAGTCCAGCTCTGAGATACACAAGTGACAACGGCTCTGCCTGCCACTGAGAGTCAGGAGCCATGCTTAGGTCTCCCCTGGCACTGAGGGTAAGCAGCCGCCATCAACTCACCAGCTTTTCCTGGCAATGCTTGGGCCTCAAAATTGCACAACCATCTCATCAATGAAAACCCATAAGCCTAGGAGGGCAAGCGAAACTAAATAAAGAAAACCACATGCACAAAAAAAAAGAGTAACTGTACGTTGTCTGTGGAGAAACCTCAAAGAATGTCGGGAACTGCTGAGTCAGGAAATTCTGCCCTAATAGCTTTTGTTGGAAAGATTTAACATCTCAGTTTTATCTCTTCTTCTCTCTCAGACAGATCTTCCTCAGAGACACCCAGGTCTAACAATGCTATCAGTCAGGGCTGTGGGTTCCAGAGAGCTCAGAGCTGAGCCAAGGCCAACATACACCCAGAGAGAGGAAGAGAGAGCAGATTAAACACAGAGTAGATTTCCTGCAGTGACCTCCAACTCCAAATTGAGAGACAGTGATGGATTGTATGTCACACACCAACATCTTACTGTCCTCTTGTCACCAAAATGAGTACTTGGTTGATTGTTTCCCTTAGTTACGGACTGCCGAGAAGATACATCGCAAAGTCAATCATCAAACACTGATGGTAGCTCTCACATCACAGGACAAGTTCAACAAAATACTGAACCACTTAGGGTGACAGGCTGGCTCAGTCAGTAAAGGGCTTGCTGCATAAGCCTGAGGACCCAAGTTCAATCCCAGGGACCTATGTTTTAAGAAAACAAGCTGGGGCAGAGGCAGAGATAGGAGGATCCCTGGGGCTTGTTGATCAGCCACTTTAGCTGAATTAGTGCATGCCAAGTTCAGTGAGAAGTCCTGTTCCCAAAAAATAAGGTAATAGAAGAAGATACTTAATGTGGAACTCTGGCCTACATGTACACATGCATTTCTACAGGCACATGTGCACACAAACACATATATACACACATAATAAGACAATTCTTTGGCCATATGTGAGTGGCATGGTGGAATACAGCTATAATCACAGTGTTTGGAAGGCTGAGGCAGGAAAGCTGTGAGTTCAAGGTCTACCATAGTGGAGGCTCTATGTTTAAAAAAATAAGTCAGAGAAGGATTGTATTATTGGGCCCTCAAAAGACAAGAATAGAGTAGCCATATCTCAACTGCCCTCACGGCTCAGTCTTCCACTTGGGGTCTCAGGTCACACCAATGTGACAGTCTTCCTGTGCTATTTGGGGTCTCAGGTCACACCAATGTCACAGTCTTCCTGTGCCACATGCTTCCCTATGAAGGCGACTTCCCTGCATGTCCCCACTGTTTCCACAGTTTGGTGTCTCACCTAAGAGGGATGCCGCCTTGCCTACCAAGTCAGCAGGGAGGGATTGGGGTTGGGTAGTCTGCACAAGGAGAGAGAACTATAGGAGGCGGTTCTGGTGCTAAGGTCCCGTTCCCCAATTGGTTCTTGATCAATCAATAAAGATACTAGTGGCCAATGACTGAGGACAGGGCGGAATACTTAGAGTTGTGCAGGAGGATGCAGGGAGAATCAGGAGAACTGGGGAAGAGAAAAGAGGCAGTAGTGTCAGGAGACAAAGCCAACCAGCTGTGTGAGTTTTCCGTTGGAGTAACCAATGGTCACTCTACTCAATTATGCCTGGAGTTTCAGGGGAGGTTTAGGAGTGCCCAGTTATTGAGTTAGCAAAGACATTTTAAGATTAAATGGTGTATGTGTGTTGTTGTTGTTTATCTGGGGACCTAAGGGAATCTAGATGGGGGCTCGTAGCTCAGTCCACCAGGAGCTTAAAGCAGGGTAGCGAAAACTACATGCAACAGAGAACCAAAGAAGACATAAGTGACCCAGCCTGGTGTGTTCAGACTGATTGATGACCTACTTACCGTGTGCTGTTCCTCAGTCAGAGATAGGAACAATATTTTCAAAGCAGAGCAACAAACAGCAGAGAACTTAGAGGCATATTCTCTCATCACTGTGCTCGTGCCCAAAGATGCAACTCCAAAACGGAGATTCACAGTGAGCTTTCAGGCTGGCACCCAGCAAGTCTTAGTCTGGCCAAGTCCACCCTTGGTTCTTACATTTGATCAATAAGCCAATTGTTCTCAGTTACAATGAGAAATAATGTGTTCAGAACAAAAGAAAAGCTGGTGCCAGAGGTGATCTTTGGCTACACAATCGTCATGCTAGAACAAACAAGGTATCCATCATCCATATACGCTGATTTGGAAACAGCATGTTAATTGACCAAACATGATGAGGTCATTGGTCCTGGACATAAGAGGAACAGACTGAGCCAGAAACGTTGGCTCTTTCCAATAGACAAATGTGAGCAGAACGTTTCACTGGAGATATGACCAAAGAGGCAGGACTCACCATCAGCAAGGAAAGCTGTGAGCATAGTGTAGGAGCCCCCAGCAGTGGGACAAAGGCTATGCTGCAGGCTTTACTCAGGTGCAAAATAGTATCCATGTGTCTCCTCTGGAATCATTTTTAATAGATTCATTGTCTGGGAAAGAAAGAGAGAGAGATGTTTGATGAACACCTCCCCCTGTGCTTCTTCACTGGCTACAACCGCCCCAACTCCTCATCCTACAGAGAACATTGCAAGCAGATGAACAACTCATACCCAAGGACCAGTCATCAAATCAACTCAACATTTCTTTGCACGGAGTATTCTCAGCTAATTTAAAGCTAAGGAAGAGGATAGTTAGTTTGGTCCTGGCTTATATTTGAGCACAGTCTTTGACGGTCTAACCAACTAATGAATGCAGCCATCATCCATATATACTGATTTGGAAACAGCATGCTAATTGACCAAACATGGTGAGGTCATCATCCCTGGACATAAGAGTGGAAGAAATAGGCTGAGCCAGAAACCTGGGCCCGGTCTAATAGGCAAATGTGAACAGAAAGTTTCTTTCACTGGAGATACAGCCAAAGAGGCAGGACTGGCCAGAAAGAAGAGGGAAGCAAAGGAAATCAGTTTATTCTCTTGCCACAAGCTCTGGGAGAATACCCCTGGATGGTCCCTATTCACTCCATAGTTTTCTGAGATTCTCCAGTGAGTGTATTCTTCATTTTGGAAGTCAGTGGGTTTCCTGATATTAAAAAGTATTATTCAAAGGTTGGCAAGATGGTTCAATGCGGGGCACATCGGAGATCTATGCATTCCTTCTATTCCAAACTGCTGCCCTGGTGACCACACTCAAGTGCTGAGCTGAACACAGTCTACTCTTTGTCTTTGGACTTCAGAACAGGCCTGAGCAGGCTCTGGAAGAAACCTGGGCATTCTGAGATCCCTGAACATTTGCAACAAGATAGGGAAAAAGAGACAAAGGCCCAGGAAGGCATGTGGTGCTGTTGCCAATTAACCTCTACTCAAATCAACTTGGCAGGGGCAGAGTGTTCCTCACTACCTGCCCCAGTGTTCTTGGTTCCTGAATGAAAGATGTGTAAACACACACACACACACACACACACACACACACACACACACACACTGCCTTATATTTTAATATTCATTAAACAGCTCAACACCTGAGCCACTTCCAAACCTACATGTGGCTAACACCTCCCTCCCAATATTCCTGAGTTATTACTTATTAAAATCTATATCACATCTTTGCTGCCCTGGACCGAATGGGGGGTGCCCACTGGGGTTGTTCTTCCCTGGCTTTCACATGATTGGCATGCTCTCTCTCTTGCATCTCTCAGTCCTGGTCCTTACTCCTTTCCCTGCATGGTGTGGTACCAACTCCTTTCTCCCTCGGTTGCTTTGCCTGGGGAATCTCAAGTCCTGCCTCTATCTCCCTGCCCAGCCATTGGCTGCCAGCAACTTTATTTACCAAACAAAAATAACTGGGGGCAGGGACCCTCATCATCTTACTTTCGAATTTCCATGTAATTTTGGGGACCTAATTAACATAAGTAGCATCAAACCAAATTCACAACAGATATGTGCCCTAATTCTAGGTTCCTTGTCCCATGGAGAAGAACATACTAAAGGAATTCCAGAGAGGTTATTTCCACAATATGGAAGGTAGGCAGGGACAGGGACAATAATTGAGGTCACCTGAATTGACCAGATGCCATGGGAAGGGGAGGGCAAATGTCACAGTGCTGCTTCCTGCAGCCCTCAGCTCATCAATCACTCTGTGACTTCCTCTTTCCAGGAATCTTCATGGGATGGTAAAGGACAACAGGTCTGTTTAGCCTCCGCCAGGTGGGAATGCATGCATTAGGATGTGAAAACATTTACTGTCTACTGTCCTCAGCTTTAGGACTTCAACCGATATCCAGAGACACATAGCGCTGCCGTGTTTGTAGTGTAGACATGTAGTCCAGCCAGGCGGTGGTGGCGCACGCCTTTAATCCCAGCACTTGGGAGGCAGAGGCAGGCGGATTTCTGAGTTCAAGGCCAGCCTGATCTACAGAGTGAGTTCCAGGACAGCCAGGGCTATACAGAGAAACCCTGTCTCAAAAAAACAAAAACAAACAAACAAACAAACAAAAAACAACCAAAAACAAGACATGTAGTCCTAGCAAGACAAGGGATTTCAGCTCAGCAACCATGTTTTACATGCCCATAGTTTAGCACTTAGTTTGCAGGGAAAGGGAAACTGCATGCTTCACACATAGGCTGCTTCCAACCCAGACTCTGCCATACAGCCAAACACCTACCAGGGAAAGCAGGGGCCCTATGGGAAAAGATGATTGTCCCCACTTTCATGCTCAAACAAAAACCGTTCTAATGTTATGAGCATGGCCGTTTATTTCAAATCAGAGAGTAGGGTGGTGTTCCAAGACCCATCACTAGGAGGGCATCCTCCTTCCAGCCAGCACTGCTTCTAGGGTAGCTTGGTGACTGGTTCAACCACAGAGAGATCTAGTTTCTGTCTGGAGTAGGGAGTGTCACCTACTGGCTCCCTATAGAGTTAGTGGATGTCTGTTTCTTCCCAGGGCTCTGCCACTGGGGGAGGCAGGACACAAGAGTTTTGACTGCACTTACTCCATGCCATTGCTGGGTGGGTGTCGGGCTATGGGGAAGTCGCAGAACACAGCTCCAGGAGTAAGGGAGCGCAGTCTGAGGTGCAGGAGAGCTAGAGTTGGCTTGGGGGGGGTCCCCGGGCCTGCAAGAAGGAAGAAGTGTCTGGGAAGGAGAGTTTATTGACTAAGTCTTCCAGGCCTTTAGGTACCTCATTAAAACAGAGATCTGTCTTGAGTCTACGTGACTCTACCTGTGGAGGGGCTTGGGACATTGTCCTTACGTGACTGCAGGGGCCGCCTAGTTCTCAAGCTCCTGGTCTCCCTGGTGCTGCTGGAAGTCATGGAAGAGCTGAGAACAGAGCAGGGGCCCTATGGGCTGGATCTAGGGGGGTGATGGACAAAAGAGGGGAACTCCAGCTGGTCCCACAGGGAGGGTTTGAGCTTGGTTTGGTCATGGCCATGGCTGGGAGAACAGAGAGGCCTTCTACAGGAGATTAAACAGCCGCTCTATAAGCAAAAGACTTCTCCACTGAGCCCCATCGCAGATCCTGGTGAAAAGAGGCAGTCCATGGTTTTAAGGCATTTACTGTCATGGTGGAAAGTAGATAAGTAAAACCGTACCCCACTTCTCAGGGCGGGCCTGAGGTTAAGTACCTTTTGCAGGGAGGAGTGTCTGGGAAGGAAAGTTTATTGACTAAGTCTTCCAGGCCTTTAGGTACCTCGTTAAAATGGAGATCTGTCTTGAGTCTACGTGACTCTACCTGTGGAGGGGCTTGGACGTTGTCCTTACGTGACTGATAGCCACAAATCTGTGGAGGGCTGCAGCCTCATGCCAGGAGCTTGGTGTCCTGAAACAGTACAAAACACCTTCTGTCCCTTTAGGGTCACCGGAATTTCAACCAGAAACCAGGCTGCCTTTCACAGTCCTACAATTTGAGTGGTTCTGTTCCTCTGGAGAGCCACACTGGATTTCATTTGGAAACTGGAAATATTAAGAATACTTATTTAGCCGGGCAGTGGTGGCACACACCTTTAATCCAGCACTCGGGAGGCAGAGGCAGGCGGATTTCTGAGTTTGAGGCCAGCCTGGTCTACAGAGTGAGTTCCAGGACAGCCAGGGCTACACAGAGAAACCCTGTCTCAAAAAAACCAAAAAAAAAAAAAAAAAAAAAAAAAAAGAATACTTATTTGCCTGCTTTAGTTGGCCAAGGAGCAGCCATTGAAGTGCTTGGCTCTGAACTGTTAGTGTTAAAAAGGTCAGCCCTGAGCAACAGAGCCTTTGATTACATTTTAATCTCAAGTCTTCCAGAACCATGGCTCTGTGGCCAAATAATAATAATGCTGGTAACCTCTTAAGGAAGAAGTCTATAATACTATGGCTACCTGGTATCTGGTGGGCAGGTCCCATACACCAGGCACTATGCCGAGTATTCAGGCTTTCCTCCTTCAATCCTGTTCATGTCTCCTGAGAATGACTATGACACCCAGGGTCTCTGTTCCTGAATACCAGCCTGCTGCATGGACAGACTGAGCTTGCATTTCTGTATATTAATATAGTCTAATTCTCACTAGCTTACCTGCTCTCCAAAGTGGAACTTTCTGAATGTCAGTTGACTGTGCCTTGAGAACTATGTGTCCTGACTCATCTGTAAGATGTCATACTGTGAAAACTGGGTGGGGCTTTCTCTAAGCATAAGCCCAGGATGTGAGGCCGAATCACCCATGCAGATTCAGCACAGCTGCTCACAGTTGCTCCCTGTGATCTAAGTTCATTCTGATCCATGAGAACCGGGTTCCCCATGGCTCCCATGCTGTTTCCACGACAAGCCAGGCTGGCTGGTAGTGCCTTTAAGCCACAACAACCATTTAATCATTTTTCATGCTTTGTCTATACCAGGAATTTGGGGAGGACTCAACAGGGTGGTTCTAGCTTACAGATTACATTAGCTTTATATCACTGTAACAAAATACCCAAGATAAGCGACTTATCAACAGGAAAGGTTTATTTTGGCTCCTGATTTCAGATGTTCCAGCCCATGACCAATCAGACCATTTGCTTTGGCCCTGGGCAGAAGAATATCATGGTTGAGCTGATGACAGAGTAAAAACATTCACCTCACAAACAAGACATGAAAAAGAGATAGAGAAAAAGACTGGGGTCCCACAATCCCCTTTGAGGAGATACCCCAAATCTTGTAAGGCCCCACTTATGGAAGTTTCCATCTCCTAGTACCTCCAAACTGGGGCCAGGCCTTTTAACCCATGAGCCTGTGGAACACAGTCCAGTGCAAACAACAACACAGTCTCTCAGTGCAGTTAGAGTCAGTAGGTGGGGGAAACTCACCCAGCTGGAGACCGGCCAGACTTGCTTTTCTTCATGCAGTCTGCGGCCTCTCTAGTAATTCCATGAGCTACTATTTGGTTTCTCCTGATGGTGCTTTCAGGGAAGGCTGTGTGATGACCAGGAGCTCAGCACAGGGGACAGTGTCCAGTGAACAGGCAGAACTGCAGCATCTTGTCCAGTCATGGGAGTTACATAGTATTGAGTTTTGGCAGTTAGATGTTGCCAGGATACAGAGGTGTGTGTCGACCACCATTCCCAGGACTATTACAGAGACAGTGTGGAGGGGAAAGACCCTGCTGGTGGGAGCGAGCACGGCAACCACCTTTGAGAAATGCAGTGGATGGAGAAGACCACGAGCAAATCATTCAGAATCTCCTCTGTGTCTCATGATCATCTGATCTGCATGGCAAGGGCCGAGCTGACTCTGTCTTCTGAGAGGGTCTTGATTTCCTTCCCTCCCCCCAGCTCCTTACTCACCACCATGTTCGAGATTCCAGATCTCCTCCCCTAGTCCATAGTGGGCAATCACAGCTGGATGTTACTCCTAATGATTGCCATGCCAACCACAAAGACACACCAAGGGCTAATCCATACCTGCCAAATAGAACAGAAAGGGTCTTGTCATACCTACCCTTGCCCCACAGAACTCTTCCTACCTTGTTCATTCTAGCCCCAGACTGAATTCTAAATCCCATTGGAATGAGCCCTTTGCACCTGTGGCTGCTCCCAAAGAATCCAGGCCTTGTGGCTGTCACCTCCAGAGATATTCCAGCCCTGAACAATGGTATAGGCTCTCTTATCCCTTCTGAGTCAGCATGGAGCTGTTTATTTCACCATCTGTGTCAGCAGTTAAAAATCCCTGTGTGGATCTCACCACCACCCTGCAGCCAAGTCAACAACTAAAGCAGGCCCAGAACTATGGCTGGCGTTCAGCACAGTGCTCCAAGACCTGAGCGCTGCAATTTGCCAGAAGTGTAAACTCTAGACAAGATACTTAGCCAACAGAATGCCTGTCATATGAAGCTAAGTACCTTTCAGTCTTTTATCCTCAGGCTCAAATAAGGTAGAATATATGAAAATAAGTTAAAGACTGTACCACGCAACAAGACATGTTGTTGTTGTTGTTGTTGTTGTTGTTGTTGTTCTGGTTTTGTTCTTGTTGTTAGCATGGTCTGTTTTCACAGAGACTGTGCAACCTTCAGCCCAAATACGCCCACCCCTTATTAGTCACCTCCCTGAAAGCCCAGTAGATCAGTCACTCCTTTTTCTCCTCTGCATCCTATCTCAGGAGACTGGCTCAGGGAGTGCCATCTGGCTCTACTTCCTCAGTCCTCACTGTGGCAGATAAGTAGTGGGCAATTTCACTCTCTGTACAGATGCCTATAATACTAATTTAACACTCTAGGAAGCTCTGAGTGGTGGGGCTTGAAGCCAGACACACATACACACACACACACACACACACACACACACACACACATGCTGTGTTCCCTTGTGAACGACCCACATCAGGCCTTCTACTGTGACTTGAGTGTGCTCCATCCTTCAAAGGTTTATATGGGATGCATGGTTCCAACATGGAAGCGTTGGAAGGTAGTGAAATCATTGAGGTGGTTAGACTGATTTTTCTATTCTGCTTCTTTCTGTCTCTCTCCTTCCTTCTCTCAATAACTCTCTTCCCGTCTGCCTCGCTCTCTCTTCCTCTCTCTGTGATGTCTTCTCCAGGTACTCGCTGTGACACTACCCAGCACCATGAGCTGAGCACACACAGTTGCCATGCTCACAGGCCAGAGCTATAAGCCAAAGAAACCTCTTCTCTGTGTAAGTTACCTGGCCTCTGATATTTTGATACAGCAAATGCAAAACCTACAACTACATTCTACCAGCTCCTCTTTACTCCTCTAGAGCCCATGTTCCTGGTAGGCAGGTAGGCAGACAGCAATGAGGACAGACCCAGACTCCTGCATGACAGCAGCTAGCTGTGGATCCAAGAGCAGAGCTGGGAACAGATACCTCATTCCTTTTCCAGGAGGCCACTCCAGAGACTGCTGCCCCAGGATGTTGCATTTCTCACTTGTCTAGACAAACCATTGCCAGAAAAACAAAACCTTTTCAATAGTTCAAACTTGATGTTTCTAGGCTCTGCTTGTTTGTGAGGTTTTTTTGTTTGTTTGTTGTTTGTTTTTCACCTTACTCTGATCTTTGAAGCTGGCCCAATTCTGAAAGTCTTGGTCCATTAGGGAGTATGAACGGGGAGAGTGTGTGTGAAGGAGAGGAGATGTGTATGTGAAGGGGGAAGGGGTGTGTGTGTGGGGGGAGGGGATGTATGTGTGAAGGGGAAGGGTATGTGTGAAGGAGAAGGTGTGTGTGTGTGTGTGTGTGTGTGTGTGTGTGTGTAAAGAGAGAGGGGATAAAACATTTCCAACAACAGTGTCAGGTAGGGGCATGAAGGGGAAGGCTGAACTACTTAGCATTCAAAAAATTTAAGGGGCTAGAAATAGTTAGGAAGTACTTGGAAAGCTTCACTGGCAGGGATGAAATGACAAGATGGGGGGGGGGTTCTCACCTCCCCAAGAAGCCACCACTCTGGATTTGTAAACTTTTACAAGCCTTTCTTTAGTCCCCAAAATGCAAGTTGCAGTGGAGAAAGAGTGGTGATACAATCCTCTGTCCTTCCCAGTTTATATCTTATTCCTGGACTACCTCCCCTGGAGCTCCTTGCCTAGAAAAAACCATCTGGTGTCTAGTAGGGCCAAGCAATGGCCCAGTGCTACAGAGAAGGGAAGAAGCTAGGGAGACTTGGCCTCAGCTGAAACACTTGGCTGACTGGAACAGGGTGGCTATGCTGGAGGGAGGGACAAAGGAGGAGGAGACAGAGTCAAAACTGGGGAAGAGAGTAATGGGCAAAAAGGACTGGAACAGAGAAAAGCAAGGAGTGAGCAGAGCATGCTCAATGAGGGAGGGAGGGAGGGAGGGAGGGAGAGAAACCGCAGGCCAGAGGTAAGAAGAAATGGAAAGGAAGAAAACTTAAGAGAATTCAGAGGAGATGAAGATGAAGCAAGAAAGAAAAAAAGAAGCTTAGCTTAAAGGTAGGCACCCAAAAGAGGGGTGAGATAAGAAGAGAAGGAAGAAGTCCCCAAAGTGTGCACAACCCTGGAAATCAGCCTTCACAAGTGCTGGTCTAAGAGATATCTCCACCCACACTGAATCCCAGGTCGACTGTGTTCCATTGTGGCCCCCAAACAGGTCAACAAAGAGTATATCACCCTTAGTCTTACTCCTGGATTCCTGGTGTCCTTTCCCTGGTCCCAAGCCAGCTTCAGGGTCACAGTGCTCCCCACCTTGTCTACACCAGACAATTTCCAAGAAAACATGGCCTTTCTTCCTTCCTTCCTTCCTTCCTTCCTTCCTTCCTTCCTTCCTTCCTTTCTTACTTTCTTCCTTCTTTCCTTCTTTCTTCTACCCCTTTGAGAATTCCATATAATGGGTTTTGGCCATGCTCATCCCTCCCCAACTCCTCCCAGATCTACCCTCTCTTTTCCCTTCCTTTCCCAACTTTGTGTCCTATTTTTATTCACTCATCAAATTCAATTTGTGCTGTCCACATAGTCACGGATGTGTGACCTTCCGTGAAAGCATGGCTGACCTATCAGGGGCAGTGCTCTTAAAGAAAATGAACCCTCCTTCTCTCAGCAGCTATCAGTTGCCAGCAGATCCTCAGCTATGGGTGGAATGTCACATCTACCTCCCCTCCCCATGCCCATGGGTGCTGCCACAACCACTGTGAATTCATAGTGCAGTTACCCTGTCGTGTCCAAAGGATACTCCAGAGAGATGCTTTTAAGCACTTGTGCTTGGGTGCCTCGTTAGACTAATGTCATCAGAATTTCTTGAGAAAGGAACCTACTAGGACTTGAAAACCGTACTCAGCAAGGTACATGTACAGCTAGAATGCAAAGTCTCTAATATAACTCAACGGCAGTGTTTGGCTCTGTGAGGGTACAGTGGGCTTTCTGCCCTTCATGAATAATATTGTTTCTACAAAAATATGTTTACACTTTAGCTCCAGATGTTGGGCATACACCCACCCTCACACCCCATGTCCCACCCACCCACAGACTGCAATGTTTATATGGCCAGAGGGAGTAGGGGGACAAAGTCACTGGTTGAGCGTCCTTCCGGGATCCTCACAGAGGGCCCACAATCTCTCTCCAGTATGGTGAGGACCATCAACTCAGTCACGCGTGGAAATGTTGAGTTCTCCCAAGTCAAGGAGTTCTTGTTTGAAGCTAAAAGAAAAGGGCAAAAACTGTCAACAGTAAGTAACAGAGGAATGGGGGCGGCATAAGAAATGGCAGAACCCTCGAGTTAATAAATAAAGAAGACACATGTCTGGAAATGACGTTGAAAAGTGGCTTAACAGTTCCATACCGGGAAATCAGCTGTGCCAAGACACTAGGAAAACTGGCATTTTCCACTGTGTTGACACGTATTCAAGCTGCCAGACACCAAGAGATCATTCCAATCAAACGAATACAGCCACTTCTGGCTGGGCTGGGGAGGGGGGTACTGCAAAGAGAAAGAGCATACAAACTAAGTATGTAAGAAACTCAGCATGGGGGACCATTGAAGGGCAACCTCCCCTGATCATAACCCACCGACATGGCAGTGACCAATGCATCAGGTCCTTCAAACTGTACAGAGATCTGCGTGTGGCAAATAGGGCACTACTTATAAAGGCACCTGGGCACACCTGGGGGACAGTAGTACCCAAAGACACAAAGCTTCATGAGTCCTTAAAGTTCACAAGAAAGAGCAGCACAGGCCAGAGGGAACAGCCAAACTCACTGTTACTTTGTCACAGGTAGGAGTCAACCAAATAACTCAATTATGCTCACAACTGCCTAGGTAATATTATGTAAAGGAAGCCGCTATCTGATGGTAGAACAGACCAAGGCTCTCTGGGCAGCAAGCAGTGGGAGTGTGGAGTCCTGGCACCACATACCAGAGCACCGTGCACAGGACAGAATCCCATATTGTCCTAAAGGAGCAGTTTCTTCAGCTGGCCATGAGGGTGGCCATTCCTGAGGCACAGCTCGGGTGGGCAAGAGTTGCAGGGGCTGCTCTCTGTCAGCCTCCCTCTCTTACTCTAATTAGGAACAGAAGAGCTCACTGCTGTGCCTAAATTCTCTTCTTCTCTTTGAGTCAGGCTCCATAGTTATGAGGACCAGAGAGAAGCATTTGTATGCTGTGCTCTCCCAGAATGGGGCCCTTACAGGGATACAGGAGGAGGAAGGAAGATGGTAGCCTAGCAGGGGGTTGGGAGGATGCACAAGACACAGGAGAAAAATAACCATCACCTAAGCGTGGCTGTCTCCAGGATGCTCATTCCACCAATGTTCAGGTTCTCTGCCTTCTCCACAAATTTACCTGTTTACTTCATGGTATCTGATTCTTTGTCCCCTCTTTGTGTTCCTCTTAGCTTCTGGACATCTTCAGAATCTACCATTCCAACAGTGACACTAAGATCTGGCTTTCTCTGATAGGTCAGAAGTCCACGGTAGCCTCTGTGGAGTCAGTCCTGCAGCCCACTCTGGCACAAAGTGCAAAGAGAGACAGAAATCTTGAAGGCAGGGGAACCCACATAACAGGAAGCACCTGTAGTTTTGGTCAGAAGGAGATGGGGGTGGAGCTAAACACCTTGCCCAGGATAATCTCTACTTCCCTTCCTCACTGCGCTAGTTAGTATTGATCGGTCATTGAGACAGAACCTGTAAACACCTAGGGGACAAGCATCTAACCATGAGTCTGCTGGATTATCTAGACTGGGTTAACTGAAGTGGCTTATCTGGATTGAGTTAATTGCAGTCAGCACCATTCTAGGAGCTGATGTCATAGATGGAGAAAAAGGAAGAAGTTCGGCAAGGATTACTGTTCATCACTCTCTGCTTCCCGCCTGCAGAGGTGAGGTGATTAGCCACTTCCTGTTCTTACCTTCACACTCTCCCCACCAGGATGTGTGATGGACAATATCCCTGGGACAATAAACTGAAAGTTTTCCCTTCCTCCCTTCCATCCTTCCTTAAATCTCTCTTGCAGGGTATTTTGATGTAGCAGCAAAATAAGTAACCAATGATATACCCAGTTTTCTCTTACAGTTTAAGGTCTAAGTACTCCTAGATCCTACACTAAGGCAAGGACAAGCAAGGCTCACATGGGAGAGCAATGTGCTATTGTTAGCCTGAAAAGACCCCTAGATGCCAGTCATTAAAGACTGAACACACACACACAAAGGTGAAAACCACTGCGGTGTAGCCAAATCAGGTGTAAGACTAGCTTCCTATTGAACAGTAGCCAACAGTTATCCAGTGCTGTCTCTAATTCTGACTCTGACCTTATAGTTAACTCATTAACCACCCTTCCTTGGTTACATCCTGAGCGGCCATGGGTGGTAAGAAAGCCTGTTTGCTGGCTGACTCCCAAATCATTCTTTGCTCCTTCTTTCTTACACCTTATCACAGGAGCTGAAAAATGTCAGCTTCCTCATAGATGACGAGGCCTCCTCATTCTGGCCAATGTCATCAGAGAGCTCTTGGAAAAAGCATTTTTATTTTCAGAGGAGATGAAGAAGTTGCCCTGGAACACAGGCCTTCCTCCTCTAACCCTGTAGTCCCCTCCCCACCTCCCATCATGCTTCTGACTATCAGTAGGTAGAAGCCGACTCTTGAGGGACCACAGCTATCTTGTAGAATGAAACAGCAGTTGTGAAGATGGAATTACAGATGATGGAGTGTGGGGCAGTGGGCTTCGAGAGGCACCTGGGTACTTGGTCAAGCATAGGCCTCGAACCCCGGATATCCTAAAGGGACAGTAGGTGTTCAGCCTTGCTCCTGGGCCCTGGTTCCTTTCATTTATCTACAGCCCCTCCCAAAGAAAGGTTTGTGGCCTTAGGTCAAGTAGCATAAGTAGCACAGGTAGAGGGTGTGACTACAGGCCTCAGAGCCTCAAGATATCTCCATATTCATAAGTTACCTAAAGGCCAGAGGGCGTAGCCAATTAAGCATTTTTTCCCAGTCCCTCCTCCAACCTGCAAAAGATATTTAACCTCAGGCCCACCCTGAGAACAGGGGGTACAACTTTATCCACTTTCCGCCATGACAATAAACTTTTTAAAACTATAGACTTCCTCTTGTACTTGAGTCTCATCTACCCCGAGGGCTACTGCCAGAGCTTTTTCCCCATGCCCCTTTTGGCTGCGGGCTCGATCAGCTGCCTCGGCTAACTCCGTCTCCACAGGACCCCAGACTGGGATCCACGCCAGGAGTGGAACTCAGTGGCTTCCCCTAGCCCAGCGTCTGCCCGGTGCCTTGTGGAGTGAACTCAGTCAAATTCCTTTGCTTCTGCTCCCTGAGCCCCGGTTCCAGACGACTGGGTGCCAGGCTCTCAGGACCCACAAACTCAGCCCAACAAGACCCACTCCCATGCTCGCGAGACACAGACCCACAATGGAGTTGTCAGAAAAAGCCTGGATCTCCCAGTATGTCTGCTCAGCAGTTGAATCAAAATCCACACAGCTCATCCAAACTGACAAAGGATGGTTAGCACCAAGCCCATCGTCTAGATAAAAACTGAGACACAGAGAGGGGAAGCTCAGCAACTGTTCTAGATACCCAGCCACAACGGGGCTCCATAGTTCAAAACCAAGCTGGCTGATCCAGAAATCTGATGATTATGACATCTTTCCCTCCAATCAGAAGACATTCTACAGTTGAAAAGTCTGAAGCCTGAAGAATCCTAGGATTCTTTCGACAAAGAGATTAAGCCCACAGTGGTTATGTGCTGGACCCAAGCTCATTGGTTTTCATTTCCTGCGGCACTAGGATGGAATCCTGACACCCGCTTTCTCTCCTGAGGACAACTAGAGACTATCACCTCAGATGGCCCAGTGGTTGGTTCTACATTGCTTTCAATAAGCATCTGTCAGACTGAATCATTTTGGATCTATGATACTGCAGAAACCGAGAGAGAAGTTAAGATGCTAGTATTGTATGTCAGAATTATCACGATGCCCACATCATGCTTTGGTGTATTTAGACATGACTCAGCCAGGCTATTTTACAGCAGAAAATGTTACCTGAGAAGGAACCCAATCAGTGGTGTGTGTAATATTCTCTCTGGGAGCCACAGGCAACCGCATAACACCCAGAGAGAGAACAGTATTATCTGTGGAAAGCAATAGCAGGCACCATCCCCAGGGTCACCAGTATTATTACACTAGTCCAAATAAGGTACATTCATAATACCCACCCCTACCCACACCCTGGCAACACACACACACACACACACACACACACACACACACACACACTCCAATTGCCTAAGTCCTGCAATAAGTAAAGCAACCTTCTTGCACACCTTTGCTAGGTGTGCAGACTGTAGCTCAGGATCTGGCTCTGACAAACCCATCCTAAGAGACTTTCTCTCTCACACTCTGGCTCCTACTCGAGCATCTCTTCACTGTCTCACAAAGCTGCCATCATCCTGTGATTGATGCCTTTCTGAAGACTCTACAAAACTTGTCTTTTCACATTAAGCTGCTCAGTGCCTGTAGTCTCCACTCACAGCCATTACAGTTGATTCCTCCCTCGTTGCACCTAAGCTTTGTGGCAACACTCAGATTTAGAATGCAACGACTATCCTGAGAAAGTCCTGCACATTTAGTCAAGTTTAGCATAGGAAGGGGTCTTGAGTTCGCAATATTACACTTATTGGCTTATTTATTGCACCAATAAATGTTCAACTAACATGAAGCAAACCCTATGTTGTCTGTATGCTGTCCATTAAGGCTCGTAGCAGATGGTCTAGGTGAGCATTTGGCAGAGACTCATTCTTTTAAAGCAAGAAATCAAGAACTTGGCAGTGGTGGCACACGCCTTTGATCCCAGCAGTTGAACGACAAAGGCAGGCGCCTCTCTCTCTGTGAGTTCAAGGCCAGCCTGGTCTACAGAGAGTTCCAGGACAGCCAGGGCTACACGAAGAAACCCTGTCATTTGCCACGATATGTTAAATAGATGATTTAGCTGTCAAGGCTCAAAGAAAGGACATATTGCATCCAAGTCTCATAAGAAGGTTGCAGTCGGTAAAGTTCTCAAAGTAAAACTGACCTTAAAGAGATGAGAGAAAAGAGAAAAGTAGAGAGAGAGAGAGAAAGAGAGAGAGAGAGAGAGAGAGAGAGAGAGAGATCAGCACAGAATAAGGAATACAATAAATGACTAAGTGAAGAGATGGGCAGACAGAAAATACAGATCACATTTGGAAGTGGAGAATCATGAAGTGCTGTAAGCACAGCCTTCAGGGGTAAAGCTATGAGTTCATCCTGGAAGGTGGGTGGATTATAGGGTCCTGGGTTTCCCAGAATGGCAATCTGAAGCTGAAACTTCTCAGAATAACACAGAGGAATCACTGAGGAATTTGGGGGTTTGAGGGCCTCTCTCAAGCCCTTAAGGAGCTGGGAAGATAGCACAGCCGTTAAAATCACTGGCTTAAGCCTTTGCACCTGCTCCTGTGTACTGTTTTAAATACTAGTTTATTATATGTGGATGAGTGTTTTATCTGTGTACCTGGTATGTGTCTGGTGCCCATGAAGGACAGAAGAAGGTACTGGATCCCCTGGAAGTGGAGTTACAGATAGGTGTGAGCCTCCATGTGGGTTCTGGGAATTGATAAATGGCGGCTGAGCTGTGGAGAGCAATTCTGATGCTGGTACACCGTGAAGCTCTTGCTGGTGGTGGCACTAACACACATGCAGGCAAGGTTCGGTGTCTAAAGTGAAGTGTTGATCTAGCCAGTGACAGTGTGAAGAGCTTCCTGATTAGCAGACCTTTGTGCGGAGGCTCCCTCTGTCACACCACACAGATTTAGGGCTGAAACTCAAAATCCCTGCAAAAACAATATCGAAGTTGCCAAAATGTAAAAAGGAGTTCCATTCCAAGATGACTAGAGGTGGCTTCAGCGTGGAGCCTTGAAGCAGAGCAGGGAAGGTCAATCTAGCGAAGAACAGGATGGCCCTGGCCTTTCCTCATTGTCCACCGAGGTAAGAGCCAAGAAAAAAAGCTCTACTGTAGAAGGTCTGTCTAAGATGTCAGAGCAAAATGCCAGTCACTTGGAATCCACACTGCCCTAGGCCCTAGAATCCAGAGGGTACATAACCTAAGGACTGGTACACAGCAAACCAACATGGATGCCCTAGGGAGAGCTCACAGTGCTCAAGAGAGATGCTTCGACATGCAGAAGATCAAAGAGAGAGAGACAGCTTTGAAATGATTCACGGCCACAAGTAATGAGAAAATTCTATGAGATGATTTTATATCTTCAATAGAAGCTAAAAATGAGGTTCCTCTGTGAGAGGACAGCAGAAAGCCAAAATACTAAAAGAGCACCATGACGTAAGAGGCCAATGTCTGATCACTGTTACAATCCTATGGATCCGGCTTCTGCCAGTAGCTTAGAGTAGTCCATTGGGCGAGTCTCTCTTCTTCATCTCCTGCCTAGAAAGATGTTCTTCATGTCATTCACCTACACCGATAAAACAATCAGTGATCTAAAGACACCATCACCACAGGATGCTGGTCTTGTGATAACGCCTACATTACCTTCTGTCCACAATCTCCAAATACATGAGCCCAGCTCTGCTCTAGGAGATCTGTGAGTGACCTCAGCAAAAGTCTTTCTTTTGTCTTTAAGGTGCTTCAGTCTCAAGTCAGACCAAGCCTCTGGAAGTTTCAAATGTTAAAAAAAAAGATATCAAAGCACTGGATCTCAGCCTTCCTAGTGCCACGACCCTTTAACACAGCTCCTCATGGTGTGGTGACCCCACCCATAACACTGTTCCATTGTTTCTTCATAACTAATTTTGCTACTGTTTTTAATTATAATGTAAATATCTGATATACAGGTTATCTGACATGTGACCCCCTATAAGGGGTCATGACCCACAGGTTATGAGCTTCTGAGTTAAAATAACATATATGTGTTCTTAGGGGGGAAATCATAGTTAAGCCAAAAGAGTCAGGGAAAATGCTTTTGTATTATTCCATGGAAGGGACCAGAAGGAAGAGTGAACTGGGGAAAGGAAGGCTCCGATGCAAAACCACCAAGTCCTGAGCAATTCCTTGAAAAGTAGTGAGCTTCTAATAGCTGGTGATGCTAAATAAACAGCAAACAGACAGCCACTCATCCAGAAGGAAACAAAACCAGAAAGCAATTTTTATTTCCTAACCCTGAACTAAAGTGAAAGACCAACTGGATAACCTTTAAGGCAAAGTGCTTCTGTAACTTTTGGTCCACCCTGAGCACTTTTGAGAGAAAGCCTCCTAATTTCACTGGAGGACATTCACCCTGCTCCAGGGACCCTCCTAACACTTAGGCACTGATGGAAAAGATAATATCCCCAAACCTTGAAGTATTAAATCATGGCTCAAGGGCTGACAACTTCCAGCACCTGTGCTTGAATGTCTTAATGACTTATTGGAATAGTCGGGCCTCCTGGCATGTAACAACCTTTCCATGAATGGCTGGGGAGCGAGAAGAGGAGAAGCTGAATTTCCCAATAATTGCTCCTTGGAAAAAATGCTTGCTGGCAGCCCGTGAGGCCTGTGGCACAAGCACCACGGCGTCACTTTAGCTGTAGTGAGTATACCTAGATGATTACAGCTTGCATGTTTCCATGCTACCCAAGCATAGCTGGAATGTGTGGCTCCGAGTCATCTTCCAGCTGGAAGTGTTACAGAAGCAGGGGGCTTCCAGCTTTTGTGTATCTCACTGCACACTGCCTCTGCTTGGCAGGAGCTCCGACCTCACGGTTGTATACATCACTTCCACTGTGTTTGGGGCTCAATAAAAATAAGTAATACAGAGTAAGCTTCATCAATACCCACAGAATACCCTCAGCCACAGAAAGGCTGCCCTTGCTGCCTTTACTGGCCTTGGAGGATCACAGGACCAGCATCTGGTAAAAGGCAAGGAGAGATTAAGAGGTAAGTTTTTAGAGACACTACTTGATGTGCTATGGTATCAAGGGTCCTTGCCTGTTCCAGATAGTCCCTCACCTATCTATAAAGGACCCTGGATGAAGGACATATGAACCTAAAACTTCCCCCAAAGCAATGTACTTTTCATTCCAGAAGACAGGAATCTTTAGTTAGCCAAATAGACATCAATTCCATTCATGAGGGTAGAGCTCTCAGGGCCTGACACTCATACTGGGTAGTTCCCCTTCTCGGCTGTGATTTCCATTTCAACAGGTCGATTTACCTGTGACTAACTACCCTCTCAGATGTTCAAACGAAAGAGTCTATAAATAAGTAGTTCTCAAGTTTTAAGATACGTATCATTTTGAGTGCCACACTATCCTACTCTACCCCGCTGGCAACATGAGTCACATCGCATCTGAAGTTGGGAAATGGAGAGGTGAATGCTCGTGTTCTGTTCACTTCCCCGTGGATGGTGCTGCCCACGTTTGAAGTGGATATTTCCACCCCAATTAATGCGGTCTAGGAAAATCCCTCACAGTTATTGCCAGAGGTTTGTCTCCTAAGTGATTCGAGAGCTTGAAAAGTAGGAAATCAGTATCAACCATCACAACTGAAAAGAACGAATGTATGTTCTAGGGCATTCTGTTAAACTCTGGCAATTGACCAGGAGGGAAAAACAAAACCATGAGTATGTCAAGTTCAAGTAAGGATAGTGTCGACTCTACACATTCAAGGACAGTCACCTTTCCTAAGAGGCTTTAGAAGCAACAACCCAACATTGAGAGCCACACGGTATTCAAAAGCTGAGGAAGTGCTATCCCTACACAGACAACAAACCCGAGGTTCATTATGTCCCCCGTGGCTAATCAAACCTGTCTGTCTCTGAATCTGTATCTTTCAGAATGCCAGCCAGGAATATAGAAATACTGAAAGTCCCCAAAATAGAGCCAAGCTGCTATTTGGAAGTAATATCCATCTTTGAACCCTTCCCTAGGCTAAGCTGGCAAGGAGACAATAGTAAAGACTGGATGGTCTCTCTGTAGAGCCCAGACAGGGCGTGTGCATGGCACTTTGCAGACACCTTAGGCATGGCTTTAAGCAGCTTTGAAGTAGCAGAACACTTCTGGGGCAAGTGCTGCTTCCAGTAAGTGAGGTTTCTCCAACAAAACACATGCAGGCTCCTTGCTAGGAGGTTTTCCAGAAAATCTTCCAGGCCAGTCAGGAGTATCTTAAACTGACAGATGCTATTTATAGCCACAAGCCTTCTACCTGGACCACAGACGATGCTTCCTGCCTCCCTCCCACCCCACACTGAAGGACATCTGTAGGTATTAAGGGTTATTAAATACTGTACCCAGACTCAGCATACTCTGGCTCGAGGTCTTCATTTTCACCATCTTGACATGTCTTCCATATAAATTGCTTTTCTCTTAATTTCCACACCTGCATCAGTAACATAACGACGCCCTCCAACTGGGTCTTGCTCACCAGAGTTTTCAGGGAAATAAATTCCATGAAATTTGGCTGCAAAGTAGCATGCAAATGTAAGACATCATCATATCTATTAGAAGACAGTTTTGCAGGATAAAAATGTAAACTAAATAATAGTGCTATTCTCAAAGAGGCAAGACAGAAATTCTTACCCATGTCTTAAGACAAAGAACTTTCAGATGTCTTCTAAACAATGCTTATTACCATGAAAGGGGCCTGCAAATTAGCCTTCCAAACAGTCCTATTTATCCTGTGAAAATCCAGGCAGTGAAGTTGGAATCTTCACTGAAATAAGACCCCTTCCTCCCTGCCTCTGTGGCACTCTTCCCTTCCTCTCCCAATACTGTCAACAAAAGCGAACTGTCCAGCTGCTGGCAAGAAAACAAGCAGACCTGCCAAGTTCTCTGAGAGATCCTCCACCTTTTTGCCACCACCACCCCCAGTCTCGTCTCCACAACCACCCCCTGAAGTGCCATGTCCTCAGACAGAACCCCCACCTTCTCACCTCCACCCTGCAAGCCACCCTCTACATCCACTCCTCGCCTCCGGGAATCCCAGAGACTTCCGTAGCTTGCATGACATTTTCCTGTAATCATCAATTTTCACCCATCCCTACGCCATCCTTTTGTAACCGAGTAAGGAAGAAAAAAAAAAAGTTTATAAACATCCATGCTTCTATGGCTCCAAAGCAATTAGCAGTGTCATGAAGGCATGTAGGCAGCTTGCGTTAAAGCATAACCAGTAGAAAGACAGGCTCAGAAGAAATGCTCTCGATAGCGTGTGAGCGCCGCTCGGCTGCTCTAGGTTCCCCGTTTGTGGGTAGAATTTGCACTAAGTTCTCGTGGAACATCTCAGTCCTCAAAGTCTCTATCAATGCTCTTGTTAGGCTCTACCTTTAAGATTAAGAACCATATCATAGCATACAACTGGGCTTTGGAAACGCCAGACTAGCCAGTATCAGTTTTCAAAAACTCTCTCTCTCTCTCTCTCAAAAAAAAAAAAGCAGAGTGGGGGGTGGAAAAGGGGGGAAATGGGTGATGCAGGACATTTTTTTAAATGGAAAATATTACATACACAGAGTCTGAGGCAATCCAGGACATTTTGAACCAGAAAGCAGATGGAATAGGAGCAATATAATTAGTGTAACTGTATTTTGCTAACTGCACAGCGATTCTAACTCCAAACAAAACTCCATCTCTCCAACGTATTGATTGCGTATCTATTTGTTTTTCATTTACACTGTGTAGAATTTGGAGAAATGTTTGGAGTTAAAATCAGAATCGAAAGGTCTAGGGAACACCAAACCGGGGCCAAACCACCCACAGAGTGTAGAACTGGAGAAACAAGCACAGGAAATACACAGTTACTTACATTGAAAAGTAATATTCACGCGTGTGTTACATAAGCCAATTAGCAGAAATTATGTGTGTGGCGATGTCTAAGGAATGTCCTGCAATTAGGAGGCATATTAAGTACCAGAGAGAAGGGTAAAATACTTTACGCTCAGTCCTTCCTGTCTTTGACCCAAACATGACCTCGGGCCTGTTTCTCAGCCGTGTTTACAGCTTCTCAGTGGAAGGTTCTTGGCCTTCGGTTGTCAAAGTCAGAATCATTTTCAATCTTGACTCTTTCCACTCTAAGCTTCACGAAAATTTGTCCAAATTACCCTGATCAAGAAAATCAACTCAATCACATGAGAAACTAAGCAGCCAGTTTAGGAAGGAGGGGAGGGAGGCTGGCACGCTTCTTTGCACTGTCGAGCAAGCTCTGAGGGAGACAGAATCTGAGGGTGACTTGTGAATCTGCCCCTTCTCTGTGCCAATGCTGAATGTGAGCACATAAACACACAGCAGCACAAAATTGCATTCTTTAGAACAACACAGAACGCGGGTGTTTGTTGAATCCTTATGTTTTTCAGACAAAATATCCCTTCTTTCTTCCTCAAAGATGTCTTCATGCCCCCTGCCTAGGTTCAGGTCTTCTGCCATATGCCACAGTCAGGTAGAGAGGTTCAGGGAGGAATTTGCGTCTGGAAGAACATTAATTTTGCACGAAAGTGGAGGATGACAGCAGACATGGCAGAGACTTCAAACAACAGGCATCTGTTCCCTATAGCACTTGTGCACATACTTACGGAACAGCATGGAGCAGATTTGATGAGGCTGAGGCTGCAAAGATTACCGGAGTGGCCAGAAAAGATGCTTTGCATTCTGACACAGGAGGGCAGGCCCCTCAAAATGAGTGACAACTCAGGAAAACGAAGCTGACCTCACTGACTCTGGGGTACTGGCACCTGTGCCCTGATGTCATAGGACAGGAAGAGAAGGATTAAAATTCCCCATCCCCAATCTGGTGTGGTGGCCCATCCTTTTAATCCAAGCACAGACAGAAGCAAGGCTGTCTTTGAGTTTGAGGCCAGTCTGGTCTACAAAGCAAGTTCCAAGACAGCCAGAGCTACATAGAAAAAAAATCTGTCTCAAAATAAATAAATAAATAAATTAACTACATAAATAAATAATAAAAATTCCCTATCCTTCTGAAGTAAAGCTGTTATCCTCATCCATCTCCACAGAGAACTGAGAAAGAATATAAAGACTGTTCTCTCAGAATCCTAAAAAACAAAAACAAAAAAAAAAAACAAAAAACAAAAAAAGAAAAACAAAAAAAACCCAGCACACCCAGCATGCTATTCACATGCAAGCATTCAGTCTGTGCCAGGCAAGTGCAAAGATGTGGGCTCATCTCCATTCATAAGCCCAAATAAATAACATGCTGCAGCAATTTGTGAATCTCATTGAGGATTCATACTCAGAACAGCGTGACCCCTGGGCATCTGTGCTTCAGGACTCAACTCATTTCTGAACATTCTTTTTTCCCAGAATGGAAGAAAAGAACCACGAGATCTTCTAGAGCAACTGAAAGGCTTCAGACACCTTAGATGGTTGAGATCACCTTCACCATGACAAACTCCGTGTGTGTGTGTGTGTGTGTGTGTGTGTGTGTGTGTGTGTGTGTGTGTCTAGCTAAAGAAGTAAAGCAGAGGGGGAAGGATCTCCTTGAGCCCACAAGGTCAAGAGCAGCCTAAGCACCATAGGAACACCCAGTCCTAAAAAAGAAGGTGGGGTGGCCATCATTCCAGAGCAAAGTGATGTAGAAAATCCAGACTAAGCCCGTTAGGGAAGATTTGTAAACCATTTCCTGTAAAGTTTATGGGGTGAGGGGGAGAAGAGTAGTGGGGTGAGAAAGAGAGTAGCCACATAACATTTACACACCTCACAGGACAGCATAAGGAAATCGCTAACAAAAATGATTGCTAGTCACTTAACACACCTAGAGTGCTTTGGAAGGAGCACGATGGGTTAACCTCACACAGCCTGCTTTTTTGACTAGACAATTAACAACTGTGCTAAAGGAGTAAAAAGAAAACTTTGTATGTTGTCATTTTATAGTGTTACACAAAGACAGGAAAGACAGAGAAGGTGGGAGGAAGAGAAGGAGGGAGAGAGAATGGAAGACCCGATAAGTCCATATTTAAATTGCTGCTTATGTAACAGGAGCCTGTGAACTGTACAGAGTTTAATTGGAGGAAAAGTAACTGTAGGGAATGGCTTGGAGAGCCGCCAGAAGGGTTTTAACAGCTGGAAGTTGAAAAGTGATTAATTTTGACAGCAATAAAAGCCTCATGTTCATACATAATTATGCTTAGATTTGTAGGCTGCTGGGATTTTTTTTTTCTATGCACCATTAACCTTTTGCTGTCCAAATTGGAATTTAGATTCTTTACATGAGTCCCGATTGACAAACTGAACCATAATTTGCTTCCAATGGCTTTGATTCATCTCATGACAAGAAATAGTTTTGGGGGAGAAGTTTTAGACTAGCGGGTGGGGAGTGTCCATTCATATACTGTGAATGTCTGTGAAACTCAATGAGAATTAAGTCATTTCATCTTCATCGCATGAAGAAATGAGAACAGCAAAGGGTATCAGAAGAAACAGAAAAAGATATCAAAGTGCAGATGAACTGTGTCCTACATAGTTCAGCTAAATTCCTATCAATGGGAAGTGTCATAAAGTAAGAGAGCATTAGAACAATATATCTGGAAGGACCAAACAGAGTTCATCAAAAGAGCACTTTCCCAGCATGCACAAGTCCACAGCTTCAGTCCACAGCATCAAGAAAAAGGAAACAGTGAGGAAGCATTCAATTCAACTGAGTTCTAGAACTGGTGGTGTGGCTAGTCAGCTATTAAAGCTCGGACACCTGGCTTAGTCCTTCCATGGCTTCTCCTCTCCTTTGCATAGAAAGCTGGAAGGGATAATTCAGAAAATTTCACCATCATTTAAAGCTACTCGCTTCTGTCCCCGCAGGATTAGCCACATTCTGAACTAGTTCTCTCTTAATGACCGTGATTATCCTGGTATCAACCAGTCTGACAAACAGAATACAATTTTATGGGTACAACTGTCAATGAAACAGTTTGAAATAATATTTAATAAATGTTAAAAAGTATAATGTCAAAACTTTATACATATATGACATGCACCCATACATCTATAATATTTATATGGAAATCCTTTCTTTTTTTCTCGAGACAGCGTTTCTCTGTGTACCCCTGGCCGTCCTGGAACTCACTCTGTAGACCAGGCTGGCCTCGAACTCAGAAATCCACCTGCCTCTGCCTCCCGAGTGCTGGATTAAAGTCGTGCGCCACCACCGCCCGGCTTATATGGAAATCCTTACAACCAATCTGTGAAGGGGGATTGGTTTATATTATCACCATCATCATCATCACCATCATCATCATCATCACCAGCACCACCATCACCATCACCACACCCAAGTCCACAGCTTCAAGGAAAGAAAGGTTTGAAAATATTGCAAATATTAAGGAAGCACTGAATTCAGAATTCGACTGAGTTCTAGAACCAGCATCATCATTATTATCATTTTGCAGAAGTTGAAACAAGAAAAGTTACTTGACTCCTCAATGTCTATAGCCTCAAAGTAAGAAGCCAAATGTTGGGGCGTGGAAGGGTTGGGGTCTCTTTGTTCTCAAGTAAATGAACTGGCGTGGGTGCACGCAATTTTTTGTTAGGAGTAATAATAGAATCACAGTTAGAATTCAAAGAATACTGGCTTCAAATTCAATCACAGGGCTTCCATTTTCTCACGGTTGCCTTAGACAATGCACCCATTTCTGTATGCTCCTTTCCTTACTTATAAAGGGCCAGAGTCCTTTAAGTCATCGGATCTCAGGATGTGGTACCCACATCAATACCATTGGCATCACCTGGGAGCATGTTGGCAGTGCAAATTCTTGGTCTCCATTCAATTCAGTTGTTAGCTGGTTGAGGCCCAGACCTCCTGAATTATTATCGCTCTAAGTGAAAGGATCTAGGTTTTGGCAAGCAAGCCCTTCTGGTGATACCAGCCCATGTTCAAGTTGGGAGGTGGCTTCCCAAGTCGAAGTTACCACTGACTTAGCTTGAGTCTCACATTCTAGCATTCTGTTTATGTCTGGCTGGTCTCAGGTTTCTGAGTTTCACACTGATGTCTTTCTCTATATTTGAATTATTCTTCTACGAGTCATCTCACTGGAAGATAGAATGTCTAATATTAGCTCACCAAAATGATTCTTCCTTAGTCACCATCAGAGCCTCAGGAAATTAGAAAGCAGAAAGGGGTCATGGATCTAAATAGGAGGATGTTATTGTGAATGTTTTGTAACCTCCAGTATAATGTTGAATTCCACAGTTGGAGCCTAAACATAATCTGAATTCTTAATCCAGTGTCATGCTCCCTGTGGGGGTTGGGGTTAATAAATCCTTGTTGCTCCCTAAGGCAAACAACACCCATGCTGTGATCAGCTTCCTTGAGGAGCAGGCCTCTGCATAATCCCATATTCTCACTTCCCTGTTCCTCTGAGCCAAGAGGGAGGCAGTCTGAGGTAAAACACTGAGTGTTCCTCTTCCTTTAATGTTCCCAGTGCAGAAGGACTGCTTGACAATAGCACCATCTTTGAAGTCAGATTGCATAGGTCCTAGCAAATCAATTGCAAATGAGCCTTTGCCTCTTGTCTCCAGGAACAACTACCTGCCCAGCAGCAAGGTCAGAAGTCCTTTGAGTTTTTAGCTCATTTAAGACCCAGATTATCTGTTGCCTCCCATACCTTAAGGCACCCTGTGTTAAGGTCGAAAGCTCTGGGTGACCTCACCCCCTGATGTGAAGACTACAAACAACAGGAGATCTAAGACTGGAATGTGTTTCTCCTGACACTCACGAGGAGAATTAACTAATTAATTGTTGATCAGTTTTCTTCACCAAGAAGAGGGGGGTAAAGGCAGAAACATAAATCCCATCAGTCATGACATTCTTTCAGGGTGGGGGAAAAGATGCTTTAGTTTCTTATCTTTTTGCTGCCACAAAATATCAGAGCAGAGGGACTTAAGGAAGAAGAGTCTGTGTTGGTGCCCAGTTTAGAAGTCTGGGATAGAAAAGCCTTTGAGTGGTGCAAGTGACACAGTGAGCCATTCTGTTTGGTGATGGAAAGATGAGAATGCCAAGAGAAATATGGACAAGAGGAGGAAGAAGAAAGCTTAGGAGGATAGGGCAAAAACAGGGCCACACAAAGAAACGCAAACTTGTTCAGAACAGTTAGTATGATGCCAGGGAGCGGGGCGTCATACTAACTTCTGGTCCTTGGAGCCGAGTAAGCCTATGGCACAGATGAAGTCTCTTCTTTTGCTTTATATGAGTGGAAAATTGTGACCATTTATTCTAGGCTTTCTTGGATTTGCTTGTATAAAAGTATCCAGCTTTATCCCCCTGTACATAGACCCTGCAAGGAGACTGGGATATCTCTTTGAGAGGCCTTGAAAGGTCTAGTGCTCCCCAAAGGGGACCTCACTAGTGTCTCAGGATAGCGTGCACATAAAGGACACACGAGAGACCAACTTGCTACAAGAACAAGAGGTAGTTTAATGGCGGAACATTCCGGGCCAACACGTGTCTCAGTGTAGGAGACAGAGGCATCGACCTCGTGGCTCCGGGATTTAGGGTAAATATAAGCTCGGGGTGGGGAAAAGGAGAAACTTTTGAGCGGGTGCACACGATTGGTTGTTTTCCAATTCTTGAACATCAGTAGGTTGAACCGGTCCATGGGGGTGGGGTACACCTAGGAACCAGATCCCGCTACCACTTCTGTTAGTTGTTCTAAGAAGTCCGACCACAGCTCAGAACAGACCACTCCAGACCACACGGTTCCAAGGGGGAGGAGGTTTATTCAGGAGATAGGGCAAAGGTGGGGAGAAGAAGGTGGAAGGATGAGAGAGAAGAGAAGTAGAGGTAGAGGACGGCCATGACCACATGGAGAGAGAGGAAGAGGGGGAGGGGACAGAGAGGCAAGAGGGTAAGAGAAAGGGTAAGAGTAAGAGAGTAAGAGAGAAAGGAGGGGGCAAGCAGCCCCTTTTATAGTGGGCCAGGCCTACCTGACGGTTGCCAGGTAACTGTGGGGAGGAGCATACCTGGCTGTTGCCAGGTAACTGTGGAGGTGGAGTTTAGACAGAATACTAACAACTTCCATTTCACAGATAGAGAAACTGAGGCAGAAGAAGGTAACTCTGTCAATTACAGAAACACTGAGTGGGAAAGTTTAGATCTAAGCACAAGCAAAATGTCTCCAGGGTTTGTGCTCCTGACTACTCCGATTCTCCTTGCTCTGTCATATAGGGATGCTCTGGTTAGAATAACAGAAAAACAAACAAACAAAACCCACTGAGTATGGCTTTTAAAAAAAAACTAAGAATACGTTCTTTTTCTTCTTCTTCTTTATTTAGCAGTAATTATGGAGATAAGCACTGGCCTTTTCCCCAATGCCCTCAGATTCAGGCTTGCCTCATTTTGCCAGATGGTCATTTTAGCATCTCTGCTTGGTTTCTGGGTTCTCAGATCCTTCCTCCCCAGTTCAGGGTGGAAGAAAGACAGAAGAAAAGTGATTTCTCAGGTGAAAAAGTTGTCCTTTCTACTTGGGAATCTAAGTTCATCTCAATAGACTGCCTCCTAGTCTTGCTCTCCAGAACAGGGTCACCTACCTAGCTTCCAATCAACCGAATGGAAGCTTACAAAATTCTCATGGCTGGCTCTGCCTAGGCATAGACCTAATTTTCAACCCTGGAAGAAGGAAGGGAGCAATGAGCCTCTACCTAACTCCTGAGTAGATTGGACCCGTTTTGGCAAAGCAGAGAGACTGGGGTAGAGGCAGGTACAGCACACGTGCTGTACTTGAGTTTCTGTCATTCTTCCGTGTTCACTCCCTGGTTTACTTTAGCTGTAGGAATGTACTATGCAAGAGGTAGGACCGTGTAAGAGGTAGAAATAAATATAACTGACGCACTCTCTCTATATCCTCAATTGCTTCAAGGCAGTGTTTTGAGAAAGCTAACTCCATAGCTGACTTTAAATAAAAGAGGTGGAAAGATTTTAAATCTGCATCATATACGGCAGAGTTAACAACTGGCTGTCAAGAGAACACAAGAGCATTGCCTTGGCTGTGTGTGAATGGAAGGAGAGAAGGAAAAGTGCCACCCCTAGACTATAAAACAGCCCTGCAATATAGTCCTTTGAGTATGAAAGCATAGAAGGGCAAGACTACTGTATGTGTTTAAAAGCACAGTGCATAATTAGAATTCTTTCCAGCATTAGGTATACAGAATTATTTATTCCCATACACAATTATCACCTGAATTTCTCTAGGCCTCACCTGCCACTAACTAGAGATAGGATCACAGAAGAGCAATGACTCAAGCTTCCTTGACTGTCTCCACCAGTCAAGGAAAATCCCCTGCCCCTTGCTTCTGGGACTCCCCGTGGAATTCTCAAAGTTACATTCAAACAAGTCCACACATTCTAGGGCTACAACTGCCCTGGATTGTCACCATCTTACGTGGTTTGGCTCTGAGTGGGAAGGAACAGCAATCTAGCCTCTTCAGACTCACTGCTGGAGGGTCTGGAAGCCCTGCTACTTAAACCTTCTCTTTTCTGCATGCGCTCATTGGGCTGGGCTGGCGACAGGCTAGGGTGATAGTGATTGCGATAACTTGGTATCTCTTCTCCAAATACTACAGCTGCCATTGCATCACCTCCTCTCGTCTGGTTCTTTCTTCCCTTAGGACAACTGACTAATGATCTCAGTTCTAGAAACATATTCTTAGGAAATAACCAGATGCATAGCCAAAGTTATGCATGAGGAATCAATTACAGAACTCTTTATAATGGTAAAAGAAAAATTCTAAGTTTTGATCAGTAGGAGGCTGGTTAAATTAATAAAAATTCATTCACTTTGAGAAAATATGTAACCATTTAAATGATGACGTAGACATGCATTTATTAACATGGAAAGACATCCACAATATATCGTTATACTGGAGAAAGTGCATGAACTCACTTCTGTAACAATATAAGTTAATACATGAGCTCACAAGAGTATATGTGTGTTAATGTATGCCCATTCTCACACAAAGAAAATAGAAGTTATCTCTGAAGGGCCAGGTCAAGGTATTTTTCATGTAGTTTTTATATCTTTCCAAACACTGTGAATGTTCTTATAAGAAGCACCAGTTATCACCCTAAAAAGGTAAAAGCCACCTGGCAATGGTGGCACATGCCTTTAATCCTAGCAGAGACAGGTGGATTTCTGAGTTCCAGGCCAGCCTGGTCTACAGAGTGAGTTCCAGGACAACCATGGCAGAACAGAGAAACTCTGAAAAAAAAAGACAGAAAGAAAGAAAGAAAGAAAGAAAGAAAGAAAGAGAAAGAAAGAGAATGAAGAGGAGACAGAAGGAAAGATAAAGCCATAGCCATCTGGGTGTATAATTATTAATTAACATAGTCTTTAGAGTAAACCTGTAGAGAGGTGTAAAATCTCCATTTACTAATATTGTTTTATATAAAAGATCCAATCATTTTACTGGAAATTCCTGGGGAATGTGGATGAAAATGGAGGCTGATGGAAAGATGTTTGGTGTGATACATCTCTTGAAAAGAACTTAACACTGGCCAACACCCCAGCATCACTCTTCCTGGAAGCCTGAGAAATCACAATTTCTGGAATCAAAAAGTACAACGAGTATACCCCAGGGTGAAACAAAACATGGGTGGTGTATTTCGTGGCTGCCTCCCTCTTAGATTGCTTCATTTTTTAGTGTATTGCATTTTTTTCTAATTGATTTGCAAAATCCCCAGAGTAACAACACCTAGTGATTGACATTACATGTCTCTTTCAAACTGTTTGTGAGATGCTCACTGCACAGAAGTTCACGCTGTTTGTGTGACCGACTCTGACAATCCCACAGACTTCAGGAGTCTTCACTTTGGTTTCTTACTTGCTTCAATAGTGTGCGTCACAAAGATACCCAAAGACTGTGTGCTGCAGGGTTCGTCATCAGCCTATGGCGCTGTCAGATGGTGGTACAATCTTTAAGAGATGGAGCCTACGTGGAAGAAATGAGTTGGGGGGTCAGGGGGAGAGGCACACACCTTGGAGAGGTTGTTGGGACCTCCAATCCTTCCTCCCTGGTCTCTTTGCTTCCAGGCCACCATGAAATGAGCAACCCAACATACTCTTCCTGCCATGATACATGCAGAACCAGTGGTCATAGATTGATCTCTCTGAAACTGTGAGTTAAAATAAGTCCTTCCTGCACATTGTCATAACAATGGGAAGCTGGCTAGTTAGTGCATTAGAAATGTTTTCCCTAGAGGGCTGGGTGTGGTGGCCCAGGTCTTTAATCCCAGCACTTGAGAGGCACTGACAGAAAGATCTCTGTGAGTTCAAGGCTAGCCTGATCTACATAGAGAGTTCCAGGTCAAGGAAAAAAAAAGAGAGAGAAATAAATGTCACTTTTACCCATAGACAGCAAAATTACTCCTCCATAATTTATATAACCTACATATTTCATCTTTTATAATTAAATACTAAGTTGGTTAAAATATTGTGTGCATGGCAGGTTAGGGGCTTCCCCGGTGGGTTGATCATTTTGTCCAATATAAGCTTACAGACTATTCCGTTTCTTTTTTTTTTTTTTCTCACTAGCTGAACTAAAATCTTTCTCATATTCCAAAATAAATACACAAGGATATACATATCAGAGTTTTGGCTGTGTTCTGGACTTCTGTTGTGGCATTCACTTGTCTGCCCACCCTTTCCTGATGTAATGCTATCAGAATTACAAATACTATGTTTTTACAATGTGTTATATTTGCTGATAAGACAAAATTCCCTTTATTGCTGTTCTTTTTCAAAAATATCCCAGCTTTTTTTACATCGTTCTTCTCAATTGCTCATATGTGGTCAAAGTTGAGACAAATCTATGCTAAGATTTAATGTGATTATATTATTTGCACACTACTCTATAGACCGGAACTGCTCAGCGTTTTTGGTAAGATGGCCTCCTTTCAGTCTGTGTTAAGATGACATAGGTTTGTTGGGTTAGTTGTTTGTGGATGGATGTTTCCTGGGAAACATTGGCCTCCTGTAGCCCTCTTCCCTCACTCCTCACACTTAGGTGTTGACTCTCAGCAGATTTACAGTCACCTCACGGTTCCCACATCTCCAGCTCTTAGACAGTCCTCTTCCCACAGACTTTATACCTGTCTCCTTGGAGATGCGCCTTTCTCTGACCTCCACTATCTGGTTTCTGTTTTCAGAGAACCAAATCCCAGTGTGTTCTGCTGCCAAAGCTCTCACTCAATCTCCATCAGAGCCCTCACATCCCAGAGACTCAAACCCACCGCATTCATCTTATTTTACAGCCTCGAAGATCATCTCCGAAGTAACCACTCACAGCAACACACCTCTGCTTCTTCATAGTTGTTCAGAAGTCTGCAGACAGCTGAGCCTGTCTCTCACTCAGTACACCACAGGCTGCAGGTAAACATCAGCAGGGCTCCCATGCAGCTGCTGGTAGTATTCAGCCCCTTGGAGCTGGAGAACTGAAATCCTTGCTTTTTTGTCAAGAGCTGTCCTCAACATCTAGGGACTCTTGGGCTCTTTAGACACAGACACTCAAAACACAGCATACTTCAAGACCAGCAGAGAATTCCCCCACTGTAGTACCTGTGATAGTGTCTTAGGTAATGTAACATAACCATAAAGTGGCTGTCACCATCACCATACTCAAGGGTCCACCTAGCGAGAATAACTCAAAGACGCTTACAGGTTATTCACCATTGTTAGCACCCATGACTTCTCGGTCATTTTCCCGAGTGATGGGGTCTTGGCTTAAATACCATCACAGCAGCCAGAGTCGGGACTTAGACAGAAGCACAAATGGTGAAGGAGAAACAGAGAGGCAGCCTTCTTCCCCCACCACAATCGGAAGTTCTGTCGGACATGGGCACAGGCTTTCAGAATCAGGGGAGAAAGCCGAGTGTGCTTTAATCCCAGCACTTGGAAGCAGAGGAAGTTTGATCTCTGTGGGTTTAAGGGCATCGTGGTTTACATAACAACCTTAAGGACAACCAGGACTACATAGAGAGACCCTGTCTCAAAAAAAAAAAAAAAGAAAAAAAGAAAAGAAAAAGTGAAGGTATGACGTAATCCAAAAGCTACTCTGCTTATTCTTAGTTCTCGCCATCTGTCTTAGAACTGTTGTCAGTGCCTTCATAAGTCTGGAATTTGGGAGTCATTTGTCAGAGTTGTCCTATCTCCTACTTTTTAATGTCTTCTATGTATGTGAGTAAGAAGTTAGGGAAAGTATAAGCTTCCCACTACGATGACCCAGTCTCCAGCAAGGCCGTATATGGGAGGCTGCCCTTTCTGTCTTTCTAAGAGGAGACTCCTGTCTGGTTTCTGGATCTTTTGGAGCAAAGGCAAGATTGAGAACAACATATTCTGTAGGAGTTTCTCAAGCCCATCATGACACACTACACAGCTAGGCTACACGGTGGGGCAGGTGAGTATTTGAAACACTTCAGCATTACTAGGGTTCACATCTTCCCTAGAACCTGGGGAAGTAAGATGACCCATTTTGTGGAAGACTAAGTAGAGGTTCAGGCTGTAAGACTTTTTCCAATAACACACAATCCATGATAAAGCTTGGACACAACTCAAGTCTCTCCTGGTTCCAAAGCTCACCGTCAGGATGGGGAAACACTAGAATTACTTAGCAGTGTTAGGGTTGTTAAGCTTCTTTCATGATTAATTCTGTTTACAGTCCCACAACTCTACTGTTGTTAAACAGTCCTCAAGCAGTTTGATGAAAACGGGCAAGATTCTTGTTTCTATTGTGTTCCATCTCTGGTGCACCACTCTAAAGTCTGAAAGTAATTACTGGGGTGCCTGACATCCGTACAAAAGCAGGACTCAGCCTGCTGCTCCATTCAGCTACAACTGTAATACCTTCATCTCATGTGCCCCTGAAGCAAGCCACATAAAGCCAGAGCACAAACAAGTCACAGGTGGACTCCTATCTTGGTGCTTCTCACACAGTCTTTGGGGATGCTGTGACTACTTGAAGAGGTGTCTTAGTCCATTCAAGCTGCCATAACAAAGTACTAGAAACTGGGCTGGGCGGTGATGGCGCATGCCTTTAATCCCAGCACTTGGGAGGCAGAGGCAGGCAGATTTCTGAGTTCGAGGCCAGCCTGGTCTACAGAGTGAGTTCCAGGACAGCCAAGGCTACACAGAGAAATCCTGTCTTGAAAAACCAAAAAAACAAAACAAAACAAAACAAAACCAGAAATGGGTGGCTTATAAACAATGAATGTTCATTTCCCACAGCTCAACAGACTAGGAAGTGCAAGATCAAGGCTCCAGTAGACTTAGTGTCTGTTGAGGGCTACTTCCTGGCTCAGAAATGGCACTTACTTATGTCCTCAGATGATGTAAGGGGCAAATGGGCTCCCTTGGTCCTATTCTATAAGGTAATAATCCCATTCAAGGAGATTCTATCCTCGAGAGAGACCTAATAACATTTCCAAAGTCACCACATGCATATCGTCACCTTAGGGACTAGATCAGGCTGTTGTTTTCTTTTTCTTTTCTTTTCTTTTTTTCTCTCTCTCTCCTTCTCTTTCTCTCTCTTTTTCTCTCATTCTTGTGTGTTCATTCGTTTGTTTGTTTGTTTGTTTGTTTCTAGACAGGGTTTTCTCTGTGAGTCCCTAGCTATCCTGTCCTGCAACTCACTCTGTAGACCAGGCTGGCCTTGAACTCAGAGATCCACCTGCCTCTGCCTCCTGAGTGCTGGGACTAAAGTTGTATACCACCACCACCCAGCTAACATGACTAGGCTTTGAATGGCTGGATCTTACGAATTTTAGAGGACACAAACATTTAGACCATAGCACAGGAGGCCATGGATGCCAAAGTCAAAGTGAAGGACTGGAAAGCTGAGGCTGTGTATCTGCCAGCTACAGGAGTGAGAGAAGTATAAGCTAAGTGTAGAAGTCTAACATATACCAAGCTTAGGTTCCCAATCAAGGGGGATGTCTTATAAAACAGAAGATCACAGAGCCTGCCTAAATATGTAGGATAATATATAGACTCCCAGGACTCAGCCTCCAGAGATGGTACAGTTGCTACAAGCTCAGTCTCTAACTCTCTGAACCGCCACACCTACCAGCTAACTATATATAAATTACTACCAAAACCAATCCTGGCACATTCCTGGCTGTGATACATCATCAAAGGTCAGTTTCTCTTGCACAGGCCTCATTAAACACAAGGTGAAGCTTTAGGTCCATTCCTGCAGCAACCCTGAGCAAGCCACAAAATCCTGCTAGTTCTTGCTTTCCCGTACAAAAGTCCCGTACAAAACCATGTCCCTCATCCCAACATAAGAATAATATGAGAATTTCTTAGATGTGTAAATCTCTTCTGTTTCCCCCAAAACCTTCTGAGACAAAAACTCAGGATCTGTTTTAATAGCTCTTGGGAATTTTGATGCATAGTAATGGGAAAACTAGGATGGTTGTGCCTCTTAAAACTGAGAAGGTTAACTAAGACAATGCATGTTGCCAATGTTTTGCCCAATACAGGTGGGTTCTCTCTCTCTCTCTCTCTCTCTCTCTCTCTCTCTCTCTCTCTCTCTGTGTGTGTGTGTGTGTGTGTGTGTGTGTGTGTGTGTGTTGTAGATTTGGTCTAATGTTGCTTGTATTATGTCCCCAAAATTGCACAAGAATCTACACATCGGACAAGGAACTGAGGGAACCCCGCAGGATGCCTGGGCAAGGGAGAGGTAGAAGAAGAGAGATAACCACCATGCCAGGAAAGGAAGAGAGACACCAAGCCTGAGAGGTGCAGGAGACAGAGAGATAGTGTCATTTAGGTGCCAGGAATGAAGCTGAGGACTCTGCAGGTCTGGGTCTGGGACAGCAAAGATAGAATATAGATTTAGTAAATAATAACTCAGAAATATCAAAGAAGGGTACATCAGCCACATGGAAGTTAGGAAGTGGCCTAGCCAATGAGCTGCTTAAGGCATATCCAAATATAAAGGCTGTATGTGTGTCTTTCATCTGGGAACCCAGAGCACTGGAGGGACGAGGGGAGTAGCAAGAAATGTGCCGCTGCTGGGATCCATTTGAGCAGTTCAATTTGGGTACCACTACATGTATGTGTGTGTGTGAATATGTGCATAGCGTGTGGAGGTCAGAGGTCAACACCAGACTCAGTTCCTTAGCACACTGTCCATCCTGTCAAAAACAAGTGACAGTAAAAAAAAAAAAAAAAAAAAAAAAAAAAAAAAAAAAAGCCCAGGATTGGGGTTGGGGATTTTTGTTAAGTGGTAGAGCGCTTGCCTGGCAAGCGCAAGGCCCTGGGTTCGGTCCTCAGCTCTGAAGGAAAAAAAAAAAGACAAAATAACAAAAAAAAAGCCCAGGATCTGTTTGTCTGGGATGACAAGCATGTACAACCACCTTGGCTTTCCTACCTGGCTCCGAAACAGGGAAGTTTTCTGAAATAGTGGGAATAAAATCACAAACTTCCACAGCAGGGAAAGGGCTCCGGGTTTCTTCCTACAGCAGCAGCAAGGCGACTTCTTCAGACAGGCTCATTGCTAGCCTCGTGGCCCCACAGCTGTGGGGGCTAGCCAGCTTCCTCTGCTCACCTTAACAGCAGCCCCACTTACAGCTCCACTTCCATTGCCCATCAAGCCTCTGCCAGGGCCTAATTAAGAAGTTACCAGGCTTTCATCTCTGTTGCTTTTGTGTATTTTAATACCCCTATGGTAGATTCTTAGCAACTTTGCTGCTGCCAAGCTGGTCCAAGCAATCCCGAAGGTAGCCATGATTGTTTTGGTTAATAAGAATTGTATGGATTTGAATAGTCTACCTTGGTTTCGTTTTTTTTCCCCTGAGTCCTATTATATGTTTTTTTACACTGAGTTTTGCAGACTGTGAAATTTTCTGGAACGTATTATTCTCTGTTACAGCAGAAATGGTTGTGTGTGTAAAGTACCCGGTACATGGTAAGGGCTCGGTGATTGTTAGCAGTAGTCTGTGTTTATCATGGAGTTTACAGTGTCCTGGACATTCTGACAAAGGAGCCTAGAAATCCAACAACAACAACAACCCCCACGCAAGAGCAAAGCCGTGCATCTTCACATAGGAAGAGCTGCTAGTGAAAAAGAGCTGCTAGAGAGTTTCTACTCTCTCCTGTCAATATTTTGTTTGGATTATGTGGTGGTTTGAATATGCTTGGCCCAGGGAATGGTACTATTAGAGGCTGTGGCCTTGTTGGAAGAGGTATGCCACTGTGGGGCATGTCCAGTTACCCATGTTGGAAGGCACCAATTAGCCCCTGGCTTGGTGGGAACTGAGATCTGGCTCAAAACTGAGCAGCAGGATGGCCCAGAAAGCTGGCCAGGTGTCCTGGCTCCTGCCTTTGTTTCTGTCTCTCAGTTTCCTCTTTCATTTTAGCCTGCATTATGGGGTTACTTCTAAACTGTTTCCTTCATCTTGGGGTCACAGACTTGTGGTCGGCAGGTCAAACTCTGCTCTCTGGTTTAGTTGCCCACACTGAATCATAAAAACAGAGATTTCACATTACGAAAGCAAAATGACCTGGCCTCACTTTAAAATTCAGAACATCTGGCAACCCTGAGACTGCAGTCTCATGCAGAAACAACTGGCTGGCTGGAGAGCACCTCCCCTTCTCAGCTAAGATGTGCTTACTCTACTGTGCCACATTCTCTATCAACCCTGGTGATTTTGCAAACACACACACACACACACACACACACACACACACACACACACCTCAATTCATTTCCTAAAACTAAGATAACAAAATATGACAGACTAGGTGGCTCGAACAACAGAAGTCCATCAGCTCATGACTCTGGAGGCTGAAAGTCCACAACTGAGGTATTGGCGGGATGGGTTCTGTCTGAGGGTCTCTCTCCTTTGCTTGTAGATGGCCATCGTCTCCTGTATCTTCCTGTGGTCTTCACACCATGTACTTCTGCATTCATACTCCTTCTCATAAGAGTATCAGTGATGTTGGATCAAGGTCCATTCTGTGAGCCTATGTTCTTCATACAGTTACCTCCTTAAAGACCTTGTCTCCAACTGAAACACTCTGACATGTTATGGCACCTTGTGATAATTCCTCTCGACTGTCAACTTGGTGGGATGAAGAGACATGGAGGAAGTAAGTAAAGCGCACTCCCATTGTGTTTTCGAGTGTTTCCAGAGACAGCTGACTGAAGAAGGAAGTTCCATCCAAGAGATTGGAGACCCATACTGAATAAGCAGAGGAGGATGCCTGGTACCACAGCCTAACCTCTGCTTCCTGGTTCTCCTGAGGCTGGCAACTGTGCTCTGCCATACCCTTCGCTCGTGATGCTCTGGGTCACCAGAAACTGAGACCATGAGCCAAAATAGAGCTCTCCTTTGAAGTGGCTCTCTCAGGAGTTAGTGACAGCAGCAACAGAAACCTTGACGCACACAGTCCATACAAAACAGCCTTCCTTCTTCTACACTGCGGCTTAACTTTAGCAGCACTTGGACTCACTGCCAGGGGATGGCAACCGTTGGCTTGGGATGGGATTTTTTTTTCACAGCCTTGCGTCTTCCTTCATTGACCCCTACATGAAGCTCAAGAATGGACTCCATAAGGTACATTTAATAGGACACGATCATATAAAGACAGAAAGAGACTCAGAGATTGGAGATGATCGTCCCTGGTGGTTTTAAAGCCATTTTAAGACAAAGACCCTTCCAGAAAAAGTCAACAAGGGAGATGGAGAGATAGCTCAGTTTATAAAGTGCTTGCTGGCCGGGCGGTGATGGTGCACGCCTTTAATCCCAGCACTTGGGAGGCAGAGGCAGGCGGATTTCTGAGTTCGAGGCCAGCCTGGTCTACCAAGTGAGTTCCAGGACAGCTAGAGCTACACAGAGAAACCCTGTCTCGAAAAACAATAAATAAATAAATAAATAAATTAAATAAAGTGCTTGCTGTACGAAGAAGATGTCTTGAGTTCAATCCCCAGGACCCATACTGGTAAAACAAATTCTAATATTGGCAAGTCAGGGATGGAAGGACTCCACTGACTCACTCGCCAGCCAGTCTCACCAGCTAAGCAGTCTCCAGGTTCACGGAGAGATCCTGTCTCAAAATTAAAATTATAAATAAGTAACGAGGGAAGTGGTCGGGAAGATGAGTTTTGGCAAGAGCAGGAGCTCGGGATCAAAGCTACTTACATTCCTTTTATACATTGCAATTATAGAATGTGAAACTATCAAGGGATAGAATAACGGGGAAATAAGGTGAGACGTGATTGGGAAAGACACCCAGTGTAAGTCTCTGTCCTCTGCATGCGCATGCGCAAGTGGGTGCGCGTGCGCGCACGCGGGCGCGCGCACCCACACACACACACATATATACACAATCTCTCTCTCTCTCTCTCTCTCTCTCTCTCTCTCTCTCTCTCTCTCTCTCTCTCCAGTAATCCATGTATAACATAGCTGAGCTGAGTATCATTTCTTGTCTCCAGTACAGTTCCTAGAGGACCTCCAGAAGGTGCTAGTCCTCCCTCTCAGGACCAAGAAAACTGCTTATCTAATGTGAATTCCTCAGCTTCTATGTGAGAAATCTAAGGCCCATCCACAGACCCCAAACCACACAGAGACAACCAAGAGCAGAACCTGATCCTCTGTCTCCTGCCCCACACTGCTCCGTGTCTGGAAGATTGCAACAAGGCAGGTTGTCCAAAGATCGGGATGAGGCCATTTGAATAGCTGAAGCAAGACAGGAATTCTGGCATTTATGGCTGGTGGCCAGAGAGTAGCCTGGAGCAAGGATCTAGAAAGGCCAAGTTTGCCCGATAAAATGCCAGTGCTGGCTGGGTTGGGTTAAGAACAAAGCCTTTGCAGGGCTTGCCTGCTCCTCTTTATATACAGAACAAGAGCCGTCTCCATGGATTCTGATGGCTCCTGGAATGTCACAAAATTAGGATCCTCAACCATTACTGTGACAGTAATTGTGTTCTTCTTACTGTTACTGAAATAGTACGAATGACTCCATGAGAGCTTCTTGGCTTCAGAGTCATATCTACCAGCAATGGCCCACAGGCTCATCTTCCCCAATACAAAACTCCCTCCAGAGGGGTTCTTCCTCAGATCCTGCCTGCAGACCACCAAGGACACCTCAACATCGGTACCCCAGCTTGCTATCACTGAAAGACAGGGGAGGGGTGGAAAGAGACAGACAGACAGACACAAAGAGACAAACAGAGACAGAGATCGAGAGGGACAGAGGCAGAGGCAGAGAGAGGAAGAGAGACAAAGGGGAGCAGGGGGGTAGCGGTAATATGAGCCAAGCGCTCTGTACCACAAGGAAACTGCAAGCACAACAGCTATAGTTTTAGGGAATGGTAATTATAGAACTGCAAGGCAGAAATGGCAAGAATTTGGTCTCCAACCGACATTCCAGTGACAAGCAGCTCATTACCTCATGAGGTTGCCTGCTAATTCTCATGAGTAATTAGTACTGCATTTGGAACCAAAACATCCAAACCCTGCTCACCACCAACACCGTTCGTGTCCTCTTCTTCCAAAGCACCCATCTGGACCACGTGTGCCATCCTCCCTCACAATCACCCAGAGTACTTCTAGCCCAGAGAACGTGTTCCGGGTGTTATGAGTCTCTTCCAGACTTGGCCCAAAATTGCTCCACTCAGGATCCTTACTTTCTCTTTATCTGCCACTTCATGGGAAAGACTCTATGAACCAGGAGGGAACAAACCCGAAACAAGGGAACCATGGTCTCTGAATTACAGCATGGAACGGAGACATGCCTCTTCCCCCACCATCAACACTCCCCACCCCACCCCCACCCTGTTCGTCCTCTCTGGCCTGCAATGTGGCAAGGAAAAATTGTTTGCTGCATCTAGTCACTGAGATCTGAGGATTACCTATTTCCACAAGTAGCAGTATTTACCAGTGTACTTCTTGAAGCAACAGACCTGCCTACCATTCCTCGTCTCATTTCCTAGACTTTTAAGTAGCTTAAGACAACTCCCATGTGAAGATGGCAGAGAAAATGGCCAATTCCGACTTTCTCTTTAGTATCTTCTTCCTCTACCCTTCCTCTATTAAAGGAAGTCACCTGCACACATTGTGTCAGGGTACTCATCGCTGACAGATGTCCAGCTAAAGTTTCCGAAAACCTAAGTACTAGATGGATCAAAGTAGATTCCCAACATAATTAGAATATTTGGGGAAAAATCCCTCAATGACAGAAGTGAACTAAGAAGACTAGGGTTTCTCAACCCTTGCCGTGTGAGGACTATTGAACTGGACAGTCCTTCCCAATGTGGAGCCATTGAGTCAAAAACTGACTAAGAGCCACTGTGATGAGGGGTGGGGCTGAAGAGTCATATCCCCTCCCACCCTTTCTTCTTTTGGGTTCCCAGATTGGTTGGTTACCCAACGAATAGTCAGCTTCCTGTCAGTATAACAAAAATTCTTGAGATAATCAACCAAGGAAAGTTCTTGGTTTCTGACAACAGGGCTGGTAAATACATCATTGCAGGAAACTGCTGAGTGGGCAGATGAATATTCAGGAGTTTTAAATTTTACTGTATTTCTCAGGAAAAGAGGGCATTTAATAACTATAAAGTGTCAAACGTGAGAATTAAAGTAATCTTTAATAAAGCGTGCCCGGGCACGCATAAAATATATAATTACAAGTACTACTTGAGAAAGATGCATGGTTTGTTTTTAGCCTGGGGCTTTGCATTTTAAGAAGATGTGGGGAAATGGGAGCGAATGCAGAGAAATCATTATTGAAGGCTCTTGCAGGTAGAATCAAGGATGCTGAAATTGTTTTATGCTAGTGGTAGGAAGCAAAGGGAGAGCTACAGAGGTTATCTTCAAGTACCTTAAAGGTTAGTCAGGCCGGCTGAGCAGACAAGTCCTGCTCAATTCATAGTCATTCAATCAAATACTGGCTTAGCACCACTGTGCTGAGGGGCAGGGCTGAGAGTCACACCCCCTACCACTCTCCCTCCTTCTGGGTCCCTAGATCGCATGGTTCTCTACTGCATTAGTCAGCTTTCTGTCAGTATAACAAAACACTTGAGATAATCAACTTATAAAGAGAGGAGGACGTGAGGAGACACAGTTGGTAAAGGGAGGCTCTTGTTTGGATTCCTATACCCATGTAAAAAGCTGGTCGTGCCCCAACACCTGTAATCCCAACACGCAGGGACAGAAACAAGAAGACCCCTGAGCCGTGCCGGCCAGCCAGTCTAGCCTAATGAACAAACTCTAGGTTCAGTGAGAGATCCTGTCTCAAAAGATAAGATGGAGAGCAACAGAGAAAGATCATCAACATGGATTTCTGTCCTCCACACAGGCACACACGCAGTGCATGTACACCCTCACAAACTCAGAGAGCACACATACAAAAGGAGAACAAAGAAGGAGGTGAAAAACCTGGTTTTGTCTCATCATTTTGAAAGCTGTTGTGTGTAATATTTTTTTAATCACACTACCTCCTCGCCCAGTGCCTCAGCCAGAGACCTCTCCTGGTTCCTTTTTCTCCATATGGCTTAACCCAGGATCCAACATGACCAATCCCTAACCTGAGAGGTCTGAGCTCCACCAGCTACCTCTTCCTTCCAGCTAGCTTCGCCCAGTCACCATCAACTGCCCCTTCTTCTTTCTCTTGCCCACCTTAGCTCTGAGGAAGAAAAACACTAGACAGATTTATTATTTTAAAACTAGCCAGATAGCACAAGTGCTGGGTGAAGAATCTCCTGCCCTAATCTTGTCAGCTAACAGCTAGCTCCCACCACCCTCCTTGACCCCGACCTGCGTCGTGCCCTAGGTGCCCAGAGGCCTTACATGGTTGGTCATGCTACTCCTTTCAAAGCCTGTCAAAAAAGCCCCTATCTCCTTCCTCGAGTTCTATCTCCCACTTCTGGGACCCAGAAATCCCACCTTTACCCTTCACCCAGCAATTGGCTCTTGCCTTCTTTACTGACACAACCAAGAACCAATTAGGGAATCTGCAACTCCCCCTAGGCCTTAGGCCATGGTAAGTTGTTTCCATTGCTTTGGACTGTAACAAGGCACTGATACATTATGACAAGGACACATGGCAGATCAAAGCCATTCAGTTTATTGCCAAGAAGCAAAAGATAACGAGGGAAGGATTAGAATCCCACAGGATTCTTCAGGGGTGTGTTCCCAGTGACCTGAAGTTTTCCTTCCCTGAAAAATTTTCATCGCTTCTCAACAGTGTCATCCTTGGGACCAAACCAATACAGGAAGCTCTGAGAACAATTAAGAGCTGAATCACAGCACCCACTGGCTATACCTCCTTGTCCGTTAGGTGAGTAGCACCGCCCATTCCAGCAGCATTCTGTCCATCCTGCATATGGACTGCGATCCAGCTCCGTGCTTCAACAACCTGCCCATTAGTCCGCTGTCCCCACCTACTTCTACTCAAGCTGGCTTGCAGCTTTTTAGCTGCTGTTGAATGGCCTCCCAGCTTCCCTTACTTTCCCCATCCTCACTCATCAGCCTATGCCCCAGAGCACCCATCCCAACCACAGACATGACAGTATAAATCACCAGCACAGCCCAGTGAGATGGACTTCCTGCAGGTTTGTGGTTTCCACTGTAAGCTGTTTTAAATACGGTTGTGATTCCTTTGAGCCCCCAGTTCCCTTGCATTGTTCCTAGGCCTCTCTAAGATCCGGCCCATCCCAACCTCTTCACCCTGACTTTCCAGCAGACACTTGCATGCCCTTCACCTCCTCATGCTTCCCTGCCTTTCCTCTGTCAGTGCCTCTGCCTGGATGTCCATCTGATCTTCTCCAGGTAGGAGAATCTGAAGCACCTTGTACAACACTGATCAAAGATCGCTTTTACACGTTGCTGAACCTAGGGAGAACTCACAACTTCAAATAGGATTTATCACCTATCGTAATTCTTTATCTGTCTGCGTCTTCTCTACCACACTAACTTACTAAAAGAAGGAATTGTGTCTGGAATTATTTGCCTTATTTCTTTAGGACTTAGTAGAGGAGCTGGTGTGCAGTACATGTTTGTCAAAGGAAAAACAAAGTCCCCATCTCAAGGATTTGCTTTCTAGTTTGCCTGATGTATCCAGCCTGCCTGGGAGCTGGTGCATGGGGCAGGATTCTGGGAGCTGGTTAAAGGAGGGTGGCCGACCCCGATGGCTCCTTCTGGGCATCCTTCTGCATTCCAGTGTCTGCAAGAAAGCTGCCAGCTCCTGCCTTGTCTGTTTCTAAGTGTCATAACTGGAACAAAATACTTTCATTAGCCAGTCTGGCCACATCACAAACACATGGCTTAGTGAGCAGAGACTGCCTGGTTCTTTTCTGGTTCCTATGGATACAATGCCTCTTTTTACCCACTGGGATCCATTTGTGTGGGCAGCTGCCATATCTGAACATAAAATACAGCAGTGAACATTGGGTTAGAAGAAGTCTGGGCAGGAGTTGGGCAGAGTAGAATTGGGAGACAGTATATGGGTGTTCATCCTTGCAGAAGATGGGATCTTAGTGAAAGTTTCTAGAAAAATCAAAAGTAATTTTGGGAAAAAAAACCTCCTTTTGCTAAGCATAAGATGTGAAAAATCACTATTGAAGATTACTTTCCCTTCTGCAGCCAGAGCAGAGCTCTTGGCTCTGTTTTGATCAGTTACTTCTAGGCAGAGCCTTCCCAGCCGTCATGAGGCAGCCAAGCACTCTGACATGTGCGTAACTAGGAAGCAAACTAGGCAGGCAATCTGTAGAAGTGCAATATGGTGTCGTCTCTTCCCTTTGCTCATTTCACTAACAAACACATACATGTCCGGAGTGTGATGATTAAAAGTAGTACCTTCTATGGCTGAGTCCTTCAGGAGTCCTTGCTTAGAGCTGCACTGCCTTCGTAATGAAGAACCTGAGGCACTAGCTGAGAAGACAGTCCATTGTCCTAGAGTCACTTAAGTGAAACCAGGAGTCAGGACTCAAACCCAGAACTTCAGCTCCCAACACCGAGTTTCCTTATTCCCACACCTACTTCCTTCCTTCCTGCCTGGCCGCTAGCTAAGCCTCAGCCACTGCTCAACAGATGTACAAGAAGCCAAGAAAGAGGCGATTAGGGGCTTAGGTTCTGGTAGGTATGTGACAAAGTAACCTCCTGGGTTGTTTTTTAACCTGTTTCTGAGTAAAGTAAATAAATCCATCACTTTCAAGCATGGGTGCCTCCTTCTAGTAAATAAAGTAAATAAGCAAACTGCTGGCTTATAGGTTTGTTTTTTTATAACCACCTCTGAATTGGCTCTTGCCAGTACATTGAAGATTTTGAAGAGGTTTCCTATCCTGGATTCGTCTCCAAAACTGAGGTTAGAGTTTGGTGCCATGAGGTTGTTTTGTTCTGACTACAGTTGCCCTTCCACCTCCCAGGAACCACGTGATGCTCTAGACATAACTGGAGGTCTACTTTTAATCACATTTGTCAGTTTCTGAAATATCTGTGAAGCAGATAGATATAGTAACGGCAATGCACTGTATTTCTAGAACACTATGGCTTGTGAAAATCTTTATTATTTTGTAACACTACCCTGTTTCCCTTCCAGCATAAGGTCCCCTCCCTGGTCATGAGGTTGGTGTAACAGATACAACATCTTCCCATTTTCTCTTCTGTGCTGTTGGGAACAGAACACAGGGTCTTGTTCATGCCCCATCTACACTGAGCCACATTCCCAGAGTTCAGGTATCACCATTTTGGCTTTATAAATTAAAACGCATGGAACCTGAAAAGGTTTGTTGCAGGATGTTTGATCGCACTGTGAACCCTGAGATTGTGTTGTTTACTAGAAAAACCTGTTTCTAATTGTGGTGTGACTCAGCCTTAGGGACACACTTTTTAATCCTCTGGCTGGAATACAGACACACCCTTAGTACACACCTTTAATCCCAAACAATGAAGGTAAAATTAGTTTGTAGAAAGGGGCACCCATGTTTGAAAGTGATGTCTAATTAAGTAGCAGAAAAAGTGATGAATCAGAGAAAGATTTGGCAGAATAGGACATGCCAAACTCAACAGAGAGGAAAGAGAGGTGACTTAGAGAGCCATACAGAAAGGAGAAAGAGGCTGGGACAGTTGTATACAGACAAGCTGTAGAGAGAGAACAAGCTAGACACAGGTGAAGACAAACAAGCCAAAGGATGAGAAAGAACCAGAAGATTAGAACGCATTGCCATTGTTATTATGAGGCCAATTCAAGAGAAACCAAGAGAAGTCAGATTTAATTAGTCAGTTTGGAGAGAAGTTTGAGGCAGAACAGCTGAGTTGAACCAGCCAGCCAGAGTTCAGAAAGAACTAGCAAGGGGTGAGCATACTCAACAATAAGTCTTGGAGACTGAAAATTTCTAGGCATATGTTAGATTGTGTGGAAGCTAGAAGCTTCCAGGACTAGGCCTAGATTAGCAGACGGAGATAGTAAGCCCCCAAGACAACAATGACAAAGGGTAACAAGTGTCCAGATTACAAAACTAAAACTGACGAACCAGGAACTACAAAATCCTAAATTTCTAACCCCAAATTGATCATTTTCCTTGCCAGGTAGAATGTTCCTTTTTCTACATTCCCCTACCTGCCCCCCATAAAAACACTGCCAAGACAACAAACATTCATTGCAAGTTTTGAGAAACAACAGTTAGACTATTGGTTAGGCTGTTGGTAACAGAGTGGGACCCTCTCCTGAGTGGAAAATGGGGCCTCTCCTCCTCTAGGTCCTGAGAGACAGAGAGAGAGAGAGAGAGAGAGAGAGAGAGAGAGACAGAGAGAGAGAGAGAAAGAGAGAGAGTGAGTGCACAATATGCTAACAAAACTGTACACTCACTTATCTATGTCTCATACATGTTAATTTTTAATCCTCAATCCACGGGTGATTCATGAACCCCTCACAATTGAACAGCACTCATTTTTTTAAAGGAGACTATCCTTGTCTTCATAAATTCTCAGAGTTGCACAAAAGAAACTGAAAAGTATTGAGGCACTACATAAAGCTCCCAAGCTCCCACTCTCCTACTCTGACCACTGGGCCTTGCATGTAACAAGCATAATAGGTTGATGAGTTTGTACATGCATTCCTGTGCACTCGAAAAAAATGTGTGGCTACATAGTTCTTTGCTTCTCTGCTTGTTTGTTTTTGTCAAGCTTTAATTCCACAATGGCCTGAGTATTTTATAAACTGAAGGATGCGCTAGACAGGACCCCAGCACCACAGCCAAATTTTAAGAAGGAAGATTTGAAATTTAGAAAAACATTTTGACTCTCGAGAGTATTCAATGCGATGTGGCTGACTCACACTTGACATTGTTCCTCCAGTTTTCCCATTTACAGATCATTATGCAAAGAAGGGGATTTACATATGACCAATTTCAGCAGAGCAAATGATACAGCATGTGTTCCAGCCCTGGCTGGTTATACATCTTACATTTTATAGCTATTTCCCTGTCAGAAGTATAAATCTACCGCACACACACAAAGAAATAATTTTAAATGGAGTGTATCAGAAAATCACAACTCAGCAAAATATGGCAGTTTCCTGACAAATACTGAATAACTAAGTTATATACACACTTTGTGGTTCTGCGGTTGTCCAAGACACAGGGGGATCTGAGACAACAGATTCTCATCCCTGAGTGTGAGGCCAATTCCAAGAAGATAATCAAAGTGAATTGTACCTAGTATATGAAATCAAACACCAACCTCTATTCTCTGGACTTTGAAAATCAAACATAATAAACCTGTCAGGAACCAAGACAAAGGGCCACCAAGGAATGACAAATTTCTATCAGGTTCACATTTCATAAAAACACTGAGAGTAGAAATAAAAAAAAAAAAATGCCCTTCCTCTTCTCACAGAGACTGAAGGAAACTATGCTGAAAAAAAAACTGGTCAGGTTTTTCAATCTGTTGACCAAAGCCAGCCTCCCACAGCCTGGAAAGGAGCAGAGAGCAAAGAATCATGCTGAGGAACATGCCCACCTGTACTGTCAGCATAGCACAAGCCAGAATCTGTCACCAGATATGTCCACATACTGTCAGAAAGCTGTACAACAGAACAGCCTGGAGATTTATTCTACAAAGCTATGTTAAACACCAGAGTATATCAAACATTCGGTCAAAGACAACCTTACATTACAGCCTTATATTCGTCTACTCCCAATCTGAAATATTTTCCCTGTCATATTAGAAAGCAGTGGCAGAGCACAACCAATAATGGGCTGAGCATCAAATCGAGAGTGCTTAGGTTTTTAACCTGTCACTCAACTGAAGAACAAAAATACAGTGAAGCATTCAGGAGAACAAGTGACTTCTGGAGGAGGAGAAAGAGGAGGAGGAGAAAGATAAAGGAGGAGGAGAAGGAGGAGGAGGAAGAGGAGGAAGCAGAGGAGAAGGAGAAGAAGAGGAGGAGGAGGAGGAAGAGGAGAGGAGATGGCTAAGGGGAAGAAGGAGAAAAGGGGAGGAGAAAGAGGAAGAAGAAGAAGAAGAAGGGGAATAAAGGGGAGGGGGAGGAAGAAGGAGAAGGAGAAAAAGAAGATCTCGTTCACTGTCTCACAACTACACCGCCATATTGATCCTCACAGCTCTGCAAGGCAAGACAAATGAGTGCAATGGTTTTCAGGGTGCAGATAAGAAACCTGAAGATCAGAGATTTCCCAGGGACATGTAGCCGTTTCTATGGTTACAAGTTCAGGGTTCTTTCCAATATAATCTTTGTGTAAGCCACATATACGCATATAAGGGTTATGTCTATGCTTGTGGTATCACTAAAAATGCCTTATGCTTACAAGTCACCTAATAGACATAACTCCCGCATAAAGAAGTTCTTTTAGCAATTTGGTAGCTAACTTCCATTCAGGTACATCCAACAATAACAACAAAATACTCACTCGGAACTTTATTCTGTTCTTTTTGTAATACCAAATGCATGTTTTATTTTTCATAGCTTATTTATAAAATGTACCTACATTTGTTACTCATTTGCTTGGTGCCTTTAGAACAGTGATGTAAGCTATTCTGAGGCCTTTGAAGATAATCAAAATATTTGAAGACATCATTTTAGGCAGTGGTTCTTAAACTTCCTACCCATCTCGACTCTTTAATACAGTTCCTCATGTTGTGGTGATCCCCAACAATAAGATAATCTTTTTGCTACCTGATAGCTGTAATTTTGCTACTGTTATGAATCGTAATGTAAGTATCTGATATAAAGATGGTCTCAGGAGACCCCTGTGATAGGTCATTTGACCTCCAAAGGGGTCGTGAAATACAGGTTAGGAACTGCTGATTTAAGGGTGTTTGAGAGCCCATCCACCACTATCCAGAAGACTGAGAACACAAATGTAGTCAAGACAAAGTCTTTTATGTATGAAGCTTAATACAGAAGGAGTACCAGTAAGAACATAACTCCATGTTCTGCTCCCTAGGGACAGGAACAAAACATTCCGGAAGTATAGAGAAACAGCAATCAGTCTAATTTTGTACATCAGAGATGACTTTCCAGAGAAAGCCACACTCACGCCTACAACTGTCAAGTGACTTTCTTGGAATTTTTCTAGCTTCCTCTGTACTTCTGGGCAAGGCCACACCATCAACTCCAATTGCCCAGTTTTACCCACACCATTGTTTTAGCCCCTTGAGTCTTAGTCCAGGATCATCTTTGCCATCCTTCAATGCTCAGCTTCAATGTAGCCTTTTCTTGGAAGCCATCATAACCTAACTGAAGAAACAGAACTGAAACGAATCTGAACAGATTACAAAGAGAAGATACAAACTGCCTTACAACTCTCTCCGTCCTTCGAAAACTCTAAACCTCTCGACTCTATTAGTCATCAAATGATTCTTTTGCCCATAATTTAAAGTTAACTCACCCATGCCACCTGAGTGTTAATAGCAAGAGAGAGAAGAGCAATGGGAATCCTGGTTTCCAAAACTTGTATTATTATACTGCCTTAGTCTTCAGCTAAGCTGGAGGCATGAGAGACGAGATGCCTCTCTCTCTCTCTGCTAGATCCAGTTGGAATTGTGGCAGCAGCCCGAAGAGTAACCACTGTCAGGGTCCCTGGTCAAGTGGTGGTGAATTTGGGTGAAAACATGTCAACACTGCCCCGGGGAAGACCTCATCCTTTCAGCTGTAGAATTACAGAGTGGTTCTTTTGGCCATCAGCAACCCTTTATAGATGGGACCAAAGCAATTTTCTTCAGAGATGCTATGGGACAAAACTGAAAGATATATTCATATTGAAGAGTTTTACAAACCCTCCGGATGTCCTAACAATAAGTTACAGATGTCTAATCCTAAATTAAGAAGTTAAATGCTGTGTGGACTCTACAAATGGCAATTTTCTATAATTTGAGAAAAATATTTGGTAGCTCGATTCCCACTGGAAATGGCTGGCAACGGTTCTGCTTTCTGTTAAACATCTCTGTGAGCCTCTCCTAAGGCCGTGATCACACCAGAGAACAATAGCCTTCCAAAAACAACAGAGAATTGCTCAGGAAACTATAATTATAATTTTCCTCTGGGCATCTCAGCATTTTATAACCAGGGCAAGTATTGGGATAGCCGAGCGAATACATTCATGGTCCTTTAATGGCACTAAACAGTATCTTGGCTTTCTGTCATCTGTGTTGTTACACTATTCGCTTTTGTTTGAAAGGAGACTTTATCAGTGTTCCTGGGCCTTGCCATTTTATCTCTTCATTCCGCCTGCAATAAGATATCATGCTAATATTGGCAGAGCAACTTCGCACAATGATTCTTTGTTCCGGGGGAAAAAAAAGTATGAATAGTACATTATTAAAATGGAGACGGAAGTGTGTTTCATTCGGCTTATTATTTACTCAGTGAATATTGTTGTGGTACCAGGCGCTTGACAAAAGATGACTAAGAGGAAGCAAGAACTCGGATCTTGCATTTCACATGAGGAGCTCTGAGTACTTTCCAAACACAGACTCATAAACCGACTCACCTTGAGGCAGGACTCAATAGTCAACTGCAAGAGACCTGCTACAAGCACCTCCTGCCACCGTTGGAGACTATGTCACTGGAGCTCTGAGATGTCTGAAGGCTCGAGAAATGCAATCAAGATGGGATGAATTTGGAAGAAACAGAGCTAAGAAAAAAATACAGTAACAAAGAGACCCATGGTTACAGCACAAAGTTATGTGGATCACTGACAGATAACACAGCTTTCAAACCAACACTTAACAGCTGACAAAGTACATGTTTCACTTACTGCAAATTTGGTTCTTATCTTTGTCTAACACATTCATGACATCTGCGGTTTGGTTTTTCTTTTTTTCTGCAGAGAAGGCATTTTTTCCAGAGTATATTATACTTTTATAGTTACCAAAAAAAAAAAAACAAAAAAAACAAACAAAAAAAAAAAAAAAAACAACTCTATTCTGAATAATAGTCTCATTAAGATTTACCATGTATCAAGTCAATGTGGAAGTCAAAAATGAGAAAATCTCATTCATTTAGATTCCACTAAATTCTGAATTTATACAAGAGTACCTAGTAATTGTTAAATTGTTCTGTTAAAGTATGGGGGAAATGTCCTCAGAGAGTGATGTCTGCCTTGTGACAAGGGCCAAAGACAACAATCAGCAACAATCCAAGGGCCTCTGGTACCAGAAACCCATGGCTCATATGATCAGTCTTCACAGACAGTCAAGACCTCAGTCATATCCCTTCTGATGCCAGAAGGGAATTTGGTGAGCCCCATGCTTAGAAATCGAATGAAAAACAAAGAGCCAATGGGACGACTTCACTGTTTCAAAACCAAGAGCGAGCGAGAGTGGCTGAGCCAGGAGCTCAGATTCAGCCTGACTTTCCACCTTCCCTTTTAGGGATCAGCTTTCTCAGAGACTGAATTGCCATGCTGAGCTTGATGCAAGTCTCTTGAGAGCCAAGTATCTTCCTGGGAACAAGCCCACATTTAATACATTCCCAGGGGCTATGTAGTCTGGTCATTCTCTTCAGAGAACTGAGGAGCCTCTGGGAAGGAGCTCCTTAGAGGCGAGAAAAGCACATTGAATATACTGAGTAATATTGCATAGGCATTCCAAGATGGTTGGAAGAGTCTACACCCAGCAGCATGGCAGCTTGCCCCTCTCAGACCATAGCAAAATTCTGCACTAGGTATTTCTTTTTGTTTCTTTATTTGCATGTACATACACATGTCTATGTATGAGGAGAACAAGAGGTATCAAATCTCCTGTAACTGGAGCTACAGACAGCTATGAGCTTCTTGATAAGGATGCTTGGCACAGAACTCAGGTCCTCAGCCAGGACAATATGTGCTATTAACCACTGAGCTATCTGTCCAACTATAGGAGGTGGTGCTGATGCTAAGGTCCTGTTCCCTACTTGGTTCTTGATTCATCAATAAAGATGCTAGCGGCCAATGAGCTAGCCAGATGCAGGGGAGAGAGTATTTTCACTATGATTCCGAGGGAGAAAGGATGACCAGCCATGTGAGATCTCTGGCTGAGCGGCCATAGGCCATTTCCCCAAGCAGGAGATCAGGAGATTAAAAACATCCAGCAGTTGAGCCATAAAGCAGGTTAAAAACTAAATTTGTGGGGTGTGTGTGTGTGTGTGTGTGTGTGTTTAATCCACGGGTCCAAAGAAACCTGGGTGGGGGCTGATAGAGCAGCTCATTCCTAGAGCTTAAGGCAGGGTAGCAAAAACTACCACTACATCCAACTCCTCCACTAAGTGTTTTAACAAGTGCTTCTGTTTACTGGGACCTGTATCCCACACTCAACACATGCCAACGTAATCATCTTACCAGCTTTGGCAGATACTGGTCCCTACTTAGCCTGACTTGCCTATGTGCCAAGGTTCTATAGAAAGAGGCAAGAGAGCGCAAGGGCCAAGCTGAGAATCACTGGGAAGGGGATACCTAGAGACACAAGAGACCCTAACCCACAGAACCACTGTATGGAGAATAGAAAAGAACTCATGAAAACTTACAAAATGGCACATTTAATTTTTCCACAGTGACAAACCCTAGGGGGAAGGGGATTAAAAAGGGTAGGGGGTTTACTTTCACTGAAAGGTAAACAGGTTGTAATATCTTATGTTCCATGGAGAGAGAGAGGAAAAAGGGAGAGAGAGAGAGAGAGAGAGAGAGAGAGAGAGAGAGAGAGAGAGAGAGAGAATAAGGTGGCAGACTCTGAAGATCCTCCAAAGAACTTAATAAAAATGATAGCTGTGTCTTGAAGATTACAGGGTAGGGGTCAAACTTTACATAGGACTTAACAGTAGACAACTATTTAGCAGTTTATCTCAGTTCTTGTACAGGCATTCGCATAGCAATCAGATTATCTGTACAGAATTTGGCCATGTAGCAGATTCTTCTTCCAGACTTGCGCATGTAAGCATCCACTAGTGACTTCTGACCAAATGATCCTTCCAGCTCCATACAGACCTTCTGTTACCCGCATCTTATCACCATTGGTAGAGGTGCTGCATAGACATGAAAGCAGGATATAATCCTACTTGCTCTGCTGTTTCAGCTCTTTGGAGATTTGGTCCAGATTCTTTCAATCATCTGGACTAATCAAAGAGATGGCAATAACAGTGTTAGGTAGAAATAACTTCCCAAGCTGCAAGAGGTTTCTCTGGCCAGTCAGAAAATCAGCAGTTTTTTGAGCAAAATGGAACCCTCTAAAAGCAAGAGAGCACACAGTGTCTGTGTTGAGCAATGCCTTTTGACAAAGCCAGGAGCTTTTGAAAACAACTTAGTTTTGCTCTACATGGTTTTTCTCTGTACAGGATGATGTTTGTAATGAGGACCCCACGCTCAGTGGAAACGGACCTTCCGCTTGCATCTTGCTGTGGTGATGGTTGCTATTTTCCTTTGAAATGGAGGCCCCTGGAAGACTAGCTCAAAAGACACAAACTTTATACAGATGGTTTATTTGACAAACAAGATTATTCTCCTTTTCTTCTATGGTCCTGCCATGATCTATCTGCACAACTTTGACCTGACTTGGACAACAGGGCACAGTGAGATGACATACATACATACAGAAAAGCTGGGTCCAGGTAGGCCTTGTACTCGGATTGACAGAGACCAGCAACACCTTGGGAACTCAGCGTGTCTGCTGTACCTAACATGAATGATGAGGATGTGGGCTAGCTAGTCTTACAAGGGAGCAGTCTCTCGAGTTGCTGTTAACCAGGAGAAAAAGCTGTACTTGATGTGTTCTGAACACACTGCCAACATCAATAGTCTTCAAACAGGATGGCTTTGCCATTCCTGAGCCAGACACGGGGAAGGCCTTGTCATTGCCATGGGTCTGGGGCCTTGGAATCCCTGACGTGGCTGTACTCATGTCAATAATACACGATTCAGGTCTTCATCTGCTCTTGATAGCTTCCTACTGCGTTCTGTCTATCTGGTCCTTGATTCTATGTGCTCTTTATTCTAACCAGGCAGCCAGGACACTACAGACTACTTCTGACCTGATCCTCTAGGAACAGGACAGAGTAAGAAAAGCCCTCTACCTGCCTTTCTTACCTTTTACCTGCATTGCTCTTTCTCCCTTTTACAAGTCTCTTACTTCCTCCTGGGGGAGACTATTAAGCAGTACCTCTATTCAGTGATTTGGTCTCTAATGCCAAGAGATGGCAGTTACAAATTAATGTGCTCACATGTCAAAGTTTCCATTTTTATGGCGTCTGATCCCACGCAGGTAAGGAAAGATAGGCAGACACACACAAAAGTGTGACAGGCATCGCAACATCCTTCATACCTTTGTTGAAAAAGCCGGGTTCTCCCAAAGCTGGATGGCACATAACCTCCTCTGATTAATCTCCCTGAGTGACTTTTCTGGCTTTAGCACAAAATTAAAGCAAAAGTGAGACAAGAAAGATAAAGTAGGGGTGACAAGGGAAGGTCACACTCTAAAGGTCCCTTGCTACAGAATATAGGAAAAGTGGAGGAGTTTGAGGTTTTACAAGATAGTTTTTCCATCTCTGTGTCAATTTATATGTCTGTTTTTTGACATGAGTGATAAATGCTGCTTCATTTGCATCGTCTTCCAGTCAATGCGGCCTTGTAAACCTGGTCCGTCCTCCTGATCACTGTCGCTCTGCATTGGAATTGTAGCTCAGTAACTGTCTGCCCCTGCAAAATTTGAAATGCCAATGGCAGACTCTCTCACACTCACCCCCCAAACCCAATCCCTTCTTCTCCCTTTGCAACCTGTAAGGGCACAGTGAGGAGCAGACAGCCCCCCTCACTGCCACAAGAGGGGAGCCAGCGTGCAAGGTCTGGCAGCTGAGGGAAAGACAAGCAGTCAACAATAAAAGATTCAGGAGAGCAGGCTCAGTCTGACACTATCGTGAGAGTTCTTAAATCTATATAAAGATGATTTCCAGAAAATTCTTACCATCAGCTCTACCTGGTCTACTGTTGACATTATTATCAAGTAATCATGTAAATAATGATTAAAAAAATCTTAAGTAACAAGCGTAAGATATGATAACTATGTCTCTTTTTATTCTTTTCAGTTTTTTTCTTTCTTTTGTTGTTGTTGTCAAGGGCAAACCTTGACACTGCTCAAATTAATGAAGTTGGCTGGCTGACTACTAATAAAGCCTTAAGGGCCCTGGGATGGCTTGATCTTCCTTATATGAAATACAATCTTCCATAAAACAAAGGCGACTATATTTTACTGGCAACCTCAAAGACATGCTCATCATTCGTTTGAGTTTAATATACATTTTTAATTATTCATCCACACGACATAAAATAGCTCATTTTCAGAAGTCTCATTTGGATGTTAATTTGCAAATAAGAGCCAGGGACAAGTCTGTATAAATTATTCTTGTAAATATATGTACATAAAATATCTCCTAAAATTTTAACAAACCGGTGACTAAAATCTTGTTGGGAAGCGTGATCCAAAGATAATCACCCGGAGTCGGGATAATTTTATCACAGTCCATCTTCTGAGAGCTTCTTTAGTAATCTGAGGAGTGAGATTAGACTCTCATTATGAACTACTTATAAACATCATTTGAGATGATGGGAAAGTAATTTGAAGAATTCGGGGCCTGGTAATGAGTTCCCTTTGAAGTTGGGGCGGGATGGCAGTGGGAACAGAATCTGAGATAATTGCTGGTTGTCTCCAAGGAGCCCAAATGTTGATGAAGCTCTGTGCTTAATAATTAAACATACTAACCTCAGAGGAGGAGGGAGCCACCTCGCAGGAACCCCTGGACATTTAAAAAGCCTGCCTTATTTTACCGGAACCCTTTCTACCTCGACCAATCCTCTTCCTTAAGCCGACTCCCACCTCTCCCCTCAGGTGTGTCTCTGTTTTAGTCATGACAACTGAAAGCTCAGGAGGGGAAGAAACCCCACTGAGGAAACTCGACTGTGGCCTGTACTGCGCTGCAATTGTAAAATGCCCACCTTACCGGTAGCTTGAGGTGCCATTCCGGAGAGCGAGCAAAGATGCTTCCCCCCACCCCCACCCCCACCCCCAAACACGTTCAGGAAATCAACAAATGTTTGCCTCGCTCTTTTGAAGTTTACAAGCTTTTACATCTGGGTGAAGTCCAAGTAGTAATACTCCAGGCGTGGCCCTTCCCATTCATTTAAATCTCCATGAGACTCACGAGAATCTCATTCTAGTTAATCATACCATGGTCTAGAATAATCTCCCATGACCTACAACCAAGGGAACAGGCATCATCCATTTCTAATGTTCTCCCTCTGACCTGGGTAACCCTAGCCCGATCAGAAGGGCCCCCTGGCTCAGCTGCATGAGTTAGGGAGCTTCCAGTGGAAAACACAAAGAGATGAGTGCAATTTCATGCCAATGCCCTCTGGTCTAGAGCAGTATCTAGAAGAAAGGGGAGCAAGGAGTCTGGCCATGTTCATCTAGAAACCAGCATCAAAGGCATCCAAACTCATCTAACTAACTCATCTCAACTAACGGTACCTGCACTTACACTCTGAGGTGCAGGAGTGTCGGGTGTCAACTTAGGGAACGAAAGGAGACCTAACAACCCCTAAGCAGTAATCTTCAAATCCTGAAGCAGACAGAAGCCTCAACCTCTGTCTCCAGTTGACACCTCCTAAATAACTGTTTGTTCTGCCCTGTCTGTGGGTCATCCCATGAGACCTGGCTGTCACACAAGGCTCCCTGATTCCCTTTGCATCCCTCCCACCAGACAGACACTGCCGTTGGCAGCTCTCCCTCAACCCAGGGAGTAGGAACATACAAGCTGGTATAAGAAATGCTTCTATTTCTTGGCGAGCCGTTAAGGTATTCCTAGGTGCCCTGAGAGGGTAACACAGGAGTGCTTGAATCATTGAAGACAGAACAGTGTAAAGAAAACTGTATTTACCAGGGTGAGTGGAACCGGGCAGGCTCCTGAGAGCATCTCCAAATAACAACAGATGTCTCCTGCTTGTCCTCACAGCAGAACAGATTTCACTTAAGGAAAGGATCCGGGGTTTGTGAAGCAGGGTTCTCAAGGTCATGGGCAACATCAAATTGTTCAGGTGGGTCCAAGCAAGGCTGAGATCTGCCACCACAGCCATTCTCTGCCTTTCCTCTACTCCATGATTAGCACCCACCCAGATTCCCAAGGTACAGCCTAGTTGTAATCAGTAGGAAAAATGGTTCCAAATTATTTTGTAGCCTTGGGCACCAAGTATCACCCCGCCCAGCATGTTCCACATTGGATGGATTCCCACCAGCAATGACATCTCCATTTGCATGCCATGATAGAAAGATCTTGAGTATTGCAGATGAGTTTTAAACAGGTCCCAGAAGCAGGATACCAGGGTTCCCCTTCACCCTGTAAATTAAGTCTCTTGAAAAGCTTCCAACAAACACAAGTGTCTGAAGGGGCGTGGTGAGCTAATGCTGTGCTTGATCATTTTCTCACATTCATACAATTTAAATCCATCTTTGAAATGTGTATGTGGGCTTTGAGGCATTGTTTCTAGGGAAGGATGCTGCTGTCTCCCACTCCAAGTAGTCTCTTCATCTGTAAAACAGTGAGAGAAAATGAGAGTTGTTTTTCCCAACAGTTTGATTCAGCAAAAGTAAGATCTGTCAGCCCAGGCATGATCTGGTGTCTCTCATTGTATACAGGCATGTAGTTATCTTTTCCCCAAGCCTTATTTTATTTTTATTTAGTAGTTTGTGGTATACAGAAATGTAGAGCTGCCAGCAAAAATTGAAGAGAAACAGAAGAGAGGAAAGAAGGAAGTAAGAAAGTTAGAAGGAAGGAACAAAGGAATGAAGGAAGAGGGAAGAGGGAGGGAGAAAGGGAGGGAGGGAGAGAGGGAGGGAAGGAAGGGAGGGAAAGAAGGAAAGCTTTTGTTTTATTTTATTTTATTTTATTTTATTCTATTCTATTCTATTTAGTTGTTTGAGAGAGGGTTTCTCTGTGTAATGGTCCTGGTTGTCCTGGAACTTACTCTGTAGGCCAGGCTGGCCTCAAACTCACAGATATCCACCTACCTATGCCTCCCAGTGCTGGGATTAACAGTGTGCATCACTACTGCCCTACCTAGGAAAAGCCATTCTTAAAGGGCAGCCCCAATAATAAAATCTACTGTAAATAACACTAATAAGTATCTCAGGAAAGGAATAAAACACTAGAGTTGATTTTTAAATAATAAAATAAACAGGTCCCCTGGTGTTAGCCGTGCCCCCAGTAGCCTCCCTCTGCAAAGCATACACTGTTCTTCCTGCTCAGAGCCGCAGCTCTGAGTGACTCCCCAAAACTCTGTTTCTCAGTCTCTCCTGGCACTGAGTTTAGGACACTAACCTCTACTGCCAGTCTATTACTGCCCCAGGTCCTGCCCGCCTCAAGTGGTCTTGGTGTACTCTACAGTGTTTCTGTGTTTCTGTCAAAGAGGACAGCTGGTGAGCAGGCAGCCTCAGACTGTAGAGAGAGCAGGAGGAAGGTGGCAGAGAATACAGTGGGCAGCTCTGGGGTCAAAGCATCAGACAGAACAGGAGGACGGAAATAAACAGAGATTGACCGGCCTCTCACCTTTCATCCCTGGCTCCACGAGATAAGACCTAACAGCAAGGCCATCTGGGCTCAGTTTCAGACTTTCCCAGCCTCCACTTCACAGTGCTTCTTTCCCTTTGAAAATCCAGTCCCTGCACTTCGTTAAGAGGTTGATTCAGGGAGGCTCTTGGTGGGCAGCACTCATTCCAAATGCTGTGATTGTTATCACCCGAGGGATGTATAGCATGCAGTCCTTGGGACGCATCTATCACATGAATGTTACATGTAGATTTATATACAGGAACGTAGTTGGATGATATCTGTGTTGAATCAAAGCATCAGGCCCAGGAAGGACTTAAGCCATTGGAAACCACACCGTTACCACCTCCTCTTGCCTTATCATTCTCCACTGTTCTCCTGTCTTCCCATTCCTGTGATCAAAGTCAGCTGGAAGGAAAGCTCCAAAACTCTATCATTTATACCTTTTAGTAAACCAGAATCAATGCACTGTCTCTACGTGTAAGTCTCTACTCATATTGGAAACATTTTATGATTGAAGCCAACTCTGCTGGTTTTCCTCACTGAGAGAACAGCTTCTTAAAAACAGCCTATTCTCCTGTGACACGTCTTCAACACTCCCACCCCACCCCAGGATCAAAGGGTTGTTTGGCGATTGCTATAAACATCAGTTAACAGCCTGCAGCTGGATTGCCCTGGTTCAGACCCTGACTTCCCTACAGATTAGTGTATGACCTTCTTATTGCATTACCCGACTTTCATCCTCTACAAAGTGAAGGCGGCACTAACCTCTTATCCACAGGTAACTAGGGATGCAAAGCTGTCCGAAGCACAGCTGACACACAAGGACTTGCTGACACCACCGATGGCCTGGCTTTGTCCAACATTACCACCTGAGTGTATTTTCCTTGATATATATAAAAAAAAAAAAAAAAAAAAAATGAAAGTTTGGGGAAAAAATGGCTCCTCAGAAAGTAACCGTTAAAGAAAACATTTACCTCTCAAGGTTAACATCTTTTTATAAAATTCCGTCTCCAAGGTTGTTTCATGACACATTTTAGCTGCACAGAGAGGAAAACAATAGAGAGCCAGTTGTGGTGGTTCTGTAATCTCAGAACTTGGGCTGAGGCAAGCAGCTTTAGAGCTGGAAGCCAGTTTAAGCTATACAGTAAGACCCTGCCTTGAAAGTGGGACTGGGAATGTGGCTCAGGGGTAAAGCACTTGTCTGGCATGCCCAAGGCTCTGTGTTCTATCCATAGTAGCCGTGTGTGTGTGTGTGTGTGTGTGTGTGTGTGTGTGTGTGTGTTCATGTTCGTTCATGTATTTAGTATTGTTAAAAATCTTCAAGTAAAACTAGACACGAAAAAAAGTCTGTTTTTACTTTTTCTCCAAAGTTGAAAATTTTTTTACTTATTGTTACTAATCTAAAGCCTTCTTCATATACTTATCATGTCTTATCTTGATATAGACCTCCAACAAAATCTCTTGGCTCTCCCTGAATTATCAATATAAAGCACTACTAAATAAGATTTGAGACAGAGCGCAAAAAAGGGTTTTAAGTGAGTTTGCAAGAGGAAGAAATCGTTCATTCCACCTTAAAGAATGATATCACAGGAATGTTCAAAATACTTCCTCTCTGCACCACGGTACAGCGTTACCAAAATGGCCTTGTAGCTGTAGGAAGTGGAACAAGGAGTCCTTCTGCAGGACAGTCAGACCTCCAGCAAATACACTGGGCTGTCCTAAGAATCCTCAGAATGCATGAGGTGAGGGGGACGAAGTCCCTGTACCTCCGAGCTCACCAGTGAGTGGGTGGCATCCTACTTAGCCTCCACAAATAAGCCTGGCAGCAACCAAGGAATCATTTTTATGGAAATGAATTGCATTTTTTATCGAACCAAATATGAGTTTGTTAAAGGAGAAGTTGTCACCTTGACGGGGTTTTCGTCGTGACTCTGAAAGGTCATGCTGAAGAGTGGCATGACCAGCCATGTCTCTGAGGAACCGAGGAACTGAGAAACCGGCAGTTATTGATCGCCCACTCCAACGACGGCTTCCTGTCTTGTCCTTCCGGTCAAGTCTCACAGCTGCCTGGTGTGTCTGCTCCTGCAAGTTCAGATCAGAATATTTAATTATCTGCAAAAGGATGCTCTATGGACTAACTGTCAAGTGTTTTGAGACCATTAACCACTTGATAAATGCTAATGAGAGGCTTCTAAGAGGCAGATATTATTGGTTATCTAACGTGTATTCTTTCATGTGCCTGTACAACCCCCTTAGGTTTTATTAGTATTTATACAGACCTGTTTCTAAACTGCGTTACAACCCTACACTGTCCTGCAAGTAATCACCACGCCTTAATTATAAAGTCTTGAATCAGAAGGTGGTGTTGTTCTGTTAGGATCAGAGAGGAGGTAATCTGTGGAAAGCCTCATCGTGGCTGGTAATCGTCAGGGCAAAACAAGCCTGTGAGTTCTAATACAGACAGTTACCTTAAAGAAGTAAGACCAGCCAGGCGGAGGGAGAAAAACAGAGATCATGAATGTATTCTAAGCTTCAAGTTAAGCCCAGCACTTAGACCAAAGGCTTTAGAAGTACTTTGAAAAGACTTTAGAAAATTTAGACTTTGTAATTTGATTTCCACTTCTAGCTCTTAATATACTTGGAATGAGCTAGAATCCTTGCACATTTTTCTTTCCTACAGGGGCTGGGGGTGGGGGTGACACACTGCCTTTGAATTGAAAAAAAAAAAAAAAAAGAGGATAAAGAAACCTATGTAAGGCTGCAAAATGTCCATCTCTGTTCCCACCTCAACCTTGACTCACGCAGGGTCCCCAAACAGACCCTTGAACCTGGGTGTCTGTCACAGGCCCACACCTCTACCTAAAATCAAAACAATGCCGCAGTTGCTACCTCACCAAGAAGTCATAAAGATTACAGTTAGAACATTGAACTTCAAAGATGAAAGGCGCAATATAAATTCCAAGCATTATTGTCCAGTCACAATGTGAACTTGCAGAAATCTGCTGCGTAAGCATGATCGCTACCTGTCAGCAGATCCAAACTAGGACGACCTTGCTAGAACCATCAGAAGGGCAGGAGAGCCTAAGACCAAGACCTGGAGGCAACTGTCCCCCAGACAGCATAACCGTGTTCTCACAGTGGTCCTTTGCTCTCTGAATACACGTGTTAATGCATGCCTGATACAACAGCTCGGCTCCCACCCCACTAAACAGTCCCCCGTTGCTCTTCCTGTGTCTCCAGTGGGCAAGGCTATGCTCAGCACGAGTGAAATTGACACACTGACACACTGATACCCTTCAGAGCTCAAAGCTCAAATATTGGCACTTCGCATTTCCTATTTGATCTACAAGCAGGTGTACAGGATGCTTTAGTCTACAGACACAACTTACGACGATGCTTGTAGCATCTGAGAATAAGAAAATCCTTCCACTAAGAAACGTCCAGCCGTTTTAAAGCTGACTTCCATTAGGGGTGACTGCATTAGGCCATGACATGCACTGTGACAAATTGATATTTTGCACATTTTTCCCTTGAATCTACAAGTGCTAGAAATTATTGCTGAAGATGTTCCTTAAAGCCTAAAGTAATAGCTCCACACTGCTTTCAGAGCTGCTGAGCGCCAAGGGGTCCTTCATTCCATATACTCCCACCCGTGTTTGGCAGGCAGCTCACACGCTGAGCCTCCAAATGATTTTGAGTGTAGCCAAGACTACATAAGAGGCTACACTCGGTATGTAGTTTTCTGTGGGTGCTCATGTACCCCTATAGTACCTGTACCTAACTCCCAACTGTTTGGTAGGGAAGAATGACAGGTTGGGGTGTTGCCTGGGAACAGCGGCCACCAGCCCTAACTTATGTCATTTGGAACAGCTGTTCATAAGCTGTTTTAAAGATCTCCAGGCCCAGACCACCCTTGGAAATCTGATTCTGACTTATGAACCACTCAAATTCAGGGCGGGGGAGGGACAAACAACTGTTTGTGGTGCGCCAACGTCATCACGCACTATCACACCGCCGCCATTGGAAGATGGCGCCGACATCAGCTTGGACTCATCCCGCTTAACTAGTAAACAAGTGCTCAGAGCATGCTCAGAGTCCCTTGAACCAGCCTACATGTGACGCATCCCGAGACGTCATATTCTCCTGAGCTCTGCTAGCCAATCACAGAGGTACACGCCAACACGCCGACCTAATAGGTATTTAAGGACGTCTCCCTTTCCTATCAGAGTCTTCCCTTCATTTCCGGCTGCAATAAAGCTTGCTGTAGAAGAATCCTGTTGTCTGAGTCCGTTCTTGCTGGCGAGGTCGTGACGAGGACAGCCACAACTGTTCATATGTGAAAACAGAAAATATTAACAGTCTGTTGACGTTGAATAGCCTAGAGCCCATTGTCACAATGGTACATGTTAGCTCTCCAACCTCTATCTTAAAGACTGGCTTTCCTTAAAGGGCATGTAATAACTGTTGATTTTTTTCAAATTACATCTAGTTGTCCCATCTTTTTTTAAAACACAATATTGCTGGGGCAAAAGAAGGATCCTTGTCTGTAAAAAGAGACAAGGCTATTCCTGTAGTTGCTTTTTGCTCAAAGTTCTCAGTTTTTGCGAGACCTCCATGTAATAGTTAAAGACAGATCCACAATCGCTTTCTGTAAAAATCAGGTAGCAAACAGTTCTGGCTTAAAACCATCTGGTTCCTGCTGTAAGTATTCAAATTGCCATTAAGAGACAATACACAAGTAAATGAGCACAGCTGGGTGCCAATAAAACTTTATTTATAAATACAGACAATGATAGATCTAGGGTCGCTGCTCTAAGCAGGAAAATTTCTAAAATCAAATTCTGTATCTCTCTTCTACCTTCACTGTCCAGAGTTCAGAATAAGTTTCTCTGGAACAACTCAAAATTAGTCAACAACTTGTGGACCTGGCACTTCTTCAGTTGCCTTTGTAGATAACACACACACACACACACACACACACACACACACACACACGGGTAGGGGTGAAGGAGAGGGAAGGAGAGGGAAGGAGAGGGAAGGAGAGGGAAGGAGAGGGAAGGAGAGGGAGAGGAAGAGTACACTATTAGGAAGTATCTCAGGGTCTATTGCTGTGATGAAACACCATGACCAAAAGCAACTTGGGAAGGAAAGAATTTGTTTTCCTTACACTTCCAAGTCACAATCTATCACTGAGGGAACTCAGGACAGGAACTCAGGCAGGAGGCAAGAGGAGACAGGAGCCACAGAGAAGTACTGCTTACTGGCTTGCTCCTCGTGTGATTTGCTCAACCTGCTTTCTTACAGAACCCAGGACCACCAGCCCAGGGATGACACCACCCTACCCACAATGAGCTGGGTCCTCTACCATCAGTGACTAATTAAGAAAATAACATTACAGCCGTGTCTTATGGAGTAACTTTCTCAACCGAAATTCTGTCCTCTCAGATGACTAAAGCCTCGACTTAAGTTGACATAAAATTAGTCAGCACAGGATAAAAATCGGAAAAGCCAAATACACCGATTTTGTTTTATTTTCTTTTTATATCAACCCTCTTCTGACTTTCAGGATGAGTGTGGGGCTGTATTTTCACTTACAGTGTCCTACGATGAGCCTAAATGTTTTGGTTTCATGTTTTCAGTTGTGTGTTTGAGAGAGAGATAGAGAGACAGAGAGACAGAGAGACAGAGACAGACAGACAGAGCTGTGGAAATGACTTAGTAGGTAAGAACACTTGCTGCTTGGGTATTAAGACCTAAGCTTGAATCTTAGCACCTGCAAAAAATTAATTAATTAATTAATTAATTAATCAATTAATAACAACAGCAACAACAACAAAAACCTTAGTATGACTATTCATGCTTATAGGCCCAGCACTGGGGTAGAAACAGGTGGCTCAAGAACACTCACTGGCCAGCCAGCCTAGAGCCAAAACAGAAACTTCTGGTTCAGAAAGAGACCTTGTCTTAAAGGAATAAAGCAGGATGAAGAGGTGAGACACTCAGAATCCTCCTTTGGTCTTCATATGCACATGCATGGGTATGCACTTCAACACACACACACATGCAAACAGAAAGTGATATTCAAAAGATGCCTAGGAATAGATTTGCAGCTGTGATCACACAGTGAATGGTGTTCCAGAGACCAGTAGACTCCACCTGGCCCCTGTTAAGGTGTGAACTCTTGGACCGTACCTCAGACCTTCTTAATCCATCCTTGAACTGGGATTCCTAGGTATGTGTGTGTGTGTGTGTTCAATGTGAGAGTCACCAAAGTGTTTCTGTATTGATAAATAAGCATCTGCCATGGGTGGGAGAAAGGGTATGTAAGAGAGGGAACTGTTTAGTGAGGCAATGCGTTCAACACACGGAGGTGAGCGGGCAGTTTGAATAAGAATCACCGGAAACAATTACTACCATCCGGGACTGAAGGCACAGGAAAGAGATATTGTTATCCTGGAGTCCATTTTACACTGAAACCCATAAGGAGGAGCAGCCTACTGGAGCTGTCTTCAAGAGGAAACTCATTTTTAGAAACACAACACAGAACAGAGAAGCAATGCCTCATTTCCCCCTCATCTCACTGTCTAGGTTCTGGCTGCCTCCCACTCTGAAGTCAGAGGCAGGGGCATGGAAGACTAAGTCCTCTTGTGCCAAGTGCCCAGGGCACACAGCAGGGAAAGTGGAGAGGGCAGGAATCACTGAGACACTGACTGGATGACGCCTGTGAGGGGCCGGGGCTCTCCAACTGGAGGCAGCCATCAATCGTCTGTCTCTTTCCCTGGCACTTGTGTCCTTACCCCACACTGTAATGTTTACTTTTCCTATTCGAAGCACAAAATTACTCAAGCTCTGTAATTGCCCAACTAAAACACCATTTAAAGAAAATGCCTTTACGTATCTACACACCACCTCGAGAAAAACCACACCTCGAAATTGTTCTTTCTTACCTCCTCGACCCAATTAAATTAAAGCGTGCCTGCTGCATGTTGTCAGAGCAACCAGCCTATGGGAAGGAAGGTTTTCCACCTTAACTGGCAACCAGATGACTACAGAAGACTACCTGTCTCCCTCTTCTACCACAGGGAGATGTTTTTCCAAAAACACTTCACTTTGTTTCCTGATGGTTAAGGTGGATCGGGAGACATCATTGTCAAATACAAGAACCACCAATCTTGAAGGAGTGAAAGGAGGAGGTGATACATGGGTGTATAATGAAGCATCTGCCTCTTAGTCACCCGTCCTTATGTAAATAGCTTCTTGTAGCCTCAGTATGTAAAATGGAGTATTACAATAATTAAATGGGAGGTCATTACACTGAGGCAGCTGTGGCATCCTGGGATGCTATATACACAAACTAGAATGTCAACTCAGCAGGAAGGATCATGGCTGGCAACTGAGACTTGTTTCACCTGGCAGAACATGCCACCTAACCTCTAACCTGTGACTTGACAGCTACTACCCCACGTTAGCCCATCACATCTCTACTGGGATTCAATACTCACCATATGACCCCCTCCCCCTCCCCCTCCCCCAACCTCACCCCCATCCTTGGCTGGAATTCCAAACCACCTGCAATTCGGAGCCGCTCAACTCACGAATCATGGATATCTGTTCAAATAGTCACTTCAAGGCTTCAATATGCATCACCTTATCTCTCCACAGGGGATGCCCTGTGTATTTTCTATAACAATAGTAGCTGTCTCCGGAGTATAAAGCAAAGAAAACAGCACTGGGTGACAGGATTCAAAACATGTCACATAAAAATACCTAGCTGGTCCTTAGCTAGAATAGCATCATCACAACTATAGTTTTTACTGCTGATATTGAACATTTCAAATGTTACAATAAATTTTTTTCAAGTTGTTGATCAGTCTGTGCTCTAGATTGTAAGTCACCCTCTCAGATCATCCTGCCAACCTGAGTCCAGTCAGCGACATAGAGAGAAGCCAGCAGACTGGCCTTTCTCTCAGCCCCAGGAAGGTTCACCCTGCAGCCTCCCACCCTATCAGCTAGCTCCTCAGAAACACGGGTATCTCCAAGCAGAATGACGACGGCTCATGCCTCAGAAAGACATAACATGCCTTATTGCTCCCACTTTGGGCTCCCCAGTATCCCTGGCATCGGGAAAGGCCTGGCTTTTGTGTGTGGTGGTTGAAGAGAATGGCAGAAGGAAAAATACTAAGGGTGGGCTATGCCCATGTCTTCTCTATCCTTTCTGGTTTCAAGCAACTTCGACCAATCATCTATCTGCCAACTCCCTTCATTTTCGATTATAAAATCTTGTAGCTACCTATAATTTTACTCTGAAGACATGAAAGAAATGCAAGGCAGAGAGTAATTTGGTATGCATGCACATGTGTGCATGTTTGATGTATGTGGTGTATGTGGTATTTATGATGTGGGCAGAGTGTGGTGTGTGTGTGTGTGTGTGTGTGTGTGTGTGTGTGTATAGGATGTGGTGTGTGTGTGAGTAGGACATGGTGTGCGTATGTGTAGGGTGTAGTATATGTGGATGTTGTGTGGTGTGTGTGGGGGATATGTGAGTATAGTGTGTATGGTGTGTGTATGTGTGTATATAGGATGTGGTGTGTGTATGTAGGTAGGTGTGTGTGTGTAGGATGTAGGATGTGTGTGTATGATGTGTATGGTGTG
>JANHMN010000014.1:20175048-20256422 GCA_030674055.1 Rhabdomys pumilio | reverse complement strand
TGTGTGTATAGGGTGTGGTGTGTGTGCATTTGTACACACACAGGAGTTTATCAGCATGCATGTGCAGCTCTGAATGATATAAAAGACAAAAATGTAATACTCAAGAAGTGTGAGCTGCAAAAAACCAGGTGGAAAATAAAGAAAGAGAATGGGAGTAAGGCAGGAAAGGAAGGAAGAAGAACAGGGAAGAGGGGGGGAGCTACATTGTAACTTGATATTTCAAATAATACTGAATGGTCCATCAGGGCAAAGAAAGCAGAGTCTTACAGGTTTGTGATCTACTATGGCTTTTATTTTATGCTACCCTGGAGGTGGTTCATCTGTTTCCATGCCTGCTCCGCAAGCTAGGGGAATTCCAAGAGAGGAACTTAACCTGGGTCGCCCTAAGAAGGCTGGCAGGTGGGAGGTTGGCCACTGTTCAACCCTGACTCCCCTGTGACATGCAGACACAGAATGTCAAAATGACTCACAAGAAAAAAAAATCAGCCTGTAAGCCTGCCAAGCACTCAGGGCATCTGACCATCAAATCTGAGTTCCTTCCACGAGAACGCTTGTTCCCAGATTCAGCAAGCTGGTAAGCAGGTGGGATTTGTTTTTCAAAACTTGATCACAACTATCAGCTACAAAAATTACCTGAACCAAGAGGAATCCCCAGCTCGCTCTGCCTCTATCAAAGCTCCCTTTCAGAGAGCCTGGGGACCCGGAGGTCACATATTTCCTGTGTGAAGTCAGGGAACCCGGGACAAGAAGTATCCTTCAGTGTGTGCATAAGCATTGCAAAACCCAGGTTCCTCTGCCCAGTTCCAAGGGTTGCCACAGTCACAGAGTTCATTTTGGTGACCTTTGAAAGCAGGTATTTGCCTCAGTAGATATGTTTTCTTTCCTATATTGGTGTACAAAAGTCACACGGAAAAAATTACTTAGGAGGAAAATGTATTCTCAGTGTTATTTGAATAAGTGTTACTCACAGCACAACATAGAAGATACAGAAACAGCAGCGATGTTGGTTGGTAAATCTCCAGCAATTTGTACATCTTTTGAGCCTTCTACTCTTAGCTTGACCAAAAAGAAAAAAAAATGAAGAAACAAGGAAACTTTAATAGCCACATTCCTCACTGTTACCCTTTTCTATTGTGGTAAAAGGATGTGCAATGTAAATCTTACCGATTTCACTGTATCAAGTGCACCGTTCAGTTCCATTAAGACCTAATGACCAGTACTTTGTGATTAAATGCATGCATGTGAGTGTACACCCACCTCCTCGACCAGCAAGGCTGACCTCTTAGACAGTAACTCCATGTCCCCTCTCCCCAGGTCTCTGGTGTCCACCACTCTATGAGCTTGACAGTTCTCCCATACAGCTGGAATGACACAGCACTTATCTTTCTGTATCTGGCTTACTTCACTCTGCAAAATGTATTCAAGGTTGACTCATGTTGTAGCCTGCATCAGATGTCAGAATCTCACTCTTTTCTGAGGCTAATGTCCCATTGTATGCAAATGCCAAATCTGTTTAATCCATTCAAATATTACCTATTCTGTTGGTGGGTATCTGGGTTGTTTTTACCAGATTCACAATATGTGTGTGAAGCCCTGTGTGTGCGGGTATACAGTTACCTGCCAAGTCCCTGATTTCAGTTGTTTGGGTCATCTATGCCTTCCTCATTATTTTAATTATCTTTATGGAAATTCCTTCATCTGTCAGGGAAAACCAGTCTTTCAGCCCAGCATGTGCTTTAGCGGGAGTTGTCACTAACCTGGTAGAGGAGGAAGTAGGCATCTAGCACAGGAAGCTAGCACAATGAGGGGCATCTGTGCAGTGACAGAGGCAGAGCAGCCGGCACATCCTCCTCTTCTTCCTCTAGGGGCTTTCTTCATTTTAGAAATGTTTAAATGCCCAGGGACCTCTTTGGAAAGGAAGTTGTCTTCACCATGAGAATGTATGATGTGAACTCCTAAATGGCTAGTCAACAGCAGCAAGAACAAAGACAGGCAAGCTGGATCTGGGGGAAGCAGAAGCAGGAGGTGAGGGCTGGTGGGGGAGAGGCATGTTATGCCCCAATGATGGAGAAAGGAAAGTTCCATACACAGAGAAAGGGGAAGAAGAGAAACAAAGAAATCAGTTCTCGTGTAGAGGGAGGTAGTATTGTGAAAAAGAGACTTTCTTCAGCACCCTGAGGCAGAGGACCCCAAGAACTGCTGACATAGAAAAGCAGTAATTATGAGTCCACACTACACCCTCTAGATTTCACAGAAACTCTAGCAAGAAACAAAAGAGAAAAAAAATAAGAAGCAGTTCTCTCAAGAACCCAGATTCTGTTGGTATCAAATCCAACAGAGACAGCAAGTCTCACAGGCCCTCAGCCCACAGCTCCTAGAGCAGATTGCATCCAAACAGAAGTCATCCCAGAGACACAGACAGTGTGAAGGCTGCAGCAAGGCTGGGCCCTGAGAGCAGAAGCTAAAGGGAGATTCCAGAAGCTCTCTAGTTCAAGGAGCTTCAGAGAGCTGGAGGAGCATCCACTCATGTGGGGAAGACAGACTACTTCCATAAAAACCTCAGGCCCTGTGATATGGACAAGACCCAGAAAAGATACTGCTGGATTAGTCACCACAAAAGTCTTCATAACCCGCTCAAGTTCAGTTTCCCACACCCAAGGGAGCCCACCAATTTTGCCAGACTTTAGCAGACTCCTGTGTCAGGGAAGAAGACAGCTGGACTCAGGTAACTGTTGGGAGAATAAGGCCCTCTCTCCCGGCCTCTTGTGAGCCACTTTCTTCTAAGATTGTTGTCTTCAAATTGAAGAGTGACCCCCAAAATCTTACCAAGCCAGAAAGGACAGACACAATTCACTTGAAAACTGTCTTTCCAGCACTTTTTTCCCTGAGCCGCTCACTCAGCGAATGTGTTCTGCCTTCACATGGATCACGGCACCCACTCAGAGACACAGAACTAGAATAAGGCCGTTCTTCCACTCAGGGACTCATGCCTAATAATGAGATGAGCGATTAAAAGCAATAGCAGGACAGGGTGGAGCTCAGTGGTGGAGCTCTTGCCTGGCTTGTGCTACACCCTGGGTTCTACCTTCAGTACCTCCCAACATACCCACACTGACAGACAGACAGACAGACACACAGACACACAGACACACACACACACACACACACACACACACACACAGTGCACACACATACACTGCACACACAGAGACACGGCTTAGAAAAGAAGAACATTTGAAGTGAATTATCACATAGGAAACTTAAGAACAGGTCTGGAATACAGAAACAACAAACTCCCAGCGATTAGGACCACTCACTAGGTTGATATTTGTTTCCTCTTGTTGATGTAACAAATAACTCAGAACATAATGGCTTGAAACAATGTAACTTTAACAAAATGAAGGTCAGATGGCCAGAGTGTGTACTAGGGGCTAAATGTGGGTAGTCCCCAGCGCTGCATTTCTTCTAGAGGCTTCTGCAGAGACTCGTTCTTGCCCTCTCTAGTTGCTGGATGCTTGGTTCCTTTGGCTCACGGCCTCTTTCCAGGATTGGCATTACACTGACCTCTGCTTCTGTATGAACGTGTCCTGACCCAGCGTTCGCCTCTTTCCTGACCTAACATTCCTACCTTCTTCCTCTGTGATTGCATTGGCTTATCCAGATAACAAACTCTATCTTCAAGATTCTTGCTTGACCTAGTGACAGCTATGCAGTCTCTGTGCATTGTAAGGTGACAGGGCCTAGACATCTTTGGGGTGGCAGTGAGAGGCAGAGGTGTCAGGGACAGTACTCTATCGTGTCACCTCCTTGCAATACTAAAAATTCTCTACATGGATAAATCATTTTGTTCTTCTGAAAATGCTATCACTTTTTCTTTTATTGTGTGTGTGTGAGTGTGTGTGTGTGTGTGTGTGTGTGTGTGTATGTGTGTGTGTGTGTAGAAAGAAAGAAATAGAATAAATTGTATTCTATTCAAACCCTTGCCAAAAATCATTTAGGTTATATGGTAAATCTATCATGAATAAAGTCAAGTATCAGCCATCTTCTGCAAAACCTATTCTCTTTGCAATTTCTGTTTTTTTCCTCCCTCAGAGTCCATGTGTGTAGATTTTTCTCATATTTTGGCCCCTCTTGTCTCTCAATAGATACTAGTGGGTCCCTCGGCTGCTACAGATTTTCACAAACTTATGAAATCCACATTAACCAATTTCACTATGCTAGCTACATATAGGAAAGAATTCAGAATTACTGTTGAAAACTGCTTCTCTGGGTCTAAAAGGAGATGTGATGAGGGTGTCAGCTCAGTGGGTAAGAGCGTCAGCTTCACAAGTATGAGGGCCTAGGTCAGGAGCCTAGAACCCTAACAAAAGCTTAATCCCGCACCCCTGTGACATCAGTGCTGTGACACGTGGAGACAGAGGGATTACAGAGACTTGCAAGATACAAGCCTGCCTCAAGGTTCCAGGAGAGACCTCAAGGGAGTAAGGTAGCGATCAACAGGACTGAGTGTCAGCATCTTCCTCAGGCCTCTGTGCACACACATATAAGCGCACGTGCATACACACACACACACACACACACACACACACACACGAGTGAATAGATACCACATAGATACCACACTCACACGCATACATACACAAAATTTAAACTTACAATACTCATATGTCAAAAGTCTAGGTTCTTCTCTAGGGTTCATCACCCTAGCTGGAACCTAGGAGGCCCTTTTCTCAAGGTTGAGTGTTAGCAGTGCTATAAATCGGGGCAAACTGTGGCCTCCGGAGCTCAGATCAGAGTACTTCGTGCCAGAAGATGCTACGTGGCATCTTCTATATTACTCTTCTCTTTGAAATTTAAAAAGCCAGAGACTCCCTTTTAAGTACACATTAACGAATGCAAAACCAAACTTCTGATGTTGTTTCCTGGAAAACTCCCACCAAGACTCGTGATTGGAGTTCCGCAAAGAACCCTTCTTGTTGGGTGATGTTTGACGCTGGAACATTAAACAAGTTTCGACTAGAGAGGACAGACAGTATGTAATCAATACTCCTTGGCTCCTGTCCAGGCCTGTCACGCCTGGCACTTACATCGGTGCAGATACCGGGAGGGAAGATCGCACCACATTTAAAAGCACATCAACAGATGTAGCGCTGAGGTGTCAGTGAGAGTCGGTTACACGGCTGATGAAAGTCTTTGTGAATCTCAAATAATGACAATATGGCAATCCTCAGTGCGCTAGCAGATGGCCTCGGCCCCCATCCTGCCAGGAAAGTCAAGGCCAACCTGTCTCCCTCCCTCGGAACTTCATTTTCCAGCCTTCATCAAGCCTCTCTACTGCTCTTTGTTGCCCTCCGCTATCCCCTCTGTGGTTCAGAAACTCCCTATGAACCAGCCATACTGGAGGCTTCCCCTAGGCCTGCTGACCCAAGGCTGCCTCCTGCCTCAACACCATTCCTTGTGCTCCCCAGTTTCATTCATCTGAGCCCCCTGTTCTCTCTGCCTAGACAGCACTTCCTTCATGATTAGCCTGGTGAATGCCTAATTAGCCCTCCAGGAAGCCTCAATACTCTCCCTCTTGTGTGACAAGAGCTGTGGCCTCCCCTCCCACGGGGCTCTTGACACACAGTATTAGGCTCGCTGTTCACCTCTCCTCTCCCTTTGCAAGCTCCCAGGCTGAGAGCTCTTTCAGAGCACAGGGAGCTCCTTTTATCTCCAGCTCCTCTGCACTTAGCTCTTAGTAGACACCAATAAACATTTGCTGAGTGATTGAAAGAATCCTCAAGTCCTTCTTCTGGGAAAGAAAGAAAAAACAGCCCATCACTCTGCTGCCTTCTGAACTGTGCACAGTCACGGCCCGCTTCGCTTTCTTAGCAACTTTCGCGTGGCCTTGCTGCCCACCTAACCCTGGCCCTGCTGCCCACCTAACCCTGGCCCTAATCTAGCCACAGCAATGCTGGTTTGTTTCCGGCGGCGCACTGAGCCTCCCCGCAGCAGCGTCTGACAGTCCGCCACTGTCGCCCTCCGTGCTGCCTCCATCTCTGGTTTTATCGAGATGATTTCTCTGCCTCTTCCAGCTTTCTGCTCACCCTTTCCATCCTCTCAGTGTTTTCCTTTCCCTGTAGTTGGTTTTAGTGAGGTACACGCTTGACCATTCCTCAGGTACAAGATCCACCCCACTCTCCCAGAAGCTCGCTGAAGGAACCAAACCAAACGGTGCTTACAGCAACATCCTGAGGCCAGTCTCTAAAACAGGACAGCCATTAGATGAGCAGATGTGCGCCAGGCACTCAGCACTCAGACAGTTGTCATATCCTGGGAAAGCTGCCTCTCAGCTGGCCACCTCTGTGCCCTTCCGTTTTTCTCCCCTTAAATTCACTTTGGATTCTGATGCTACAGTAATATCCCAAAGAGAATGCTGATGCCAGGATTGAAGTCTTCAGAATGCCTTAGCTGGGCGTGGCACATGTGTTTAATCCCTGCACTCAGGAAGCAGAGGCAAGTGGACGGATCTCTGAGTTCCAGGCCAGCTTGGTCTACAGAGCAAGTTCCAGGACAGCCAGGGCTACACAGAGAATGCCTATGTCCAACTAACCCCCTCCCCCAAGTTACTAACTAATTAAAAACTTTTCATCCTTGTGAAGTAAAGCTGCTATATTCATCCATCTCCAGAGAAGGCCACACAGAAAAACCCTGTCTTTAAAAAAAACAAAACAAGCCGGGCGTTGGTGGCCCACGCCTTTAATCCCAGAACTTGGGAGGCAGAGGCAGGCGGATTTCTGAGTTCGAGGCTAGCCTGGTCTACAGAGTGAGTTCCAGGACAGCCAGGGCTACACAGAGAAACCCTGTCTCGAAAAACAAACAAACAAACAAAACCCAAACAAACCAAAACAAATAAACAAAAACAAACAAACAAATGAACAAAAACTCCACTGTCATCCAGTTCTTCAGCTTAAAATTTAATTTCTCTAGGAATATGTTTTCATTTTCATAATACAGTGTGCATATTATAAGGAAGCAATGCTATGTTTGTACTGTTTCAGTATCTCACTGAGAAATCATGCCTGGGAATTGCCCATATTTTGTTTTGTGGAGAACTGTATTGTCCAGATGTCTGTTTTTCAGGGCTTTAACAAGAGACCAACAGGACTCTGTTAAGGCATTGGATACAGAGTTGACCACCATTCACAGCTTTAGAAGGCAGAAACAGAGCAGAAAAACAAATTTTGTAAAGATCTTTTTTGAGATCTAGCCCTATTTGTTTATTTTGTTTGCGATTGTCTCATTGTTTGTTGTGGGGCTTTTGTTTGTTTTGTTGTTGTAGTTGTTCAGTAGTTGGTGGGTTGGTTGTTTGGTTTGGTTGACTTCTTTGTTTTTTTGTTTTGAGGTAGGCTCTCCTTATAGCATCCAAGCTAACCTTGAACTTGCCTTAGCCAGCAGAAGGCTGGGAGACAAGCATATGCCACTGTACTAAGCAGCCCTGTTTCTTTTAAATAAAGTGTGTGTACACTCCATAATTCCGAGAGCTCCAGGAAAACTTTTCTGCCTGCTCTATATCTGAAAATGCTACATTCCAGGAGAAATAAGATCTCCGTATCCAGGAAGAGAACGAAAGTCCAGATAACTCCAAGTTTTTCTGTTCATTCACACTTCCGATATCTTAATGATTGCTTGCCTTTAGTTTGTCTTTAGTTTTTTTTATAGACACATGTGTACTGATAATGCCTGTCATCGGAGGCGTATACGTACACACACAGTAAGGCAGGTAATTAATCATGATCTCCCCCAAGACCTTATTTTACAGTCAGGGGCCAATTGTCAGCACACATGTTCCTAAATAAACTGACACACATACCAGCTAACAGATTAATTCACATGGAGAAGGCACCGTGGGAAGAAAACCAGTGTTCCCAGATTGCTCAAGCAGGTGCTCTCCCTATTAGCATAAAGATCAGTGCTCCCAGCCCTAACCCCCTGGGAACCCTGCCTAAAATCACTATTTCCGATGCATTTGATGCTAGGATAGTTCTGCAAACTGAGGATTTGATTTACACAATCAAAGCAGGGCTGCTCAGGAGAAGCTAGGTAGGCTTTGGAATCTGGGAGATGGGTTCATTCTTTGTTGATCTCGTTATTTGTTTGAAATTCACTATCCTAGACTGGCCTTAAACTCCTCACAACCGCCCTCCCCCAACTGCCTCCCAAGGGCTGGGACTTCAGGTGTGTGCTCTCTGAGTTCTCAAGGTAACCCTGAAGGAATACTTCTTGCTTCTTATTTCTTTGCAGATGTGTTCTCGATCGAGGCTCACACTCATCTAATGTGATGAATTCCTAGGACACCGACACCCCCTGTGATGAATCTTTTCAGGAGAGAAGCTTATGCCCCACGTGTGCGTGCATACACACACATCCATTCACACTCACTGCCTGTCGTGCCCCTTTAGCGGAGAGAATTCTGTTAGCCTTCTTGTCTCTCTTAAGCGAGCTAGTCCTTCACGTGACCAGCCCTCCAAACAAAGCTCAGGCTCCATACAGTACCTTATGGGCAGAAGGGATTGTTACTGGTTGCTCTGAGCTCCACTAAAGAAACACTTTTAGCACATACTTCACCAGCCGGCCTTCCTCAGAACTGGAATGCGAAGACAGAATGCAGGGCTTGGGCAGAAGGTTGCAGAACGTTTACATGACAAACTAGCCTCTCAGAATCCACCAGGGGAGCCAGTCACCAGTATTTCAGTACTTTCCTGTCATCTATGAGAATCACTCACAGTCTTTACTAAATAAGATTTACAAAAACTGACCCCTGCAGCTGCGGCAGATATCTCCGAGGCGGCCGAGATGGAAGGAAGGGACTCTAGCTAGAGCTGGAATCCTTGTCTCCCGGCTACGACCCGGCAACAGCTTTCCCAGCATGATCCTAGGAAGGAAGCAGGATGCTCCCCTGGGGAGTTCCGGGGAACAAGGGAGTTCTGCGGGCATAGCGAGGGCTGCATCCCAGCAGGGTGGTGACCTTTTGTTTCCACTGGTTTTCAAAGACACCAAGGTTTTGTTCTTAATTCACACGCGCGCGTGCGCTTGAACACGGGGAGGGGGAGGAGGACACGGAGTGGGAGAGGAGAATTAGGATCCAGCTAATCCAGCAACAAGCTTGTCCTGGCACCTTGAGAGACTAACCAATTTCACTCTTCTGTAACTGGAGAGAAGCCTTCCCTCCCTGCGGGGGACAGAACCGGGTCCCCTCTCTGCAGCCCCCACCCCACCCCCAAGAGACTCAGCTTTCCTGAACAATAACCCAACTGTCTGGACAGGATGGGAAACTGTCTCAGGGAGTTGGGAGCCCACCCTTGTACAAACCCAGACATGCACAAAAGTTCGGCGTTTCACCGCAGGAAGTGAGGACGGTGGCTTCAGGCATCATTAATCATTTTGAAGCTATTATTCTTAAAAGGGAGGGTAAAAGAATACAAAGATGCAGCTTGAGTTCGTCATGCCCAATAAAAATCAGCACTTCTCCAAATCGTATTTCCCTGATTCCATGTGGAACGTTTAAGAGCACACTATATACTGACAAGAGTCCAGACCCGATAGGGAGCCTGTTTCCTCTGTAATTAGAACTCCCTCAAAATACTTGGGACCTGACAGGGCTAGATAGGGAAGGACACGTAGGGTGGCGGTGACGCTTTATTTCCTTTGCCTTCCAGCCCAGGAATGCACAACACAGTTTTTAAAAGACGATAAAGCAAGAACAATTCTTGCGTCCTCGGGGAATCTTCGTTTACCCCCAATTGAAATTCCAGGAAACAAAGCTAAGAACAATCCTGCTTTGTCTTCTAATTGAGCTAGGGAACTGTGAAATCCCCTACCCCACCCCCATCACCTCACCAGGCCCCCAGCCCAGCAGGCAGGGTCCGGGAAAGCTGTAATTCCCAAGATTGCCTGCCCCATGGGGTGGGTACTTATAGAGCAGGTTGGTTCTGACCAGTCTTTCAAATCTGCTCACCCTTACAGGAAACAGTCCCCAGTCCAGGCCTTTGAAGTAACAGTGTGTCACCAGCATAGGGAAAGTGATCACTAGAAAATGAAATCTACTCCATCCCTTCAAAGAGATTACATTTCCTGTGATTCCTGGGTCCAGAGGAAACGCACTCAATGAAATTGAATTAATTTTTTTTTTCCTCCTGAAGTCACCTGGTCTGCCAGAAGCAGCTCTCATCAGTTTCCTCCCACTGAACCACTGGCCGAGTCCCCAATTTATTCATTTATTTCTTAATCGAGACAGCTAGCTCTGTAATCAAGAGCAGAAATCACAGAATCAATGTAGAAAACTGGCCCCTCTTACTTACTGGAAGAGGCTCCCTCCTAACTCCTGTAGACATTTCACAGGTAAGTGAGCCTAGGGACTGATGTCAGAACCTTCTTCTCTACCCACAGGCACCATAGCGTCCTTAAAACACTGCAAAATCAAAACTATGTTTGCTTATTTTGGTTTTATTTGGTTATTTGTTGTTTTTTTTTTTTTTCACAATTTAACTTCCCTACACACACACACACACACACACACACACACACACACACTCAGTTTTTGCACAGGCCCAGAAAGAACCTTAAAAATTTGCTGAGTCACACTGACTGCTTGGAGTTATTTTACCAAATGGCCTTCCTCAGAGCACCTGAGCAGGGAGGAGCGGGTATGTATCTGTGTACACTGTAGATAGAAATTTCAGAGTCTAAGCCAGGTAAACAGTGTCCAGTGTCCACAGGGGAATGAGGGATAGACTGGGATATTAAGTGAGAGCCAAAATAGGGCAAAGAAGTTGGGAAGACAGGATGTACGTATTCATTCAGATCGAAGAACAGTGTCCTGCAGTGAAATTAGGACCCAGACCAGGAAGTAAATGCCCCAGCAGCTAGAGAAGAGAGCCTGAAAAGGAAACCTGCAGCAGAGGTGGCAGATGGCTAATGAGTTACATCATCCAGAGAGGACAGTCAAGAAGGGAAGATTTTTAAGGATATCAGGAAGAAAGACTAGATTGGGAATAGATGTTGATATAAATAGTTTTCAATAGATATAGATAAATACAAAAATAAATATTAGTCTGTGTTGGATTTCAGACCCTGGTCAAACAGCTGAAGTGCACATTTAACATACCAAAGTGGGCCTGGCCTTCAGGTTCTCCCAGCATCCTTCAGTCTCTACCTGGCATACCCCAGCCTCTACACATCCCTCTGGCATATGCCCCTCCCTTTTGTCTTCTCCCCATGGCAACTTTCCTGGCCTCTTTCCTTGGGACCAGTGAACTCACTAACCCAAGAAAGGTTTCCCAATAAACCTGCCTTTAGATATACTCTAATCTCACTTGATTTGGCTCGTTTATGAAACAACTTATCACTCTATAATTTGGAAGTGAAAGGTCTGCAAAGAGAGACCCTCACTCAAATCCGGATCAGCGCCCACCCAAGGACACACAAGAGGCCTTCTTTTTTTTTTTGGTTTTTCGAGACAGGGTTTCTCTGTGTAGCCCTGGCTGTCCTGGAACTCACTCGGTAGACCAGGCTGGCCTCGAACTCAGAAATTTGCCTGCCTCTGCCTCCCAAGTGCTGGGATGTTTGGGATATTTATAGATAGGGGTTGGGGAGAGGGGGGGAATTTGGCTCGGTTACACATGATTGGTTGTATTTTCGAGCGGTTACACATGATTGGTTGCATTACAAATTTTAAATAGTAGTAGGCTGTAACACTGGGAAGACCTCAAGTGGGGGTAGGAGGTGGGAGGGGTAACCAAGAACAGTGGAAAGTTAGTTAGTTCCTGGAACCACCCAGATGACTTGCATCTTTCTTTGTCAGGAATGTGTCTTCCTGCTTTGGGCCTTCCCCACCCACAGGTGGGTTCTCTTCCCTGAGGCTTGAGGAATGTTAATACTCTTCCTGGGATGTATCCCAGGGCAGTGAAGGCCTGAAATCTTACATTCAGTTCCGCCTTCTTGGAACTAGTGAGCCTGTATATTTTATAAAATGGTCTTTATAATTTTTCACTCTACATCGGTAATGAAGTATTTAGGGAAAATGATGCTATAGGGTGCGTGATCACATCTGCTATCCAGATACTTTGATTTTCAAAGTTTCACATATACAAGGCTGGCCTCGAACCCACTGTGCTGGATCTTAGGACATCTTTGAACTTCTGACCCTCTTGCTTCTGCTTCCTGGGTGCTGGGATTGCAGGCACGTCCTAGCACACCAGACATTTGTGATAGATCTAATCATAGGTCTTCATCTATGCTGGCAAACACTCTCCCAATGGAGCTGCATCCCTAGTCCCCAGACACTCAGTTCTCAGTACCATCCTCTATTCCAGGAAATCAGAGCCTCCTCAACAAACAACTGAATCCAAAACAGAAACTTAGAAGATACCAGATGAAGATAATATCTTGCTACGCCAAAAAGAAGGACAAGCTCAAGAAGAAAAAAATAGAAATGTTAAAAGGAACAAACATCAACCTGACTGGACTCCCACTGGTCACATCAAAGACAATATGAGCACCAACAAATCATGCTATTAACAGATCGCAATTCGTTGGATGAAATGGGCAACTGTGGCCAGGCGGTGGTGGTGCACGCCTTTAGTCCCAGCACTTGGGAGGCAGAGGCAGGCAGATTTCTGAGTTCGAGGCCAGCCTGGTCTACAGAGTGAGTTCCAGGACAGCCAGGGCTACACAGAGAAATCATGCCTCGAAAAACCAAAAAAAAAAACAAAAAAAAAAAAAACAAAAAACAGAAAAGAAAAGAAAAGAAATGGGCAACTGTATGTTCAGTCTGAAGCCAGAAAGCGATTAGAAGCTTGATGCAGGGCGAGATAGGGAGACAAGAGCCTTCAGTGCTAAATGCTTACAGATTCAGGAGAGAAAAGAATGACCTTCTGCTGGGGAAGTCCAGCAGACAGGAAGTTAGAGGAGTGGTCAGAAGGAATGTCATCTCCTTTGTGATCTGTGCCACCTGCCAAGACACCAGAAAGAACACAAGTCCTTCTCATGGTCTCTCTCAAGAAGGCTCAGCCCAGATCCAGGTTCAAGTAGATGGTGTGATAATTGACTGTCACAAACTCGAGCTGAGGTGCCTAAAGAGGTGACTCAGCAGGTAAGAGTGCTCGACGCTCTTCCTGAGGTTCCCAGTTGCCATGATGAGTGGTTCACAACCGCCTGGAACACCAACTCCAAGTGTTACCAGAAGCCCACCAGAGATCCCAGACATCATTTGTAGACAACCGAAAGTCTGTTCCAGCCTGCTGGGACTATACTTCAGTACTCCAGAACTAAGTATAGCCCTAAGCACTTAGACAAGAGGTTTTTAAAAGCAAAACCTGCATCCTGGCTTCTGGCTGGGCAGCTACAGGGGTGCTCCACCGAAGCAAGCAGTTTAACCCAATCTTAGATACCTGGAGGGGATTCTGCAGAAGGAGACAGTTTAACAGAGGCTAAGTTAGCTGGGGCATCTTGACCTCAGGTTCCTAGAATAGAGTTCGGTCAATTTCCATAGGAGTCTCTATCGAGGAGGTTAAATTCTGGTTAAACCTGAAATTGCCTCAGCAAGAATACAAGACGCAGGATCCTCTGCAGTGTCTTGTCCTGTCACACAAGAAATCCCTCTCCTGGCCTATAAGAGTAACTTTGTACAGAGCATACACACTCACATAACACGCATGCATGTGCACAGGCACACACACACACACACACACACACATACACATTCATTTACATTGTATGTCAACCTTGTGTGCGTTTACTATTGCTTCAAACTATTTTATTTATTTGTTTGTTTATTATTATTTTTTTTTTGAGACAGGGTCGCTCTGTGTTAGCTCTGGCTGTCCTGGAACTTGCTCTATAGACCAAGTTGACAACAAAGTCAAAAATCTGCCTGCCTCTGCCTCCCAGGTACTGGGACTAAAGTCATATATCAGCACCACCTGGGTAAATTATTTTACATTTTTAAATAAAGAAAACTATAAATTTATGAGCACCTGAATGGGCAAAGAGTGTGAAAATTCATTCTTACCTCATACCCAGTACTTGTCTGGTTCAAGTGAGCACTTAGTAAATGTTTACTAAATTAAATGTTTGATAAGCTCTTGGCAATATGGAAAGTGATAAACCTGAGAATTACAAGAGAAAGACCAGCTCCACAATTTTTGAGCCAAATTTTGTAGCAAGCTTTAATTAAATACTGGCCAGGATGATGGAGTGTGGCCAAGTCCATCCTGGGGTTCCCAGGAAATGAGACTAATTATATTTTGCAGAGGCTTAAAAAGGCAAAACCATGAGGCCACCATATTTCCCATCAGGTCCAATCAGGAGTAAGTGTATATTCTAACGTATTTTCTGCCTGCTTACCTCCCTCCTACATCCAGTCAGGGGCAAGTGTATGTCTTGATGTACTTCCTGCCTCGTGCACCTCCTACCTACATGTGATCAAGCTCACCCAGTGCAATTGAGTCAAACAAATTTATTTATAGGAGTGAAGACGTGTGATTTGTTATATCCCATAAATAATTACCTCAGCATTCTAGAAAGTATTTGTCCTTGGGCAAGTGGGGCTTACAGGCAAACTTTGCCCCTTACAAAGGAATATGGCAAAAGGGCTCTCCTTAGGATTTATATTCATATATTTTATTTTTTTAAGCAGCTGTAGCATTTAATATGTGCCCAGCATTGGTATAGATATTTTTTTGAGGCAATGGAGAGCTGACTCAGCAGTTAGAACAGGCATTGTTCTTGCAGAGGACTAGTGTTTTTCTCTCTCGTCAGGCTGTAAGCCTCCAGCTCTGCTGGGATCTGATTCTCTGATCTACCTGCACCCAATGCCCATACTCACACACAGATAGATACATATGTGCATGCACACACACACACACACACACACACACACACAATTCAACAAACAAATCTTTAAGAATTTTATAAGTAACTATGCAATAAGGAAGGACTATAATGTTCTCTCCTTACAAAAAGAGGAAGTAAAGAACAGAGAGGTGATATGGCCTCTCCAAAGCCACGCAGAAATGAAGAAAATAAACACCAGCCCAAGAGAAGACAGGAGTCCACAAAGGCCACGCTTAGCCACTTGCCAGGCTGTCTCTTCAGTGTCCCATCCAACACCAGTTTGAAATTTACAACTTCAAAAATCTCTCCCATTCAGGTTCCATTCTAAAGACTTGCCTCTCATCTGTGAGTTTATATTGCATATGTTTTAAGTTTACAAAGTAATTTCATGTTCTTTATGTCATAAGAGACAGAGCCAACCCAAAAGAAACCATCTCAGAGCCAGGCACCCGACTTTGTGGGGACCGTTTGTCACCAGCTTTGCCCTACGCACTCAGTCACCCAAGTAGATGTTTAGATCTTAATTATAATGACCGCAGCTTATGTGTCCCATATTTTATTTTATGTGCCATGCATTTTTCTTTCCTTTATTTTCATCAGAGTCTTAACAAGAAGAGAGTGTATCCTGGACCGGGAAAGTCCCACCGAGATCCTAAACAATAAAACCTTATGCATTCATTCATTTCTCTCCCTCTCAAAGGAGGGAGATGAAGCTTTGAAGCTGGCTGCCACCAAGAAGAACGGACAAAGGACATTTTTTTTTATCCTCTTATATATACCAGTACCAGGTCACATGTGCCTTGCCGGTCTCTCTTTCTCTCCCCTATGAACAATGAGACTATGTTGCTTTTAGCTCATTTGTTATTCTAGGGGAAAAGTCTATGTCAACATCAAGGTGAAGTATTCCTTAGACTCCCTTTATAGCAAAGGGCTCATAAAGTCAATTCAACACCTAAATATCCTCCTTTGTAACTCAGTGTAACAAGCTGCCTCATAGAGCTGTAACAAGCATGACGCAATGTGCTGTTCCGTGGGAATGGTCTCATTCTTCCTATAGCCATGGTGGCACTGCAGAGGTGCACCACGGATTTCAGATAGCTGTGGTGGCAGCACAGAGGTGCGCCACAGATTTTAGATAGCCATGGTGACATTGCAGATCTATCATAGATTTCAGACAGACTCTAAGCAAGTTTCACATTCTCAATCACTCTGCGAATCTTCATCTAGAGATACCATTTAGTCCCAGGAGCTTACCATTCCCTGTGCTAGACTCCATTTCCAAATGGGTGACTGAAGTGGAGAAGAAGAAAATCGGACTTTTATTCAGTCAGGGAACTGTTATTTCTTTTTCTCCGCTTCTTCTCTATGTCGTTTCTCCAATCACACATGGTGCCTTATTTCTTCAATAAATAAAAATATTTCATTTCAAATGTATAAATATGTGTGTCCTGTTATCAAATCCCCACTGTGAAATTATAGTCGCTAATGCCCTCTTGCCAGTGTCCTCTCACAGTGCATACTGCCCGGCTGCCTAAGGCAGGTCCAACCTTTCTGTCCCTCAGTGTTTTCCTGTTGCTTGGGGCTCATTGTGCTGCTGCTCAGGCAGGCTAAGGATTGTGGGATTAAAATCCCCAGGGGTCCTCCTGCACTCACCACTAAGTGGAGTTGGCAGTTTGGGAGTGGGGTGACTTTGGCGGTAGTGGCGGGAGGGGTGGGGTGGGTGATTTCAGATTGCGGGTGGATCTTCCCAGTGAGACAGTCCATGTGGCTCACCTTGGTGGCTGGCTTCGTGGCGTTCACATTACTGTTTTCTCTCCCTTTCCCAGCTCAATCTCCACACTCTTCCCCAGTGTTCCCTCAATTACACCTGTGCTTCCCACTTGGTCTTAGCATGGCCTTCTGGGGACCCAGGTTAAGACAGTCACGCCACAGAGCATGAGTGTTTGACAAAAGTACGTACAAAAGCTGATGTTGTGTAGTTATTGACAAACCGGCCATAGGGACCATCATTAAAGTAGAGACTCAGCCCTAATTTCTCCTTTCCTCCTCCATCATCCATCTGCCCCCCCCCCCACCTTTTGCTAAAGTTCAGCATCCCTGCAAGAGATTTCCTCTCCCCTGTTTCTCTGAGTTTTGCTTTCCTGTTCAGCTGTGCTCAGAGAGGCCCACTGTCTGTGGCATTGACTCTTGTTTAATTGGCTCTCATGAGCAGTGTATTTACTCTTGCTTTGTGAATGACAGATAGAGCCTACCATATGTTTCTTCCACCGAGGTCATCCTGCCATCTGGACTATGGGAGCTTATGCCCCAGGGAGACATCCTATGAGCCACTTTACATTGAGACGTAGATTCTAAGTTTGGACACGGCGGTTCCATCTGGCAGGGCCACTGGGCTCTGACTGGTTTTACCCACACAATATGTGGCACTTCTCATGACTTGTAGCAAAAACACTGCTGTGGCCTCATGACCAACCTGATTGCTTGTTCCATTGCTATACATACCCTTGTTTGATCTGAAGGCACTCAATCCAGGGTAAACATTTAGGCGTCACTCCAAACTCGATCTAATTCCTTCAGGTTTGACCTGAAAGCAACCAAAGGCATTGTACCTATCGATCAGCACTTTCTTCTGGTGTATCTGGCATCTCTACAGTCAATCATATTTTCTTAAGATCAAAGGGCTGCCTACAATAATCAAAATCAAAATGACTTAAAAAATTAACTGAGGCCTTGATTTAAAAGGCCTGCTTCCTGTGCATCGCCTAAGGAAAAATTCTCCTTTCTCATTTATTAAAATGACATTTCTTACATGAAGACTCTGTTGGCGCTTTTTAGCAGTCATCTCTTTTCACCTCCCTAGTGCTTCACACAATCTTATCAAAAAATGTCACTTTGGAGCCCACAAGCCAGAAGGAGTGGACTGCCTATAAACAGCCACGTTTGCTAGATCGGCCTAAAGAATCCTCCCTGTGGCCTGAATAAACTGAGTCCTGGGTGAGGCATGCTGCTCCTCCTGGTGCCCTGAGCTGATAAGACACAGACCCTTGCTTACACATTGTCCTCACAGTCCCATGGCCCTCTGCAGAAGCACCACAGCCATTTCGTTGATGGTTTCATACATATACACACACTTGTGAGCACATACACAATTTAATTCTTTTAATGAGCCTGACTTTCTTCTAAATCTCACCTTAACGGGGACCAACTGGAGATTTTACTGGGGGGGGCGGTTATAAGCACATTCCTAGGGTCCAGCATAACAGTTACTATACAGTAAGGGCTCAATAGATACCAGTTACTCTATCAATAGATACTAGTTACTTTATCAATAGATACCGGTTACTTTATCAATAGATATCAGTTACTTTATCAATCACCTACCTATTTACTCATTTCCACAGGACATCAGTCTATAGAATGACATTCTTTTCTTTTATGGATTGATGCACACTTCTTTTAAATTTTTTTCTTTTAAAATTCCATACCTGATTATAGTATATTTTCATTAAATCCACCATTTTTTTCTCTCTTCAATTCCTCTACTGTTCCTCCAACATCTTCCTCTACAGTTGATATATTATTATCCATATAATAAATGATATAATATTGTCTATTATGAATATTATATGGATAGATTGTCTATTGTGATTATTTATACATATGATATTTATAGCAATACCTAGATCTAAATAGATAGATATCTACTGAGCCGAATTAGATTGATCCATACATACTAGGGTGTAGGGCTAATCACTTGGGGATGAGCAATTTATCAGTCAGTTTACCCCTGAAGAAAACTGACTCCCCCTCAACAAGCCTGTATTGTCTCTAGCTCTTCAACTAGAGGTTGGGCCTTGTAAGGGCTTCCCCCACCCATGACAGCATGCTGACTGTTATGGTCTTGTTCATGCAGCTATACTGTTGAGAGTTTCCATGAGTGCAACATTTCTGTCTTGCCCAGAAAACACTATTCCAAGCAGTCTTTCCTCCAAGGATTAATCTACCTGCCTGCAGAGTTCCTTGGGAGAACCTATAGGAGATAACATTACCTGCTTGTCTGCTTCCTCTTCCTTCTCAAACTTCTCCTAGGGTGGACAAAGCACTGATTTGACTACAGGACAGACCCAATATTCAGAGATTTACAGATATACCATGCCAGGGTATCCTCTTCTCTCTCAGAGAGCACCAGTTCTACAGACCCTCCTCTTTCTCCTTCTTCTCCTCCTTCTCCTCCTCTTCATCTTCTTCATCTTCTTCTTCCTCTTCCTTCTCCTTCCCTTCTCCCCCCTCTCCTTCTCATCCTCGAGTTTATTCTCTCCCTTTCTTCTGATTCTCCCAGAGCACCCCACTGGCTGTTTCTCATGTGCACACTGCCCCATCTTTGACCTTTGACTTCTCTTCCAGCCTCACAACACCTCTCCTTCCTCCATGAAGCTTCTGTGCCTCAGAAAAAGATCTGGCCCCAAAGATGAACTGAGACCTGATGGTGCTGTGTCTCTTGAGGAAGGTGAGCAAATAAACATTACTTCTTGGGTAGTACAGTAGCCTACACAAAAAGATAGACAGATTGAAATAGGGACACCCATGAAGAATAGGTGGAGGAATTCCTGTCTTGTCAAACATAAAATCAGCACTCAGAACAGCAGAACAAAACAGGTGGGGAAGAAGACAAGGATGGAGAAGCTGATGTCCTGAAATGGGAGTTTGTGGTGAGACTGCTTCTCATTAATTGAGAGGACATAACCACTTCAACTGATGCTGCATTTTAAAACGACTTTTTCAGATCTCTCACTGTTCCTTTCTCTATGTGGAGATCTTCCTGGTCATTTTGTGGAAGGCTGGTGCCCTGTTGCAAGTACCACTCTAGCTTCTATTTAGTCATTTGAATGCAGCACTAAGCTTCTCTAGGGGTCTTCAGGAACACTGCCGCGACGTTGAGCTGGTACACAGAAGGATTTGATTTGTTCAGCTGTGTGGGTCTCTGCAAAGTCAATATAGAAGAAGACAAGCTCTACAATCACATTTCCTGAGGACACCTGGTGCAGCTGTACAGATCTTTCCAGATCCTCTTGGTCTGGTCTGGCCCCAGTGGTAGACAGAAAAGCTAACTGGGACTCTGTACTTCTTTCCAAATGCGGTTTAGTGTTCATACCACTTAGCATTTCACTGACTTTATATGTTCCGCTCTGATATGTACAGGACGGCGTGTCCACGGGGCTTGTTGAACAGCTTGCTCGTCCTACCATGTGTCTCTTGAGAATATGACCATCCCCCAGCAAGCCCCGAGACACTTGTTCCAAGCCATGAAAGCTAAACAAGGAGGGAACATCCGAGTCAAGCTAGGCCCAGGCCAGGGCTGGAGAGATGGCTCTTAAGAGCATTTACTGCTCTTCCAGATGTCCTGAGTTCAATTCCCAGCAACCACATGGTGGCTCACAACCATCTGTATTGGGATCTGATGCCCTCTTCTGGTGTGTCTAAAGATAGTGACGGTGTACTCATATACATAAAATAAATAAACCAATCATTAGAAAGAAAGAAAGAAGGAAAGAAAGAAAGGAGGAAAGAAATAAAGCTTAAAAAAAGAAAAAAAAAGTTAGACTCAGGCCAGGAAACTGATCTTAGAAACACAGAGCCCAGAAGTCCCCTAGTCTCCGTTGGATGCTTGCACTGGAGAGTGATACAAAGTTGAGCTCAGGGCAGTCTCATCATGCAAAAGAAAATATGGGCATTATGCAAGCAAGGAAGAAATCGAGTCAACAAGAAGGAAAAGAGTAGGAGCCCTCTTGTTCCCCACCTCCCATACCTGGGGGTTCCAGGATCAAATCCAATCCCCCACTTTAATAAAATGAGTCTGGGATTCGGTCCCTAATCCCAGAAAGGAATTCCTTAAATGAGAGCAGGAAAACATTGGGCCTGATAGAGACTGAAAAAAAAAGCCTGGGAGAAGCTGTGACTTCCAAGTGGCAGACCAATGACTTCCGGTTTCTCATTCTTACATTATTATCTTTTTCACAGATCAGAAAAGGGATCAACTACATACATTTAACACCAATCATGTACCATCTTGTCATCTTAGGAAACGGCCTTAGACTAGATAACCAAGTTCCTGAATTTCCAGATGACTTAACGGTGTCTCAGAGACTCAAACCAACACATCTCATCATCAGTACCATTCAAGAATGCAGCAGGGTGGTTAATCCCAGAGCTCAGCACACTGCAGAAGAGACTGGGGGTGGGAGTGGGGATGGGGACTGGGGACGGGGTGGGGGTGGGGGTGATAGAGGATAGAGATATGTGCCTTTCTTCCTTGGAGTTAGCCTCAGTTTCAGGACAAACAGCCTTGCCAAGAATAACTGATTATTCTCTCTGTGAGAAAATGTACTCTCCAGCAGTACCGCACCATTCCCACCCATACTAGGTTACCATGTCAACCTGGGGTAGCAGTTCTTATGCCAACATTAAGGCTGGCCGAATTATTCAGGTGCCAACATTGGGAGATGAGGCCCTGGATTCTTTTCCAGAAGTGTTAGCATGGCCACACTGATAAACAAGATACCCCCTACTGCCAAATATCCCTCTGTAGGAGTCTGTTAACCAGTGCCATGTGAGCTGGAAGGCTTTCTCTTCCGGAATCTGATGTCACATTTCACACATACATTTGAGCTGCTTGCCAGCCTTTGGCAATTTCCAAGTTTCCCACAGATTAATGAAAAAATCCAGCTGTTTCCAACTATTCAGAACAGAGCAATGTGTAATGAAAAGAGGAGAGGAGGGGGGATCTTTCCCCCAATGTTTCCAGCAGTCAGAGAGATTTGTAACATATTGGGAAGAAAAATTACAAGTCTGATTGTTCAAAGATTAGAGAGGAAAAAAAAAGAAAGAAAAGAAGAAAGCTAGCCATGTATCAGATTTCTAAGGATGCCCTTTTTTGTAACAAATAGAAAGAGCTAAGACGCCGCCGTTCTTTGATTAATCGGGGATGAGGTCATTTCTGCCTTGTCAATCCAGTCTTGGGTAGCCTAGAGAAAGGTGAGCAGCCCCGGTTCACATGAAGCACATTTGAGCATCTCGGCTGTGATCTGCGATCAGAACACAGGCAGCAGTTAATAAAGTTGTTGTGAATGTCGGCTCTCCTCAGACTGTCCTTGCTGAAGGATCATTTGGTTTGTTTGCTGATTTTAAGTCACGCACAGAGTCCCTCGACAAATAGTGCTCAGACTATTGGACAACCACAAACATTACCATGACACGGATCATAGACCTAAATGCACAAATCTAAGCCAAAACACTCCGGAAACCCCACTACGAGACACAAAGTATGATGCCAAGTAAGTTCTTCTCCCCTTGAAGAATGAGAAGATGAGACAGGTTAGGAGAAAATAGATGCAAAGCCATGTCTGATAATTGGCTTCTATCCAGAATCCACAGAAGATGCTCACAGTTTAATGATAGGAAACAAGCTAGTTGTTGTTTTTGTTTCTGTTTTACAATTGGCAAAAGACTGAAACAGAGACTTTACCAGTGGAGATGTACAGATGGCAAAGTTGTTCCTCATACTGATACAGAGTCAAACGGGAGTTAAAAGCAGAATGGGATACCTCCGCATGCCTATTTCAAAGGCTGAAAAATGTAAACCGGACATACCTAGTATTGTCAAGAATATGGGGCAACTGGAGGTCTGGTTCCTCGCCAGCTGGAATGAGTGTGAGATTCTACAGTTACTTCACAAGCAGGTTTACAGTTTCTCTTAAATTTAAAAACCGAAATTTGTCTTGTGATCCATCAATCTGATTCTAAAGCAATTACTTGAATGAAATAAAAGTTTATGTTCATGCACACTCACGCACACCCACACTTACACACACACACACACACACACACACACACACACACACACACACAAAACAGTAAACACAAATGTTTGAAACAGCTTTATTCATAACCGCCCCAAACTGGAAATCGACCAAATGTGCTTCAATGAGGAAACTGATGAGAACAAAGCATGACACATCCATGGAAAACCATCCAATAATAATCAGGAACACACTAGTCACACACACACACACACACACACACACACACACACACACACATGAGTAGTGACTCTTCGGTGGATTGTGCCAAGCAGAAGAAGCCAGGCTCCCAGGGTCTGCATGAATAACCCTTCCCCGGAACATTTTTGCAAACCCAGATGCAGGGCAGAGAAGAGACTACTGTTGTCAGTCACACAAGAAGTCAATAACCTGCTGTTCTTGCAAAGGTCCTGGGTTTAGTTCCCAATACCAAATGATGGCTCACAACTATCAGTACCTTCAGTTCCAAGGGATTAGAATTCTCTTCTGGCCTCTGCGGGCACCAGGCACACACACAGCACACATACCCATCTGCAGGAAAACACTCAGAGCTGCACAAAATCAAGGTACATCAATCTTTTATGAAGATCTTTTGTCAAGTTTTTATTTCTACACATCTATTCTCAGCTCTCAGATTACTGCACCCCAGAGTGGGTAACAGCTCTGGCATAGAGACATATTGGCGGTCTTTGCAGAATCATTTTTACTTCCTCATGGCACCCCGGTTTCTCTGAGTCATGACCTGCTCGGTGCATATTAAAAATCAGGACCCAGGCCTTCCCCAGTTTCCAGTAGGATGCAACCCAATCTGTTCCTATATACCCACCACAAGTAGTTTAAACTTTGGGCAGATGGGACCCAGTGTCCGTCCACTTTCCTATGCCAGCAGTAAGCACAGCCAAATGGGTTTCTGTACCTGGAGTTGTTTCTATTCCCTGGCTTTTGGCTCCTTTGAGTTCCCCTATCTCTGTGCCTGGTTCATCTCTTGGGATGGAACTGCATTTTTTTCTCCAGCTAGGGGAAGAACAGCCCCACTCCCTTGGAGACCCACAACCTATGGGAACAACTTCTTTCTATTTTCTTCTTCATCTTATTGAGTGTTAACCCTGGTTGGGGCAAGAAGACATTGGTACCTCATATTCATCTGTTTCTCAAAGAAAATCTAGTTCTCAAAATTCTCACTTCACTAGGTACTCAGAAAATGGAAGCTGAGATCCAGGATGCACCTGGAGATATTGGAATGCAGTTAGCGGTAATAACAATTCATCACAGGCTTGAACCCTGGAAGATCTGCCCTCCTCCCCCGACAAGATGCTAAGATGTGCAAAAGCCAAGGCTGTTCTGTGGCTTAGCAGTAACAGGGGACAATGAGTCTCCCCTAATCCCATACAGCCATTCTCAGGGGGTTCCATGCCTCCTCTGGTGACAGTCAGATTGTTTCTGCTGCAAAAGTCCACTTTTCACCTCAAAAGGAAGACAAAGAAGACAAGAGTTTCTATTCATGAGACACCCCACCACCACCCCCCACCCCCGGAAAAAAAGTATTTCTCCCAAAGCTCTTGTCAGTGTCTTATTGCATCACTTTGGTATGTATTTACTCTTCTGATGCTAAGGGAACCGAGAGAGGAAATGGCTGGGATTACTTGCCAGGTAAGTGAACCTGGGTACAGACCAGAGCCCTGTATTCCAGGCCATCCCTATTTTCTCTTAAGCCACCAAAACCCGTGATCAGCTTAAATAGTAGATCAGGAAGAGGAAAAGGAACTCCAGAATGCCAAGGGGGAAGATGTCAGGAAGTCTTTTAAAATGTCATCTCTGTCAGAGCACAGTCACACAAAGCTGGATCTCTGGGCTACACAACGAAAAGTGGGCATGCCAGTGCATACAGTGTACTGGTCTCTTGGGAATTCCACAAGACAGCGTGTACTAAGAGCTTGCTTTCTACCTGGGGCATAATGCATATCTCTTAATGGTGGCTATTGTTAGAAATTCAAAACACAGAAGTATATGCAACAGTGTTAAATATTAATGACATATATTTTAAGTAGGCTGGAGTTTAAAAAGTGAGAAATTAATTTTCTATTAGAATCATCTGGAAAAGCTGCACTGTACAAACAGGATGTGAGCTAGCCTGAACAGGACAGCTAGGATTTGAATAGCAGAGAAGAGGGGAAAGCCAATGAACTAGGACATGTAACAGAAAGAGCGAGCAAGGCTCAGTCTACAACATGAGCTACTTTCCGCTATGAGAAGGGCTGAGGTTCTGATGTTAAGTAAGTGCCAACTGTGTGCCAGGCACACGCTGTGTGTCTTGGTTTAGGTTCCCCAATGACCTTTATTACAGTGAGATATTAGTCCAGGTTTTCCAGGGAAACAGAGCCAATGGAATAAATATTTGTCAGCTAGGGTGGTGTAACAAAACCCCACGTCAAAGCAGCCTGATTCACACTGCTGGAGGCTGGAACTCAGAAATCGGATGCTGAGTTCTGGTAAGGAACCCCCTTCCTGACTTGCAGATGGTCATCTGTTTACTTATAGGGCCACTAATCCCAAAATGGGAATGTTCCCCTTCCCAGTGAACCTAACCAAATTCTCTTCCAAAGGCCCATCCAAATGCCATTCCACTGGGGGATAGGACTTTACCATAAGACTCATCCCATGCCGGGAGCCAAACTCAGGAAATTACCTGCTGTTCTAGAAAGTTTAGTCAGTTCAAGGTTAAGAAAGGATGTTCACAGGTCTCAGGTCCCAGGAACTTAAAGAAGTCTGGCATTTCCTTGGGAGTTGGTTATGACAGTGGAATGGTCTTAGACAATAAGGATTCCATAGTAGGATAGCCCTAAGCAATGACCCTCGCCCAAACTTCCCGGTTTGCTGTGCCTTTATAACCTGCCCTCAAAATTAAAGTTTCAGAGCTTGATCAGAACCTCAGACGTGCTCTCATTCTTTGTGTCTCTTGTCCTTTCATTCTTTCGCCCCTTTCCCTAAGGTCTCGTCGAATCCCTGCGGGCCAGGGCAATCCCACATAAGATGTGTCCAAAGCAGATGTGAAAGTATAGAAGTGAGCTTTATCTTAAGGACCCATTTCACCAGTGAGCACAGGCTCAGGAAGTTCAGACACTGCCGGCAGAAGCCTCAGGCTAGTTACTCAGGAAGCAGTTACAGCTTGCATCCCAAACAGCAAGGCACTATGGGACCAGGAAGAGCCAGTCTGGTACATGAAGCCTGAAAGCTGTCTACTAGGGAATTCTCTAGCTTACCCTCCAGTTCTAGCTAAGCTTTCCACACATCAGACACTGTGATCCTTTATACCATTTCTCTCTACTCAGACTCAATGACTTAAATTTAAATCTCATCTAAAACACTCTCAGAGAATATTTGACTGAACACCTGGATGCTGACGCCCAGTTAAACAGACAAAAAACAACAACAACAAAAAACAAACAAACAAAAAAAACCCAAAAAACAAAAAACAAAAAACAAAACAAAACAAAAAAAAACTATCACAGGTGAATTTTATTTTTACACTGATACTTTATTTCATTTTTTATGTTCTTTTGATAATAGAAATCTTCCTAACATGGTATTAGAAGTCTGTAAAGACCATCTTGAAATTATACTCCTTGCTAGCCTAATTTATTTATTTTAGGAAATATTTAGCACACAATTTTCAATCCTATATCATTGTAAACCATTTTAATGAGTTTGTCCTGGGGCAGATCACATAACTTTAAAACATTTCAAAGACTTCTTTATATATTCTATGGTGTATTCTACGAATATGCTCAGCCTTTGGTACATTCAGCTTTTTCACATAGAGATGATGCAGGGGCATGGTCATTAGGGAAGACTTCTAAGATACTGGATTTTGAGCAAGAGTTTTATAGAGACCAGTGGTTTGTCTGAAGGATGACAGCTTTCAAGTGAGATCTGAAATAAATGCTGTTCCTCTTGGTCATTTAAAAGAACACATATATAAAGAAATCAATGGCTGGGCAGTGATGATGCATGCTTTAGACCAGAGAGGCAGAGGCAGGAAGATCTCTGTGAGTTAGAGACCAGCCTGATCTACAGGACTGAGTTCCAGGACAACCAGGGCTACAGAAAGAAACTCTGTCTCAAAGTGGGAGGCGGAGGCATTGATCAATGGCACTACTACTCATACACATGGATTTTAATCCTACCTTCTATATGGAGAAGCTGAGACTCAGGAAGGTGAAGTATCTCTTCACAGTCAAGATAGTAATGAAGCCAAGGTCTGCCTGACTCAATAATCCATATATTTTGGGGAGTTGAGACAAGAAATTGATTTTAATACGACATTTTGATCCAAGAGAAAGACTTAGAGTGATATGTGGTCCTGAACATTTCATAGTTTTCCCAAGGGTCCACCAGACCAATGCTTCATTTACCTATCAGGAGTAAGTGGTGGGGAGATGGCGGGGTGGAATAAAATGTCATTGTTCTGGGGAATTATGGGTAGAAAAGGGAATCAATTCTTGATATCTCTTCACTTCTCACTCAGTCATATCACCAGGCTATTATCAACAGTGAGTAATACCCACACCCACATGTGCTTACAAAAATGGAACGTTCTAACTAATATTACACTTTTCAAAAGTCAATCTTTCCATTGCACTAGCCTTATTTTAAATAGTTAGCAGCCACACCTACATGGCTAGGGGCTGTATACTGAGCAGCAGAGGTCCATCATCACAGAAAATTCGACTGGCCTGTGCTCTCCTCCAGAGAATCTGCTGATATGCCCATCACAGAACATTTCATGCTTTTGTGAACATATCACTTGTGCTCTGGGGATGAATTATGAGAAACCATGCAAATATAAACCCAAGCAACCTCTCCATGCATGGCCTTTCTCACATAGATCAAATCAGTGGAAGCCTGGTCCTGGGGGCATGCTCTTGCCTCCTGGAAGCAAGCAGGATAGTGTAGCGTTCTTCTGGATCCCTTAACAGACCCAGGTGCTACTGACACTTGGCTCTATTCAAACTATAAACATCTAACAAGCTCCAGATGTACAAGTAGTAGATTTAAAGTCCTGTCAATATGGACACTAAGGTCTGAAATGAAACACTTGGCATTCGATTTGGCTAACATGCTAAATTCACAATTTATTGGCTCAATAAAACATGGATGCTAAGAGCCAATTTTCAGGTTGGAGCCTCTGCACGTGTGTATGTGTGCGAAAATACAAGAGACGAGTTTTCAAGGCAAAGTTGACATCATTTTAAAAGAAAGGAAGAAAGAAAGAAAGAAAGAAAGAAAGAAAGAAAGAAAGAAAGAAAGAAAGGCCAGTGTTTAAAATAGAGCTTTGGTGGGCAGAATCCTTTTTAATGGATTCTTAGTCATGCTATACATGCACTTATGCAAAACTTTTTTCTGTTCTGGATGATAAAACAAAGTCTCTGATAAGCTGCAGTATCTGCAAAAAGTGAAGAGAGACAGTGGAAGAAATTAGAACTGTCAGAAATACAAGCATCCCCAGGGGCTGTGACATTGTCTTCCAGTATTTTCTTCTGGAAGAGCGGGTTGAAACTCGCTGTTACAAGACCAGCCTTGGTGAGAAGTGAAACGTAGGACACTCAGGAGCTGTGGAGGAGCCAGGAAGAGTCACAGTGAGTGTTTGGCTCAAGGTGAGAATGATGCTTAAGACAAAACAAAATTTGCCTTTCCTGATACATGGAAACCACAAAAATGACTTTCTCCCCTGACACCAGTTTCAGCTGTCCTGTCCCGAGTTTGATGTGAAAACAAGAAGGGGGAGTAGACACATGGCCTCCTCTTCCTCCCACAAAGCTTAAAGGAACCATGATCTCACAGACAGAAGAAACAGAACTTGAGGAAGTGATGGGGAGCCATTAGGGGTGGAAGAACAAAGAGTGACCAACTTTCTCGGGGTTTTTTTGTTGTTGTTGTTGTTGTGTTTTGTTTTGTTTTGTTTTGTTTTGTCTTCAAACATCCCTGACGAGAAGTGGAGGAAGCTGGGCAGCTATAACACCAGCAAGTATCCAACAAGGAAGGAAAAATGAGTTCCAACAAATACCTGTTCTCTTTAGACCAAAGACCAGGAAAAGGGCAGAACAGTATTATAGTGCCGGAGCCAACCATAGAAAAGTTATAACATTACTTTCACTGTGCCAAGCAAGGTGGGTGGAGCCATGATATTTACCTTTCCAGAGGATGTACCCAGGAACAGAGTAGGGAGCCTGCACTCATGTCCAGATACAGAGCCGGAGTTGGGAACATGACTTCCATCTCTCCCCAGTTAGATGATGTTGTGTTGTCATGGGAGACCTGGGGATGTTTATCGTGCCCACTGTCAACAGTGATAACCAGCTACTTCACTTCTCTTGCTGAGAACTCTTGGGTTCTCAGGAAGAACAAAGCATCGTTACCTCCCTTCCCAGCAGCAGGTCTCAGACAAGCCGAACAGATTGGAGGTCTCACACCAGCCTCCTAGCTGTGACCCCCATGGAGTGTTGAGGGCTGAGGGTGGGAAGAAGTGAGCTTGGTGATAAAAGGGAACCGTGAGGAGTGCTTGTGGAGAGGAATAGTCACGTCTTGACTGTGTTCTTATCTTGGTCATGATATTGTGCTACATTTTTTACTGTTACCTTTGAGTAAAAGCAAGTTTTAAAAAAGAACAAAAAAAGAGAGAGAGAAAACCATGGGTTACTGTACCATTTCTTAGAATTGCATGTACATCTGGAACTATCTCAAAATAAAATATTTAGTTAAAACTGATAAACCATACACCTCCTAAGATAAAGAAATTTGCACATTATAATCAGATATCTGATTTTTTTAAAGTATCTTTCTACCTCCAAGACAAAACTCATTAAAATGCAATGTTTCTGTTAGAAAATTACATTAAACAATGGAGGGCAATTAAATTTTTTTTTTTAAATTTACTTATTTTATATATGTGAATACATTGTAGCTGTCTTCAGACACACCAGAAGAGGGCATCAGACTCCATTACAGACGGTTGTGAGTCACCACGTGGTTGCTGGGAATTGAACTCAGGACCTCTGGAAGAGCAATCAGTGCTCTTAACCAGCTGAGTGATCTCTCCAGCCCATGACAACTTAATTCTAAAGCACTTTTCATATCCTTACCTTGTTTGTATATGTTTCATTTAACATTTCCGACCCTTTGGAAACAACTACATTGCACTAGTCATCACTAAGACTGCTCCTTTCCCACCCCCAACCCTGGCATCCATAAGTCAAGTGTATCTCCCAGCTGTCAGGGCAAACCACTCCGCATACTATTATTGCATTTTGTAACTATACCAAAATAACACCATTATTTTGTCATTAACAAAATAGCACCTGTTCCTTTAAATCAGTGTTTCTCATGTAGTTAGGACCATGTCTGCATGAGAGAGACACAGATGTGTTAGTCGGTAATGAGAAGGTAAGAATTACTTATTTGGAAATGAACATTTTTCTTTACCCCATCTCCTACTGCCTGGAACCAATCTGTGTGCTGTGCTTGGAAAGACAATGATGGGCCACAGCAATTGTTTTTCCATGGTTCTGGCAACTGTATGTGAGACCTGGAGGCGGAGAGTGATGTTTGCTGAAAGAGCATCTGCTTTATTGAAAATGCATTTGAAGGCTTTACCGACAGGACTGCCTCGGAGACAGTGCAAGTTAAGACAGCGAGGTCTCACTTTGTAGTATTCAGAGTCTGCTATAAGCATCACGGCTTTGGAATTAGGATGCTATCCTCACCATGCTCAAAGCCAAATGCCTTTGAGGGCAGAGAAGGGGTAAAATTAGTGTGACATCTTGTGAAGGGAAGCCTTTATAAACTATCTTCAAAGGCACTTACAAGATACTACAGCCCTTTCTCGGCACAGCTATGGGATGCATTGATGTAAATAAATATAAAAATGGCTATTAAATTTCCATTCTACTTCAGGCACATGGGTTTAATATTAATAATTAAGGAAGGAAAGCTGGCAAAACACATGTAAAACTTAGCCAAACCCCAAATGCTTGAAAAATAAGTCAAGATTTTTTCTGAAAACATAGACCACTACTGGGTTTGCCCATCCCTGGTGACAAGAAACTGAGAAACTGAAACTAACTCCATTTAACAATCCCCTCTGTCCCAGCAGATGCTGTACTTCCCCCTGCCAAGGAACCAGTGGATTGGTTTTCCATGCCAAGAACAAAGCGTGGGTCTCCACATGGCCACCATTCTGTGGAGAGAGCATGTTCAGATCCCACAGGGTAGGATCTGACCTCCACCCCCAAACCAGATGGTAGATTCTTAACCTTGTTCTTAAAGGGCAGATCAGCCTACACTATTGAGTTGAAATAATTATCATCGATCCCAAAGGATCCTAGGGTTCTTGTCTGTCCTGCCTTGGAGTCTGTTCGATGCCATTACAAGACCTAATGTAATTGTGGGATAACATTGATATCCATTGTTGTCATGAAATCAACATAGGATGGCTGGAAAGGGGACTGGGTCACGGCTGGTTAGTTGAGAATGTAGAGAGTAGGATGTATGTTGTGAATCTCTGCCACATCTTAGCCGCATCTGCTTGACAGGAGTGTAGAGTTGACGTTTAGTGATTGTGATGGTAAATAGAAACACAGAATTTATAAAATCTCTTCAGCCACATCTCACATTATGGTTTGAATCTGAAATGTCCTCTGGAGGCTCCTGTTTGAATGCTGATTCCATAACTGGTTTTGAGAAGCTGTGTTAGACCTTTGGGAGCTGAAATGCAGCTGACAGGTATAGGTCCCAGGGGAGAGTGGGCTCCAAAAGTCATACCCAATCTCTACTTCCTTCAGCTTTCTCTTCTCCCTGGTCCACCACGATGAATAGCCTCTGCCACACACTCCTTCTGCAAGAAAAGCTGTGTCTTTACCTCCACAAGGGACTGAAACTCTAGCCAAAATAAACATTTCATCCCTTAGGTTGTTTCTGTCAGGTATTTTGGTTACATATGGTTACATACAAAAGGAGCTATGATGTCATCTAATTTTCATGATAACTGAGTAAATACTGTCCTTCTTCAGATGAGGAAACTGTAGCTCAGTGTGGTGTTGGGGAAGGAAGGTGCCTGAGTCAGTCACAGGCAAGGGGCAGCTGGAACTTAAACCTGGAGTTCAAGCGAAGGACTCTGCCCACGCTGCTGTTGCTGAGGTAAGAGGGATGACTCAGAGGAAGGACTCGGCAACTGGTAAGATGCTGAGATGGACATTCAGTGCTTAAACACGTACTGACATGGCCGTATGACCATGACACACTCTCAGCGACCTACTCTGAGCCAGGTGCTCCTCTTTGCCGCCCACACATTTGAAATTTCACTTATGCACAGACCAAGATATTCATGTGGAGATCTTAAACTCTCCTAACTTATGGCACCATTAGTCCTTCAGAGTTATCAAAAGCCATTTCTGGTAAACTGTCTGAAAATATCTTTTTTGAGAATCACAGCACCTGATTAACATGAGGATCTTTACTGACAAAACAGAAATAAATACCTGAAGGCGTAAGGAACTTGTGCGGTGTTTTCTTTTATTAATTAAAAGATCACCAGCCCTTGAGTTCAAATTTGTCCAGATAAAGTTGTCAGTATACGCGAGTGTATGTACGTGTATATGAGTATATACTCAATCGTGGTTCACATACAAGTCTACAGTTTCTTAAAGCACTTTGTTTTATGTTAACTGAAAAAAACTAATTCTTTGATAATCCTTTGAGTAAGAAACACTCTTCCTAATCCCTATCTAGAAGCCAAACCAACTGATTCTGCTGATATCAGACATAGTAATTTTATATAATCTGTAAGAAATTGCTTTGCCCTTTACTCTTACGTACTATGGAAATATTTTATTGAAACTATAAAACCAAATGTCGAAAACCAACCAGACCTATGGTTACTATAAATTCTAGTCCAAATCAAAGTATTAAGATCAGAAAACCTCACAAGAAAACAAGCTTAGTGAAGTTTTCAGCTTATTGTTCTTTTTCTATGAAAGAGGAATACACTGAACAGACTTACAGAGACAGAGGACATGATGAGCCTGTGTTAGAGAAAGGGTAGAGGGTGTTGTTATTTGTTCTTTTTTAGTGATTTATTTGTTGTTGTTCTTTGCATTGTTGTTATAGCTTTGTAAGAGGGTTGGGACCCCTGGAACTGGAGTTACAGACAGTTGTGAGCTGCTATGTAGGTGCCGAGACTCTTCCTCTGGAAGAGCAGCCAGTGCTCTTTTGACTGGTGAGCTATCTCTCTAATCTTCCTGGGTTTCGGTGCTTTCATTTATTTCATTTAAATTAGAAATAATTTCATATAGCAAGAGTAACTAATTAGAAAGCATTTGGGGCCCAAAGAGACTGTTCAGCAAGTAAGGCATTCGACACCAATGTAAGAAGACTGTGGTTCACACCCCATGTAAAAGTGGGGAGGTGTGATGGCTTGCCTGTATTCCCAGGGACTGAACTCAGGTCATGAGTCTTGGCAGCAAGTGTTTTTACTCACTGGGCTGCCTTGATGGCCCCAAACAGATGCCATTGTGTTATTTAACCTATGGTTAAAGATTTTGCATAAAGGAACACTCACTAACATGCTGAGAGCATCACTTCAGCAGTGAGAGAAAAATCATGTTTTAGGCCTAGCAGTTGCCTCTCTGATATTGTGAGACTTTCCGGAAACTGACAAATGAGAGAGAGAAATGAGGGAAGACGGGGAAGAGGCAGAAGAGGTAGAGAAGAAAAGGAGTCAATGGGGCAAGAGTCACAAGACAAAAGAAACAAACCAGGAAGAAAAACGCCTTTGGGTCATCGTGGATTCCAACCTAAATCTAAGTCAGTTCTCTGACTAGACAAGCCTGTAAGAAGCCTTTTGACTCAGTAGTCACCATATTGTGTTTTTTCATGGAATTTTAAATAAAGCATAGCCGGGTGGTGGTGGCGCACACCTTTAATCCCAGCACTTGGGAGGCAGAGGCAGGCGGATTTCTGAGTTCGAGGCCAGCCTGGTCTACAGAGTGAGTTCCAGGACAGCCAGGACTACACAGAGAAACCCTGTCTCGAAAAAACAAAAAAAAAAAATTAAAAAAAAATAAATAAATAAAGCATAGACACACACACTACTCAATATGTATATTGTACTCCCGGAAAGTTGACATTCCACAATACTATGTGGAAAACCATGTTGATAATCCTATGTTGGTCTCCAAAATCATTCTAGAAATTGCATTGGTTGGTGAAACCCAGAAGTCTAGAGCCACTAGCCTAGCCTTTCTTTGGTCCCTTTCATCTTACTAAAGTAGCCTATGATGTGTCCAAGGCTACTACTCAATTGGAAAGCTCCCTGGTAACTGAGACAAAAACCCAGTCTCCAAACGTCTGGCTATGTCCAATGTTGACTCAGTGCCAAGGGACCCATTTGTCTGACGTCTTCAAGAGTCTTGGACAGGAAGGTGGCACGCCATGAGCACAGGCCAAGGCAAATCTGAAGAGCAGGCCTCACACATGACTGTGAGTAGAAAATCATTAGCTCACTTCTCCGTATCATAAACTGACAAATTCAAATAAGGAGAGGGTTGGCTCCGGGAGGAAACATCAGGAAATGGTTATTTAGGATTAAGAGTCTTGTTTCTAGACATATGTGGCAAAATATTGTCCAGATCAATTTTATTTGCTTCCTTTGATGAAGCCAAATTAACTTAAGCCAACTGTTAGAGGAGCTGTTGGTTATTAACACTACTGTCACATGGTCTAAAATATTCACCCTACAGGCTTCTTGGTTAAAAATTCCAAAGTGCCTTTAATAATTAGGAATTACCTTAATGACTACATTCATCAGGAATTACACCTCAGTAGGTTGTAAAACATAAGAGAAATTTCGAACAGAAAATTCCCACCCAGTTCCATTCCTCTCTTCCATTTTCTCAAGGAAGAGGAGAGCGTTTCAAAGACATGGATTCCGATTGGACAGCAAAGAAAAGTACTAAACTGGGCTAGGGATGCTCTCAAGGGCAGCTTCCATAAGCTCTAGGAAGTAGCATTTCCCCAGGATTACAGAAGCAGAGAACTGCCGTCTGAGCAGAAAGACTTTGGCGAGGTTAAGTTACATGTCCATTGCTGGTAGCACACTATTTCTGAGTGTGATGTGATCATGTTTCTGGCTGAGATTAGTAGTTTAATCTGTGGAAAGATGGTTGCTGTCACAAATGTCAGAGAGTGTCATGTAATTGTAATTTGTGGAGGCAAATTTGCCTCTACTGTGACATCCACCTTCTCTGTCCCCAACACCATAACTCTTATTTTTAGGTCTTTGGACTTAGCCCAGCAGTGATAGCATCAGCTCCCTGGTCCTCAAGCAAGGCTTGTTCTGGAACCACATCACCTGCTCCTTCAGCTCACCAGTCTGCACGTAGCAGACCCTCTAAGCCTCCACCAGCTAATCCCTCGTAATCAATTTCTTTCTATACCTTCCTATCCCCTACTCTTTCTGTTTCTCTAAATTAGTCCAACATAGCCCTCTAATCCAATGGATTACATGAGTCACGTTCAGGCAGAATCACCCTGCTAACATCCTTAACATGCAGATTGCGTATCGACACACACACATGCTTTTAATTATATTCTCTTTTGTACCCACATTTCCCTTATAAAAGCTCTTGGCCCCCAAGCCACATTGGACTACATGTGCACATAACAGCTGTCAATCACACACAAGAGGGATTAGCTAGTATGTTCAATATGTCGAAACACCACGTCATCTAGAAACAAGGTACCACTTAAGAAGTAAAGGGCCTTGCTTGGGCAAAGGGACTCTTTACCACTCAGTAGCTGTGTGACCCCAGCCGGTTATTTACCACACATAGCCTCTGGTTTCTCATCTATAAGAAGGCAGATGCAGAACACAAGCCCTAGTAAGTTCCCCTGAAGCCTTAATAGTCAAGCTCTGTACAAGTACAAATGACTTCATAACCACCAACAACAAAAACCAAGCATGTGTGCCCCAGCCGGAGGGTTAACAGAATCTGTGGCCGACTGTAGCCAAACTTAGACTTTAATGTGGGGTTCCTTTTACAGTTGGTTTTGGAATACAATCAAAACCCAAAAGGAAGTTAGATTCCAACCCCTAAGTAGGTCCAGCCATCATTTTTTTTTTAAGTACAAAAGATAGATTTGCAAGCCTTAGGGGTAGAGGGAGATATGACAGCTGTGAGCCAGCAGAAAGACTACACAGGACTGGTAAAGAAGCAAAACCCCAATGCCAGGCTCTGAGATGCCAGCCAATTACACTGCCAGATCTCCGAGGGCCACCCAGACCAGGCACCAGCTTTCCTGTGAACACTAGTGGCTGCCATGCTACAGTCATTCAGAGCCAGGGCACACAGGCCCTGGGCTACGCATCCTCTGCCTTATGTTATAAAAAGCAAGCTGGCCCCAGACCAACCAAAAGCATCAGTCAGCATTTATCAGAGCACTGATGGGCTCTCAGACCCAGAAAGTCTTGTTCCAGGAGGATCAGGTCTTTAAACAATATGGCACAGCTTGAGGGCCTGCCTGGGGTGGCTGGGAATTAAAATAATCAAAATCAATGGTAATAATGAGCTCAGGAAACAGTTCTACAATGCAGATCCCCCACTCAGTAGTTAGCTCACTAATGACATTAGCTGGTATGAAATACAAATAGGAGAAAAACAGTCTAAGCCAATTATACTGATTATGCCTCTGACATCAAAAGGTACAGCAGATGAAGCTGAATTTCCATATATTAATATTTAAGCCAGTACCCACTACAAAGTACAGCACATAATGAAGGCCCACTAGATTTCAGTACACACAGTTAAAATCTCTAATCAAGCAAAAAAACAATTTTCTAAATGATAATTAGCAGTAATCATGTTCCTTAAGTGCAGAGTATTATAAAGTACAAACTGAAATTTAAAAAAAAAAAATGTAAATAGCAAAATTCCTTGTACTGGCAGTAACAGAACAGATGTAAGGGCAGAGGCTACCAGCTCCGACTTAAGTGCATCTCCAGTCAAGAGAACAGTTGCATCTGTGATTGGAATGATCAAAAAGTGCGTTGCCATTTATCAAAGACAGTCTCGACTGGTGGAGTGCTGTACTTGAGGGAGAGGAGGGAAGAGTCAAGAGAAGGAGGAGGCATCAGAAGTGGGAGGAGGACTTAACCCCTTACCTCCTAAGGTATTTTGCTGAAACAAAGTACAATTCTAGCTAAGCCTTGAGATGGCTTTGCTTTTTATCGTTCGGTGGGTATAATTGCGGTGCAAATGCCATCCACGCGGGGCAAGACGGAACTCCTGCCAAGTGAGCAAGGAGAAATATGAGCTCTTTACTACCCATGCTCCTGTGAGGAGTTGCAGAAAAGGGGGAAGTCGCTAAAGAAAGCAGCAACATAGACCCCACTCAGACGCGCATGCACCAATCCACATGATGTTTGAGATTCCGGGTACTGAGACACTGGGTAAGAACAAAGCCAGGCTTGTACACCTCACGAAACCGCTGAAGCCACTGTAATTGTCCTGCGCTGTCCACGGATGTGCTCATAGGCTGATCTCCCATTGTGACCAACACCTTGGTGATCAGCTTCCGAAGAGAAAAGGCTTCTTTTGTCTCTCGTTTTCTGATGTTTCATCCGGTAAACCACTTGGAGAAACGGCTTTTGAGCTTTTGGTAATGAGGCAGCATGAGGGAGAGTGGAACAAGAAAGTTTCCCTCAAGGTCCAGAAGGAAAGAGGAAGAGGCAGGAGCTCTACCAAGGCCTCCGAGAACAAACTACCAATGACCCAATGACCGGATGACCTCCCGCTAGGCTCTGCCTCCTAAAGGTTCCATCACCTCCCAGTGTTCCCATCCTGTCCCAGAAAAAAACCTTTATACATGGGTCTTTGAGGGACATTTCAGACCCAAACGCTGTCAGCACAGAGCTCAATATCAAAGAATTACTTAATTCTTGGAAATGTGGAAAAAAAATGCTGCTACTATCTGCAGGAGGAAGGGATGGTAGAGAATTAGAGTTCTTAAAATCCTATGGCCAACCCCAAAGTGGGTATACAAGGGCAAAGTGATTCCTGTCGCAGCGAGGGGCAGACATTTCAGAGAAGCTGAAAGTGAGGGCAGCCAAGGCTTGAACGCCCTGGCAAAGAAGCAATTCCTGTGTAGGAGCCGTGCTTAATTCTCAGGGTTTCAAAGACTTTCGATCTGAATTAGCACACCAGAAAAGTTCTCTTAATATCCAGTTTGAGAACACAGCAGTGTCTCATAGTTGGTTACACCAACACCACCAATGTCCTTTTAAGAACTCTAAATTCAATTAATCTAAAAGCTTTAAATACGATAAGAACTTTGGACTCATTTATACAATACATCAGCTCCTTGCCCTCCAGCAGCCTTGGGAATCGGACAGAAATCTTAAGAAGAAAACCCTAGTGGGCTGGAGAGATGGCTCAGTGGTTAAGAGCACTGACTGCTCTTCCAAAGGTCCTGAGTTCAATTCCCAGCAACACGTGGTGGCTCACAACCATCTGTAGTGGGGTCTGATGCTCTTTTCTGGTGTGTCTGAACACAGTAACTGTATTCACATATATTAAATAGATAAATAAATAAATAAATAAATAAATAAATAAATAAATCTTTAAAAAGAAAAAGAAAACCTTAGTGCCTAAAGTCTGCAAGTCTAGAAACTCACTTACCATCACTAAATCTAAAGTACATAACTACAACTGGCTCAAACGTGTGTGCTATGTATTTTATCACAATAAAACATGGAAAAATAATTTGCAAAAAGTTATACTTCAGGCTGAAAATGTAGAAGACAAGATAATGATAATGGTAACAGTAGCTAAAAGGAGTAACTTCAACACAGAATGTAGGAAGTGTTTCAGAGTTTCCTTAATTTTTAAACATTATTTACTTTGTGTGTGCGTATGTGTGTATGTATGTGGGCACACAAGTGCTACAGTGTGGACATGGAGGTCAGACGACAACTTTTAAGAATTAGTTCTGTCCATCCACCATGTGGGACAAAAATCGAACTCCGGTTGCTAGGTTTGGCAGCAAACACTTCAGCCAGCACCCTTGCCCTCACTGGCCCACAAAGCACCTTTACACTGATTGGCCCACAAATGTGCTCTTGGATTTTCTTTTCCTTCATTTTTTCTTCTTTTCTAAGTAAGGAGCCAATAAAGTCAGTTGATGATAGCACAGTTAAAACTCCCTTTCACACAGCTACTGTGTTGCAAACTGCTCCTTCTAACCTGTGGGACGCTTGAGTCTATTAGGGAACAGCCCCTCACAGTCGTGTATGTCCCTTTAGTTTAAAATTGCTTTGCCAAGTGCTTTGCTTGCTACCTAGTTTTCACCAGTCCTTTACTGATGTCCTGCTGTCTGCCTCTAGCAGAAACTGAGAAAGATAGCAAGAGGCCCGATTTACTGCAACAAATGACTCAGGGAGAAACAGCTGCCTTTAGATGAGAGGAATCTTCCAGACACTCTGATTGGAAGGTAAGATTGCAAGGGAACTGTGGGCTAAAACGAGAATTCAAAATGAGGTACTAATAACAACCTGTCTAGTCCGTGGAAATTTTGTATTCTATACAGATTTACTCTCAATTTGAATAATTTTTAAAGCACAAGCTTAAAAATGAGAATAGACAAAAGGTCTTCAAAAGCCTTATTTTGCACAAAATTGTTCAGAATAACAATTCGCAAAAGAAAAGGTCATTTACAATCCCTGACTGTTCACCGAGCATCTCTGATTCGTTCAGCAATTTTCTGGCCATTGTAGGTAATAAGATGAAATTGACATGTCCTAGTTCCTCGAGGAATATAACTTCCTTTCAGAAGTTAGAATCCCCCCCCCCCGTTATCCCTCCCCCATTCGCCCTCGCTCATGCACAAACCTATACTGAGATAAGACTGTGCATCATGAGCTGAAGAAATAGCTCAGTGCATAAAGCATTTACTGTACAAGTGTGAGAACTAAGTTTAGATTCCTCAGAAACCACATAAAGCTTGGGTGTGGTAGCACATGTCTGTAACCCCAGCAAACCCATGACCAGATGGGAGGTGGACACAGAGAATCCCTGGGAACTTATAGTCCAGCTGTTTTGGAGTGCACAGCAAACAACAAAGAGACAAAGGGAAAAGGCAAGGACCAATACTGATTGTCCTTTAATCTCTACATCCATCCTTTATCACGCCACCGCCCGTGTGTGCTCATGTGCGCGTGCGCGCGCACAAACACACACACACACACACACACACACACACACACACACACAGAATGTGCCATGTCCTCTCATCACTTTCTCCTCTTACATAAAAGCACATATGCTATTTAAGCCACAGAAATGAGACACATGAGGGGAGGGGCAGGGGCAGGAGCAGGGACATCCTCACCATACTGGCTCCAGTACAGATTGGTTCAGTAGCTACTGTGAATCTGTGTGGAGAATTTCTCACTTCTAAGACATCACCACAGCCTTGGGATGAAAGTATAAGCATTCTTACGATCCCTCTTATGATCCCTCCATCCCCAGAGTCTGAGCTTTTCCTTTAGTCAACAAACATGGGAGGAGGTTTGCTGTGCATTGAGGACTGACAGATGTAAGAGTCTAGACTGCAGAGTAGTAGGAAAACAGACATGTTGATTGTAGTTACATGAAGAGTTCACATAGCCCCATAGGAAGCAGAGCAAGAGAAGGGCATTTTGTTGTGAACTAGCACCAGGAGTAGAATAGCTTCTCAAGTATGAGTGAAACCCATAAGGTCTTATTGACATGTGACTTTTAGTTTATTTTATTTACATAAAAACTGCACAACAAGTACCCACATTTGACAGTTTAATAAACATGCATGTATGTTGTTTGACCACATAAATCTCTTTATTTCTAACTTTTTGGAATAGTGTCTTGCTATCTATGTTGAACAACTCAGCTTCAAACTCAGAATTCTCCTGTCTCAGTCTTCCAAGTGTTGGGATTGGAGGCATATAACACAATATCCAGCTCACATAAAACATTAAACATCGCTGTTAGAAAATGCACTAACAAAATGAAAAGCAATGATAATGTCTATTTTCAGATATAGGAAAGTTTAAATCTTTTAATTAAACAGATTTGCAGTGTATAGTGTGCAAACTCAGAATATATAAGACGCAGTGATCCAATCAGGCAATAAACGTTTCCATCCCCTTAGACATTTTGAAAACTTTTGATCGACTCATGGTACTTATGGGTACAGTATATGTTGTGCAACAGTTTGCTCCAAGATCTATCCGTTCCTTTCTTCCAAAGGGAGCTCTTTAAGCTGAAAAGAAACTCACAAGAAATAGCTTCAGGAAGTTCCTGAAACTGACCAGATTCACTAGGCCCTTCCCTACCAGAGTGAGTAAACAAAGTTGAAAATCTCTCTTAAAGTTGCAAAGAAGATTGTGAGGCAATATCAGCTGCTTGAAAGAAGCAGAAACCAGTCAAGCTGCTTGGAAGAGGTTTAGACCAGAATTAGTTGAAAAACCACTGTCCAACCTATTGAGCCACCTGTAGGCTATTCAGTGAGCTCCAGACTTTGCAGCTTTTGTGAGTTTTTTTGTCACCCATGCTTTGAGTTATTTCTGCTCCTCTAAGTAAGTACAATTTGGTGAACCGATGAATTTTAAATTTAAAAATTCATCGGTTCAACAAATTGGTGCTCTCCACACTTTGGTCTGCTATGGAATTCCTATCTGGGGTGGGTAGACATGTGTGTTATGTATCCTCAGGAAAGGTTTTGTCACACAATTGTGTCATATCTCACTCTACTTATATAGTATAAACTATAGCACACACTGATTAAATAGAGGTGAGTGATAACATTACTCACTGGAATATTACTTTCTGTTTGGGACCTCCCTTCTAGTTATTCACCGATTATGTAAGAAGTTATTATTAATACTAGACTTGTTATCTCTGTGGACCCATGGTTTAAAGTCTCTCAATCATATATATATTTACTTCATTTAGCATGTCTTCTACTTGAATTCATTTTGCTTCACATGACAGAATATCATCCTTTACAATGACTGAATAATATTTCACTATATATGTATACTCCACCTTTTCAGTGTCCATTCATTCACTGAAAGACATTCGAGTTGTCCATGTGTGGTCTGCTGTGACTCCTGAAGCAATAAACTAGAGCTTAGGTATCACTTGATATATTAAGTTGGTGCAAATTAATGGGAAAAAAAATTGTGTCTCAAAAGATAGGTACATACAATCAGACAATTTCCAGGGAATTAGCAATTACTGATATAGGTGTTCAAATTAAAACAATAATCTACTACTATGGCTTATTGGTAAGACAGTGGAGAGACTTCTAACTTACTAATTCCTGCTTAGAAAAGTAAACTGGATTGTCAATTTTGTATAGTCTTCAGGTTGCTCACTCTCAGCCAGCCATAACGGGTCTCTTACTGCTCCCTGAATGTCCTATGACAGGCTCACTCTAGGGCCTGTATACTTACTCTCTTCTGTCTGAGATAGTTCTCTCCTAGACATCTGCAAGGTCTTTTCCTCATATCACTCAGATCCCTAGCCACAAGTCACCTCTGCTGGAGAAGCCTGGCCTCTCAGCCACAGCAATACTCATTCTCCAAGGGTCACCATTGTTGAGGGTTGCTTCTAATGCTTTGTCTTACTTTGGCTCCCAAAAAGCTGTGCTTCCAGACTTGAGGGTCCCCACTCCCAGATGGCTTCAATTGATAATAAAAAAATTACCATACAGCCATTGGCTGGGCAGAAAGACAGGATGAACGGGACTTTTAGATTGCATAGACAAAGAGGCAGGGAGAGAGAGGAGAGACAGAGAATCACCATGACTCAGAGGAGAAGGATCAGATGGAAGTGCTGCAGGAAAGAATGCAACCAGCCCTGTAAGAATTCCAGAAAATGGCCCTAGTGGCCACTCCCCCAATTGGATCTGGAGTAGCAGAGATGAAATGTTGATTTAGCAAGTTGACTCAGGAAAATTGGAGGGGAAAATGTATGCTAGCCACAGGGAGGATTAGAAATGCCCAGACTTTGAGCTAGTTAAGGCATATCAAAAGTAACTAGCGCTCTTTCTCTCTCTCTCTCTCTCTCTCTCTCTCTCTCTCTCTCTCTCTCTGTGTGTGTGTGTGTATGTGCATGTGTGTGTGTGTGTTTCATTCTCGAATCCAGAGAACTCTTGAGCAGGTACTCGTGTGCGACATGCCAGGAGCCAAAGCATTTTAACTAATTCATCTCTACACACCATGTGTGTTTTCCAGGGGGTGCCATTCACATCATAACCATCAAAGGTTTGTATATCGTGACTTTTTATTGCAGCAAACTGTCTTGGGGCAGGCAGGTGTTCCCTGATTTGCACAAAGGCATGATACCGAGTACTAACAGCCCTATTCTTACTTTCTTCTGGGTCTTCGATACCCAACCAGTGCCATCCTTCTCCCTTCCCTTAACCTCTGCGAGGTGAGGTTGTTTGCCTGGCTTTAGCCATTCTGTGATCTCTGTGTCTAAAACAACCCTTGGAATAAACAGAACTTTTGAATGAGTTAATTATTATCAGGTATGAGCGACCCTTCGATAGCAGGTTCTTAGGGAGAAGAAACAAAACAAAACTTTCCTTTTCATTATCTTGTAACCATATAGACCCCAAACCCATAATAACAAGTTTTCTTTTACAGATTGAAAAAAAAGATATTTCTAGATGATCAATAAGTTGACTGTATTCTGTCAGCTGTGAGACAGTGCTTACCACTGTAGAAACTGTGATTCCAAATCAGGTTTTCTTGGAAAGAATGGTTTCCTAGGATCAACCACTGAATAATACTACAGCCTTGCTTGTGTTAAATGACGAAGCACAACACTGGGGAGAAAAGAATACACTTTCCTGTTTTGCAACAGTGGACACAATATTTATTAGTAACAGTTCCTTAATAATGGGAAATTGCAGCAATCTGTCTTTTAATCCTGCATCGGAAATATAAAATAATAAACTTTTATTTTAAATGAACTGATTAAGCAAAACTGTCAACAAGAGTAGTATTTATGAGTACAGAAAAATCACAGGGAAATTAAAAACTGAAGGCTTTATTTATACTATTTAAAAAGAAGAAGAAGAAGAAGAAGAACTGGAGGAAACCAGCAATTACAATCCCGAAAGTTCAAATGAGATAATGGTAGATGTTTCCCCTGCTATTTAATTAAAAGAATCGGCAGGCTCGCAGAGCTGTTTTGAAGCACTGTATGAATACCAGTGAGCATGTCACAGAACAGGAATGGCAAGCCAAGAGTATAATATGTGAGCATTCCCAGTTTTTTTTAAAGAGTGGGAGTGGCCTTCTAACAACAATAACATCTATTTCTTAATATTTAGATGCCTTCTACACTAAGCTCCACAGGGGTGGGGGGACCATGAAGGAGCCTCTCTGGTCCTAAATGGTAACCACAATAGCTGAGATGACAGCAGCACGAGGAGCAGCATGTCCACCGAGCAGTGTCCCCTCACTGGCAGGGTTGGGATGGTGACAAAAATTAACATCAAAGCCACACAGAACAGATGAGAATAAAATGGAGGATTATATATAAATAGAAGCAGTGTTGTCTGCTCAGCTTCTTCTGCAAATACACCAAGGCACACACTTGAGAGTAGCCTCATCATTCAAAGCAGTTTCTCCTAAATTTGCAGTGAGAAATCTCTTAAAAATGAAATCAGGATCTCATAAGTATGAGAAACAGTCCAGCTGCCCTCCTGAGTCTCTTTAGGTTAATAAAGTCCAATATCAAGGAAATACATTTGTCAGGTCAACAGTGCTGTGTTCCCCCAGAGAGACAGGGCCTTTAAAGAGATATTAAAAACTAAATGAACTTGGAAGGTTAGGGTTCAAATCCAATAGGATTGGTGTCTATGAGAAAAGGAAGAGAGACCTGGTCCATGTACACATGGAATGGCCATTGGAGGGTGCAAGGTTTGGGAAGATGCAGGGTTTGAGAGGATACAGGGTTTGGGAGGATACAGGGTTTGTCTATAAGCCAAGGAGAACCTGAGGAAGATGGAGTCCAGTTATTGAAGCCAATTAGTATTCTTTTACAACAGTCCAAGCAGTTAGGCACACCAATACCTTCCAAAACTTACTTGAGCACAGACCATCAATTTTCATCAGTTCAGATGCTGCCTGGGGTGATTTAGAGAATTAGTCTGTAGCCATCTTGTAGCTGTGCTTCTTATTCTCCCCCATGAAGCATCATCCAATAGTTTCTGAGCATTCACCCTGTTAAGACAAATAAATTGTATAGAGACCAAAACTGCTCACTGTTACAAAAGTAACAGTGCGCGACTCAAGTGCTGCCCTTTGCTTACCAGGAAACCCCTGTTGTGCAGATCCTCTTAGGAACAAGAGTAAGATTCAGCAGCACTTCCTTGGGATACTCATCACGGAGTAAGCAGTCCTAGGCATTAGCCTAAGTGATGCCCCCAGGAGTCCCTGGTGGCAGATGTGATGTAGGCAGAGTGAGAAGGAAGATGCTGTTAACAAAAGCCATACAGTGAGCAGATGACAGCTCTAGGATTCAAATTTGGACTGCTTGATGCCACCATCGAGGAGCTTCCCCACGTTGGCCTACATGCTTGAATTCTTTTCTCATGGGACTTATCTAAGCTGCTCAATACTATCGATCTCTATTGGTAGAAACGGTGACAGCCTTGAGATAGTGAAGGTGAAGGGGGGTTTGCACGGGTCAGGATAGAACGAAAGCACAGCTCACATCAAGTGCCCATCTCATGATACTGATTAGTAAATCATGAATAATGGACACATTATTCATGTCCTTGGAAACCGGTCAAATCCCTCTACTTTATCTCAGCCAACTCTATGACTGGTTTGTTCGGAGTCAGGTACAAGGCAACTCCAACAAAAAATTAGCCTGTATCTGGAGAAAACCGTGGCACAACCCAACAGGGCTCAAGGCGTAAGACTATCAGACTTGACTTGTTCTTATATCTCATTCTTGAAAGAGTAATGGGCACCAAAAATTCTTCTTAGCAGTAATAAATATGGTCCATGTCACCAGTAAAAACATTAGTTCTAGTACTCTTTATGCTAATTAATATGTCATCCTTGGTAGACTTTTATAGTGTCTTACAAAGATGATGTCATCTTTGGAGTAAATGTTTATTCATTAGATTCTCCGAATGATGGTAATTCCTTGTGTTAATCAAGAATCTTCAGAGAAAAAGAATAAACTGTGTGTGTGTGTGTGTGTGTGTGTGTGTGTGTGTGTGTGTGTGTGAAGAGAGAGGGAGATTAAGGGTAAGAAATTGAGTTAGGGTACAGTTCATTGGTAGAGTGCTTACTCCATATCACAAAGCTATGAGTTTGATCTATAGCTCTGAAAGAATACCACAATAACAACAACAACAATAAGGAATTTTCAGTACAATAACAACAACAAAAAATTTACTCTGGTGACTGAGAAGGATGCAGAGTTCGAAGCCCTGCTGGGGACACACAGAAAGCTGGAGACTCCAGAAACAATGGGAGTTGGAGTCCAAGGGCATTCTGATGGCGTGTGAGGACGATCTGGTACTAAGACGAAGTCTAAAGCAGTCCTCTATTTGAAGTCATTATCGGTTGGAAGACACCAGCTTTTGTTCTATTCAGATACTCAACAGTTTGGAAAAGCTCCACCAACATCACACAGATGCATCTGCTGTCTTAAAGTATACCTGGTAGGAAGTCAATCTCACTCCAAACACATGCTCACAAGCCAGGCATGGAGGTGAACAACTGTAATCCAGGTACTTTGGAGTGGGTTCAAGCTGGGCCTCGGCTGCATAAGGAATACACAGTCAGTCTGAGACAGTAAGACTATCTCAAGAAACCAAAAGACAAAGAATAAAAATAAACATACATTCACAGAAGCATCCAGAATAATGTTTAACCAATTTTGTAGACACTGTGTCCCACATCTGGTTAACGTCATACTACTCCAATAATAACAAGTCCTGTATTATTATTTGCATTCATATTGTATTTTTTTAAAAAAAAATATGTCATTAAACTGCATTACAAGGAGAATAAGCTCCTGAAACAAAAATACCTGCCCCCTCAGGAAAACCCTGGAACTTCAAGATTAAGAATGTTCTTTCCCTCTAAGGGAATAGTCAGGCTGAGGCAGGGTCTCCACGTTATCTACACGTTGTTCTGTGGAGTCACAGAGGCACTGAGAAGATATAGAAACTGCAGCTTCCATTCCCAAGGTTACTCACCGTTCCCAAGATGCCCATAGATCTTAGGAAGGCACCTGGAGGAAGGGATGCAATAGCCACATACCCAAGAAGAAGGGTGGATAGCTGATACTCTGCAACATACATGTACATATGTACATGCCTACACACGCATGAACACACCGATGCACACACTCACATATGCACACATGTGCATGCAATACCCAATGCTAGCAGAAGTGCTACGAACACAGCTACATATTTCCTGTGCTGTGACCTCATTTCCAAAGCTGTCTTACTCACTGTCCTATTTGGGGAGGAATGGATTTATTTGGCTTATACGTTCAAATAACAATTGATTACTGAGGGAAGCCAAAGTAGGAACTCAAGGGAAAGCAGATACAGGAACCTCAGGGGTAGTGCTGCTCGCTGGTTTGCTCTCCCTTGCTCACACAGCTTCTTTTCTTTTATATAACCCAGGACCACCTGCCAAGAAGTGGCATAGTCCCTCAGTGTGTTGGCCATTCTCACATCAGTCATTAACTGAGAAAATATCCCACAGCTGATTTGTCTACAGGCCGGTCTCGTAGAGGTGTTTTCCCAACTGAGGTTCCCTCTTCCCAGGTGACTTTAGTTTGTGTCAAGTTGACAAAGAAAAAAAAAAAAACCAAGCAAACAAACAAACAAACAAACAAAAACAAAAAATAAAAAACCCTAACCGGCTCACTCCTGTACTAGTCATTTCTGAAATGGGCATGACTTATCTGGTTAGCAGTAATTGAAAAGCAAAACCATGCCTCACAGCAGGGAACCAAACTACATGGTGGTAGCTGTCAGAGGTGGGGATTATTAAAGTCTGTTTGTTTGTTTGTTTGTTTGTTTGTTTTTAAGACAGGGTTTCTCTGTATAGCCCTGGCTGTCCTGGAACTCACTCTGTAGACCAGGCTGGCCTAGAACTCAGAAATCCGCCTGCCTCTGCTTCCCAAGTGCTGGGATTAAAAGGCGTGCACCACCACTGCCCGGTCGGTGGATCATTAAAATCTTAAGAGCCTCCATTTTCTCATGTAAAAGTGAGATTTTTTTTTATCCCTATCCTGAATACTTTAGTGGGCCACTCAGATAGCCCAGTTTGATGCTGATATACTGTAAGAGTTCATGATTTGACTAAGAATGATACCCCAAAGTTAAATAGTAATGTAAACACAAAGAATATTTTATTCTGCAGAAGTCCAGCATGCTGGGGTCTCTTATTACCAAGACAGAGAAACAACCAAGTGAGCTCAAAGGCCTGATTTAAAGCATATTATGGGATTTGGGAGCAGGTGACCTTTATTTTGCTCCATCCCTAAAGACATTCCATTACTGGGGCATGAGGGTTGGAAACTTGCTGAGAAGGTCTGGAAACTGCTGCTGTCCTTGCCTCAGGCCAGGTGACAAGGCAGTTTCGGAGGCCTCGCCTTGCCTGAACTTGCTTGGACTTAACCAGTTCTTGGAAACAGAGATTTAGACCTCATCTCCTGAACTGCCCATTTAAAGCCTGTCATGGAGTCAACCTAGCCTTCTGAGCATCTGTCTGCTAGGAAGATTGACTGCTGATGTGATAACCTTTCCCAGGCCCATCTATCGTCCAATGACTGATGGAATACACTGAAGGTTAAAACAAACCCTAGTGCCTTTGCTTCAAGATGGGCAAGCTCTGCAGATCAAATCCTGGGATCAGCAGAGAGGTGTGCTCCAGGGAGAACTTCACTGCAACCTGATCCAGCCCAGCACTTTCCCCTCTGCCTTCCCCTTGTTCTGCCCACACCTTGGCCTTCAGCCCCCATCAGTGCTGATCCCAAAGACTTTCCCTAAACAGACTTCCTGTGCTCATGGCTGGGCATGGGAATTCATCCCTTGCAGAGCTGAATTTCTGGAGACTAAAATTCCTATCTCAGAGGCTCCGGATGATTAGAGGTGAGAAGGCAGTAGCATGCTCAGACCATGCCGTGAAATAAGTACTCATTGATTAGTTGATTTGAAAGAATGGATAGTATCTTGTCTTGTTTGCAAGAGCTGTCAGGTGGCTGAAGGGTAGAGCACTTGCTTAGCGTTTCCAAGTAAAAGTTATGAAAGAAGAAAGACTTAGAAAAGGTTCGTAACTATTCCAACTCCTCTACACCTAAATTACATTTGAGAACAAAATGAAAAAGAAAGTAGGCAAAGTCATTTGTAATATTTCAACACCATTGTTTTTTATAGCACCGCCCCCCCCCCAACTCCTGCGTGGGTCTAGCTGCAAACTGTGCAAGAGGAGAGCTATGAGATCAAGAGCCACATGTTATCGACAACTCTTATTTTGTCCTTATTTTAGATCAGCGCTGTCACTCTGCACATGAGTGTGGCAAATATTTGAGATGGGAGTGACAGGCAAATCTGTCAGCTTTTCTCTCTTGAAAACCTAAAAGCCTTCTTTGAGTTTGCACATTTCCCCCTTTAATCCTGAGCCTTGCTGCAGGCTTAAGGAGGATGTGAAAGCTCTTGCATCTCTGGGACCTCTGTAACAGCAGTGCGCCCCGGCACACAGTGTCCAGGATGCCCTCCCCGTTCATGATCCTGCCCCCTAAGCTCTTTGCAATAGCCCTCCAGTAAGTTGGCTTCTTAAAGCCTCACCTCTCCACCAGGTTGTTTCTCACAGTTGTGTTTTATATTCTGATATAAAGAGGCTATCCAAAGAGTTCACGCTTCCGACCACTCAGGGCCATTTTGCTTGGTAAAATTGTACTGGTGTAAGAGACTAGGGAGATGGTTCTGTTGGCTGCTCAGCACCCCTGAAGAACTGAGTTCAGATCTCCAGCACCCTCTTCCCCTTCCTCATGGCAGGGGAAGACAGGAGGCTCCGTAGGCCTGGTTGGCCAGCCAGTCTAGGTGACTAGAGAGCTTCAAGTTCAGTGAGGGACCTTGTCTCAGAAAAATAAGGTGGGTCACAACTGAGGAAAGCACCCAGTGTCAATTTCCTGCCTTCATATCCATGGGTGTCTTAGTTAGGGTTTTACTGTTGTGAAAAGACACCATGACCAAGGCAACTCTTATAAGGGCAACATTTAATTGGGGCTGACTTACAAGTTCAGAGATCCAGTCCATTATCACCAAGGCAATGGTGGTATCCATTGGCAGGCATGGTGGAGCTAGAGCTGAGAATTCTACATCTTCATCTGAAGGCTGCTAGCAGAACACTGGCTTCCACATAGCTAGGACTAGGATGTAAAAGCCCACACCCACAATGACACACCTACTCCAACAGGACCATGCCTTCTAATAGTGCCACTCCCTAGGCTGAGTATATACAAACAATAACAATGGGCATTCATACTCTGCCCCCCCAACATGAGCAATATGCATAAACATATTCATACATAAATATAAACAAACATAAATGCATAAATACATTCAAATACATAAGAATATTTTGATGGTGTATATTCATTATACATATTACTAAGGTTTGGGGTGCATTGTTTGTCTGTTTTTGGTTTTTGTGAGTGTTCAATCATGCTATAGCATGCCCATAGAGATAGATCAGAGGACAACCTAACAGAAGTCAGTTCTGTTCTTCCATTCTGTGGTCCTGGAAAGACTTGACAATTGGGGCTGGAGAAATGAGTCAGTGGTTAAGAACACTGGCTGCTTTTCCAGAGGAGTGAGGTTTGATTCCTAGCATCTGCACAACAGCGCATGGCCATCTGTAACTCCAATACCAGGGAACCTGACAGTCTCCTCTCATCTCTTGAAGGCACCAGGCATGCCTGTGGTACACAGACAGGCATTCAAGTAAGACACTCATATGCATAAAATAAAAAGAAAGAAAGAAAAGAAAGACTTGGCAGCAAGTGTCTTTACCCTTTGAGCCATCTTGTGGCTTTTTTTTTTTTCATCTTAAAACTGATCATTGTTTATTTTAGTAACTTTCTTTTTAAACATTTTACGTGTATTGTGTATGTGTATTGTACAGTGGTACTGTGTTTTATAAGGACATCTCCTTACAAGCACATGTTGTACTTCCAACAGTTGCCTGAAAGAGTTTACCTGAGCGGAGCCCTCCCACCCTCATGCAAGCGCACATGCAGCCCACATGAAGGAGTGGGTAATTACTGGTCTCTGTTGGATCAATCTTCTTAAAGCAAAACGTCAAAGAAACATCTTAGATGTCAAATTTTCCATGGATAGAGACTCATCTCCCCTCTTCAGAACATGAGTCACCCACCAGGCAGAGCAAGACCCTCGAAGACGAAGTACATTTACATAAAACAAAGCAGAAAATAACCATTTTCTCCAGGAGAAAGATGACAGTTCCATAAAAGGACACTCCCCCTACCTTTCTGGATGTCACTCACAGCACTGCTTTTAAGATTGCATGTCTGAGAGAAAATGCTTGGAAAGGCAATGGTACAGCTTCATACAGAGCCACTCACAAATACCTCCATCCCCCCCACACACACTTCACCCTCCCCCACGGTCCCCCTTTAACCCCCCTTCCTTTCACTATGTGTGTTATCCGCCTCCACAAAGGGATCATGTAGAATACTTTCAACTTCAGATTTCACAGAACATTTCCATCTGAGGCTTACAAGCGAGCTATTCTGCAGTGGGTGGCTTTTATAAAAAGACCCCGAGTGATGGTGATCTTCTGCCTGTAACATTTACCTGCACGGTATCTCAGGAACTACTGACTGAAAGCCGTGATTGGTCAGTATCACTGTCCAAAGGCAGAAACAGAGCTGGGCCAGCCATCTGGAAATCCATTATCACTGGGCTAATGCCTGCACCTTTCACCTCTGCGGATCTGGTTTCAGCTTCATCGGTTAAAAGTGAGTTGGGAGGCCTTGCTTTACCCATATTCCGGACCCATTATGCAGTTCAGCTTAACAAAACACCTTTGCTCAGAGATCTCCACTTATCGGAAGCCAGCCTGCACAAAAAGGCCTGTCTGCTAAATCTTTGCCTTCTCTGTTTCCCCACTCCACTTCCTACCCGAACCATAGGCAAAAATCATAAAGTAGACAGGTGATTCAGGATTCCTCTCTGCTCGTTATTCATGAGTGTAAAAGAGAAGGAGACATAGCGGAGACAGCCAGCAGGAACCATAGTCCCACACAGAAGGCAGTGCCTTTCAGTCTCATTTGTAATTTAGGGTTAGCAGTCACCTTGACATTCTGAGGGGTTTTGAAAGGAAGGAATACAGTCAATCACTTGCCAATGATAGGATTAATAATATCCTTTGTTGTGCTTGCTTATCCTGGAATTTTCTATATGCCTTTGTTGATCTACCAAAGCCCAGAACCCTCCTAGGACCCTTCTCCCATCCTAACCAGGTCTTATGCACAGGCCTGGCTGGCTGACTCTCTATCAGGAACGTTTCTCCTTTCCCTCCCTTTTCCACACTGGTATTAGCTCTGCTAGGTATGCCCTGGTCCAGACGAGAGCTGGCACAAGGGAGATAAAGGCTATTGAGCATCTGTGAGGCATAGTTCTCCAGAACAATTTCAGTACCAGCACGGGATCTTGAGAACTCAGAAGGTGAAGGTCTGACTTTTCAAAGATCACGGCTCAGCAGGGGCGGGGGTTCTCAGTGCCACTTTATACCAGGACTAGCCCAGGGCCAGAACAATAAAGATGGCTGCCACCTCTCATCTGAATTTCAAACTCTCGTGACTACTCTACATCCTAAACCAATGCCACTGTTAACAATATTCATCGCCTGTGATTTTCTGGGACAGACCTCACTTGAACTCCCTGCCAATGACAAATAGAGTATGTGTCCTTTTTATTCCTTACATGACCTCCAGCATGTCAGCTCCCTAAGTCGGAACCTGGTTTCCTTTAGGATTGTTGGTAGATTTGTTTTTCGAGACAGGGTTTCTCTGTGTAGTCCTGGCTGTCCTGGAACTCATTCTGTAGACCAGGCTGGCCTCGAACTCAGAAATCCACCTGCCTCTGCCTCCCAAGTGCTGGGATTAAAGGCGTGTGCCACCACTGCCCGGCAATTTTTTAAGCATTCCAGGTAGGTTTCTCCAAATACCCATCAAAGCTTCTAGGTCATTGTATTAGTAACTCTTCTACTGCTTTGATAAAGCACAGTGGTAAAAGAAGCCTGTAAAAGTATTTAATTGGCTTATGATTTTAGAGGGTTTGAGTCTGCGATGGTAGAGGGATGGTACAGGGGCGCGAACAGCTGAGATCTCACATCTCTAACTTATAACAGGAGGAAGAGAGCACACCAGGAACAGGGTCTTTTGAAACCTCAAAGCCTGCCCCAGGTGATGAACCACCTTGAACAAGGATACCACTTAATCCTTCCCAAAGAATCCCACCAACTAAGAACTAAGTATTCAAACATCCAAGCCCGTGGGAGGCACTGTCATTTAAACCACAACAGTCACTTAAAGCACAGTTTGGTTATTTCTCAGGAAATAGCAGCTGAGATGTGTGAGGATTGAACTAAACTATCGGAGAGATAACCATGCTGCCCTGAGGCTGTGGCACAGTAAGCATTCAGCTCACCAAATAGAAACATTTATACACAAGGACTTGGCTACTGTACCCTTGCTTTCCTCCCTATGCCTGGAAGACCCAAGGTAGTGTAGTCAAGGCTATCCCATGCAGCATAGATCTTGAGCACAAAGCACAAAACGCTACAGTTTACCTACCACTGGCACACACAAACCCATTCTGAAACAGTGTTGCACAAATGCGACTGTTTCTTCAAGACTTTAAAGGTAAGCGGTTAACCGGAATAATTTACCTGGTCTATTGAGGTCTGACTAGGAAGACGGTGATAATAAGCTCAGGAGTCCATTAAGAAGGAGTCCATTAAGAGAAAAACCGAAGGAAGGAACGGGTGTTACTCCCTATGTGCAGAGAGGGACCGAAGGCTTCCCCAGCACCAGGGACAGCAACATTCTCAATCTTACTTCTGTGCTAGGCTTCTGTTATGTGTGTGTTTATACATGTGTGTGTGTGTTTATTTATTCGTGTGTGTATTTGTATAGATGTCTGAAAGTGAAAAAGACAGCTTACCGGAGTCAGTTTTCTCTCTCCACCACTTGAGTTCCCGAGGTAGAACTCAGATCACCAGCCTGGATGGCAAGCCACCTCATCCAGTGGACATCTCATTGACCCCTAGGGTGGGCTTCTCAAAAGGCAGTGAGCATGGGCTGGTGTGGTGCGTACATTTAATCCCCAGCATTTGGAAGGCAGAGGCAGGTGAATCTCTGTGAGGTCAGCTTTTCCTGGTCGCCTTCTAATCAAGATGTAGAACTCTTAGCTCCTTCTCCAGTCCCAGGTCCTCCTGCATGCCGCCATGCTTCCTGCTAGGATGATAATAGACTAAACCTCTGAAACTGTCTACGTAGCAAATTTCAGGCCAGCAAAGACTACATAGTAAGACAGGGTCTCAAATAATTTTTTTAAATTAAATTTAAAAGGCAGTGATCATTAGGAACAACAGTAATAATGGAAGAATCTATTGAAAATTCAAGTTGTCATATTTTGTCCCCAGAAATGAATCTGGGGGCTCTGCACTTTTCCCTGGGCTGCTCTTACAGAGGAGTCTAGAGAATTCCTTGAGGTCTGTGGGTCATTGTGCTTTATTAAATCCAGCAGAAACAGGAGTACCACCGAAGTGATGTTCTGGGTCTTATGAATAGAATTCCCACATCAGGGTGCCATACTCGAGGAAGGTGACCTAAAGATCTTCCATGGAAGGGTGTTACCAACATGGCTAGGGGAGGGGTGTGTGGTAAACTGTAGAGTTTCCCGCTTTCTCCCCAAAACTCTGGTCTCACTACTCTGTATGCATGCAGAAAAGGTGCACATAAACTGTTTAACCGTTTAACTGCTGCCCTGTGGTCTACTGACACTGATTGACAAAGTACGAACGCAGAGGAGAAATGTCTAAGAACAATGCCCATGACAGTATTGGAGGTTGGCTCGGAAGAACACCACACGTGGCCTCAAAGTGAGTCAAGGCAGATATTTCCTCAAGTTTACAGGAACATAATTTCTGTATCTGTATTTATTCCCATCAGATAAACAGCGTGCACAGTGGGTACGTGCACAAAGAATGGGTACTTAACACAGCTCTCCACTTTCCCAAAATATATGAAAACACACATAGTGCTCATTTCATTATAATGACCATCTCAAAAAGAATGCCTCTTTAAAAACAAAACCAGGACATGGAGCCGTTGGGGTAGGAAGATGATCTGGGAGGAGTTAGGGGCAGGAAGGGGGTAAATGTGCTCAAAGTACATTGTACAAAATTCTTAAGTAATTAACAAAAAGTGGGTTGGTTTTTTTTGTTTTGTTTTTTTTTTGACTAGGTCAGGGCCACAGAGACGACTCACCAGTAAAGGGCACTGGCTGCTTTTCCAAAGGCCTGGGTTTGGATTCCTAGAACCTACATGGGGTCTCACACCTTCCTGGAACTCCACTTCCAGAGAACCTGCTGTTCCAGCTACTGCAGGCACCAGGCACACACATGGTGCACAGATACATACGTAGACAAAATGCCCATACACATAACATAAAATCATAAAAAAAATCTAAAGAACATAATTTTGAAAATACGTCAAGGTAGGAATGTATATCAAAAAACCTTTTCCTAATGTCCCAGAAAGGACAGCATATTTCTCAGGGTTAAGACCATCTATTAAGTACACTAAGTATCTAAGTATATTACAATATTTTAATAATATATAAGTCAAAACAATAATAGAGGCCCTCAAAAATATATATTTGTGTGTATATATAAAATATGTATGTACACACACACACACACACAACTTTTCATTCCAAAGAAACATTTCACCACTCAGTCACATCCTGACAGCTATCATTTACTACATCTAGTGTCAAATTCATTTCCCAGTTAAGCTTGTGCAAGCGTTCTGCCCAGGACCTATCTCTGGCAGCACAAACTCCTACATCTGTCACTGAGTCACATGCAACGTCAGGCAGGAGTTTTGTTTTTTAATGATTTTATTTTGGTCTTGGGGGAGAAGGGCAGGCAAAGAAAATAGCACAAGATAAAAAAGCTGTCAGGAAAGTAGACACATTCCAAAAGCCAAATAAACTGCTTCCTCAAAACAGCTTTCTGTGTTGTTTATTGCAAGCTGAAGTAGTCTGCACATTGTTAGGGAAGCTGGAACTTTCCATGCATTCCTGCTGTCCTATGAGCCAATGGCTGCCCTCTCCCACTGCTGCCTTGTTACTATGGAAACAATAATGTACAGTAGAACAAGGAATGACATCATAGGATTTAAATACAGATAGAAACAAAGGAGTCTTCTGCAATGTACACAGAAATTGCTTTCCTTTGGCAAAATATTTTGAAATATATGTTTATAATATGTATAAAAATATAAATATATATATTTATCTACACTTATAATCTACCCTATAAGAATAATACCCAGTATTAAAGATACTTTAGTCACCATTGTTCCAAATTATTTCTTTTCTATTTTCCATCTTAAGATTCATTAAATAAGCAGCGAGCGCGCTGTGGTGCAGTGGCTTGGGCGTCCACCTCTAGAGGTTGGGCACGGTGGTCCTTCCCGTGCCGGTTCGAATCCCGTCGAGCTCCTTTGCGGAGTCTGATGGGGAAAAAAATTCATTAAATAGGCAAAATGCAATGGTTCACATGTATGGAAAAAATATAAAGATATCTATTATTCTGCACATTTACTAAAGATGGATTTAAAAGTTCAAATAATAATTTAGAAAAATAAATATATTGAGATTTGTAGTATAAACTGTGGTCTATTTAAGTGAATAATGTAAATGTCTTTAAAATAAATTTTAAAATTATTTTTAAAGGGGCATGAATTTGAGAGGCAGATGCGACAGGAGAGTTATAAAAGCTTTGTCAGGGTGGCAGAATTTCTTGGATGGGAATAAAACAAATAAAAATTGTAAATTACATGTTAAATTGAGTTAGAACTATGTCTCGTTCTTTCAAATGTTACTTGATAGGCATCTTTTCTAATATGAAAAGAGAATGGTTTAACACTTGCCAATCCAACCTGGAAAAAACATCATTTCAGCTTTGTAGCAGCCTAGGAAAGTTTCTAAGGCTCAAATTATCAAATGCTATAGTTATCACGGATGGCGTCTTACTTCGGACTGACATGTATGCACAAGACACTATCTTGGCTGTCTAATCTGGAAAATAATGCCACTTAGAGCATCAGTTTTGTATGAAGACTTGACCTAATAAAAAGTCAGTCATGTATTAGGCATTCCATAAACACTAGCATGCTGGCACTGAATTGTCAGCACACCCGGACCTTGTGGAGGTCGAAGGAAAGCTCCCAGCTTGGCCTTAAGTTTGCTGTGAATGAGCTGTGAAGTAGGCTATCCACACAGCAGATAAGCAAGCCTTGGCTGCTCTTGGAAAAGGATACACCCTTCAACCCCCGAAACAATCCATGGTAAGGTGCAGGGGAGAAGGGGACATGGTAATTCTGGATGGAGATTGACCATGAACACTGTCCATGTTGGCATTCCCCACAGGCTCAATTACCCTGAGCACAGAAATATCTCATTCTAGTATCTGCCCTGTGGCAAAGGCAATCTGGGAGCAGTTCAGACCCCTCCTTCTGCCGTCTGCCTGGGTCCAGACTACTAAATATTTGGTGCCAGTGGTTACGCTTGATTCCATTTCCAGAAATGCAAGGCAGCTGGAAAACATTTTTTCTCATAGTGGAAAAAGTCTGCACTGTTACATATCTTTTCAGCAAACTCAGGAAAACATTATGGTACATATAGAAATTAACTCTAATGCAAGGTAAAGCATACAATTTACTAAACCCCAAACGGGAAATCAAGGCCATGTTAGCACTGTCATGATTTGCCCATATTTCAGGTTACCGTTTATGACTACTGGCTTTGGGAAAGTGATCATTTTGTTGGTGCTGTTCTGCAAATTTAGCTGAGTGAAGTTTGAAATGATTTGAAGTCAGGACCAGTGAAATGGTTCAGGGAGTAAAAAGGACTTGCTGCTCAAACCTGGGGACCTGAGGTCAATGCCCACATCCCTCAGAGGAATGTGAGAAACTGAGTCCCCAAACTTATCCTCTGATGCCACATGCACAGTATGTTAAGAACACGTAAGTGTGTGTGCACACACACACATACACACATACACACACACACACACACACTCACACACTCACACACCCATTAATATACACAAAATAATAATAATAGTTTAGAAATGTTATGAAATCATAAAGATTAAATATTACTGTAAGTTCTGTTCACTCAATATTTTGCATTATGCCGTGGGGGAAAAAATAAATAAATGAAAACCTGGTTCTCATGTTTTTGCTACTTCTACTTTTACGTGGGTCCTAGGTACCCAGGGCCATAAACACCAGTAATTCATGCAAAAGGTCAAAACAAGCCAGTCTTGACCCCATTGTTTTTCTTCTTGGCTCAGTTAGAGTAAGCAATATTTGGAGCAAAAGCTCTGCTACAATGTGCCATGAAACAAGGCTGTATCCCATTCCACCATCATAGAACAGCCCCAGGAAGCAGGTCTGTAGGTGTTTTACATTAGAAGTCTTCAATAGGAACACTTCCAAGGGGTTTTGTTCTCTGAAGACCAGAGAACCAGGCATAGCTAAAACCTGATAAATCTTCTGAATCCAACCCAAGCAGTTTTTCTTCAAGCATCAGGACATCATAGAGACTGTCTCTAAAAGCTGGAAGTCAAATCTTCCTAAAACTGTAGCTGGCATCTCAGCATCTCTCTTGCTTGCCTTTGCCTTCTTCTATACATTACTTTCCTGTTCAGTAAAGTATACAGCAATAATAACACTTCCAAGGGGTTTTGTTCATTTGTTTTTCAATACAAATATGTAATCCTCTGCCCCAATAAGTTAGTAGAGCCGTTAGGGAAGGACTCTGATGTCTCAAGTGCCACTGGTGACCTAAGTGTGCACCAGGGTGGAGAATAACAAAAACTCAGACGCCATCAGAAGTCACTGACTGTAACACCATCCATCCATCCCTGGTCCCCAAACTCTAGGACACACCAAAACCACATGCATGTCCTAGTCCAATATGTTCATTCATTCCGATAAGACTTTACTGTGGGTGGAAGCATATGCATCTGTATTTCATATAATTTATTTTTACACGTTATATGTATGGGTGTCTTGCCTCCAAGTATGTATATGCATTGTGTGTATACCGTATCCACAAACCAGAAGATGGCATCAGATCCCCTAGAACTGGGAGTTACAGATATCTGTGAGCTGCCATGTGGTTGCTGGAAATTAAACCCTGGTCCTCTCGAAGAGCACCTGGTGCTCCTACCCACTGAGCCACCTCTCCTGCCCCTTCATGTAATTTTTACAAGATAGAAAACATTACTTATTTGTCTTTGACACTTTTGAGCATGTTTAAATGCACAAAGTAGGGATGGGGACACAACTGTGGGAAAATGGTTGCCTGAGATGCAGGAGGCCCTCGCTTTTATCTTCAGCCCCGCCAAAGTAAAAACAAATTAAAAGTGCAAAAATCAGGAGCTGGAGGCATGCTGGAGAACCAAGTGCAGTCTCAGCACCTACGTAAGCAGACGACTACCTATTACTGCAGAGATGAGGAGGGGGACCTGAAAGCCTCCTCTGGTCTCCTCAGGCAATGCAGTCACATGCACGTACCCACACTCCAAACCCACATGAACACATAACTAAAAACAAAAGGTAAAATCGTTTTCAAAACCCTGTGAGAGTCTATCACATGGAGATGTAAGTAGCTCCACCCAGCTCTTATCAACCAGTGCTGGGCTCTTCACCGCTGTCTTTACTGAGTGCAAAGAGCATCCATGAGAGCCTGCAAACAAGGATGGCCTAGAAGGGAGGTAAGAGGCGGAAAGGAACAGCACCATCACTTTGATGCCATCTCTCACGCTGCAGTGAGCACCAACCATAGTTATTTCCTTGTACCTCATAACTGTAATCCTGCTACTGTTGTGAATCATAATGTAAATATTTGCTATGCAGAGTATTTGATATTTGACTGCCTTGAAAGGGTTGTTTGATCCTCAAAGGGGTCACGATCCACAGGCTGAGAACTACTGGTCCAGGGGTTCTATTTCCTGGATGCTGGAGAGCACTTGGCATCTGCAGGCCTCGTGTGTGTAAATGTTCTCCTTTGTACTGCATTGTTTACATGACTTCCTTAAGGAATCTCTTCCTGTCTCAAGGTCTTACAATTTTCGTCTCCAGGTCCCAGGAGACAGCTCTGCACCCAATCTCACAGAACCCAGAGGCAGCAGGGCTCCCAGGAGCTCTAACCCAGGCAGTATCTCAGGTAAGGAGACAGCAACACCCACCCCAAACAGGGAGTAACTGGGACCCACGAGGACCCAGGAATTCACTCCTGGCCAGGAGCACTGGTTCCTTCCAGTCTGGGCCCGAGCACAGAGCAGATTCCAGGCGGCAGCTCTGCATCCAAACTCACAGAACCCAGAGGAAGCAGGACTCCCAGGAGCTCTAACCCAGGCAGTATCTCAGGTAAGGAGACAGCAACATCTTCCCAAACAGGGAGTAACTGGGACCCACAGGGACCAAGGGGGATTGTAAGCTGGTACAACCACTATGGAAAGCAGTCTGGCTTTTACCTCAGAAAATTGAACATAGTGTCACCTGAGGACCCAGCCATAACACTCCTGGGTATATAACCAAAAGATGTTTCAACATACAACAGGGACACATGCTCCACTATGTTCATAGCAGCCTTATTTATAATAGCCAGAAGCTGGAAAGAATCCAGATGTCCTTCAACAGAGGAATGGATACAGAAAATGTGGTATATTTACACAATGGAGTACTACTCAGCTATTAAAAACAATGAGTTCATGAAATTCTTAGGCAGATGGATGGAGCTGGAAAATATTATCCTGAGTGAGGTGACCCAATCACAAAAGAACACACAAGGTATGCACTCACTAATAAGTGGATATTAGCCCAAAAGTTCACAATACCTAAGATACAACTCACAGACCACATGAAACTCAAGAAGAAGAAGGAAGACCAAAGTGTAGGTGCTTTGGTCCTTTTTAGAAGGAGTAACAAAATACTCAACCAGAGCTCCCAGGGTCTAAACCTCCAGCCTGGGAACCCAAAGGGAGGGACTCATGGCTCCACCTGTATAGGTAATTGAGGGTGGCCTTGCCAGGCATCAGTGGAAGTGGAGGGCCTTGGTCCCTGAAAGTTTGGATTTCCTAGTGTTAGGGAATTCAAGAGCAGGGAGGCGGGACTGGGAGGATGGTGGGAGCACAACCCCATAAAAATAGGAGGGGGTATGGGATCAGGGGTTGGGGGGCGATGGGAGAGGAGATAACATTGAAAGGTAAATAAGTAAAATAGCCAATTAAAAAAAAAAACAGATAATGGGTCTGGCAAAATTTTGATTTCCAAGCTTTAGTCAATGAAGTTACATTTTTGCAGTGAGCAAAAGGTATGAAAATGGAGACAATAAAGTAAAATAAAAAACAAACATTAAAAGAAGGTCTTGCACTTCCTTGCACTAAAAGTTAAGATTTACATATTCAGATTTTAGTCCACTTACATACTACTATTCTCTCTCTCTCTCTCTCTCTCTCTCTCTCTCTCTCTCTCTCTCTCTCCCAACATCATGGTTAGACAGTGGTTTACACTGAGTTGTAATTTTACTTCTGTTACATAAAAAGTCTGATGCAAACATGGAGCTTCTAAAATAAAGATAATAGGAAGAAAAGGTACCTAAGTTCATTCCAGAAGCGCAGATGTGGAAGCCAAGGTGACAGGTGACAGGGTAAGTAATAAAAAATGGGAGCTGATGTGACAAGATATACAAGATACATGTCTGCAACATTAGAAGACATCTGTTGGAAAGCAAAACACTCAGCCTTGTGACTTTTTTAGATGTAACTTTTTAATGATTTTGAGATAAGAATAGGAGCAAACACTACATAACACACACAACACACACACACACACACACCTACACATACACCACACACACAATACACATACCACACACACACACACACACACACACACACACACACACACACCACAGCATACACACCACATACACATATACCACACACACCACTCTGGGAACCAAGGCTGGCTACCCCTATAGAGGGCTGAGTGAGGCTAATCACGGATGTGGCAGCCATGGCACAATGGCCGTTCTATGATAGTTGTCAGACACTGAGGTCCACGTAACACCAAACGGGAGCATCGAACTCTCCTCATTTCAGAGACCCTGACTGAAAGTGCAACGGGCAATGAGTTATTTCTGGAACAAGCCACACCTCCCACTAACAATGTTTTGCTGTAGTTGATACACCTGTACAGATACAATTGTCATTCCCCTAGTTCAAGAGAAAAGATAGACTGTCTTCACTCTCAATCGACCAACATAGTTTAAAAAAAAAGCCAGGCCACATTAATCACCCAGGAACCTCCTGTTCAGATAATATAGAAGAACAGGTTGATATAATGGAATTTATTATTCAGTTCCAAAGAAAGGATTGGCGTCCTGATGGTGCCTGAATTACTCTTCACTTTGCTGTTATTAGCATACCAGCAAAACTGGCCAACAAGTTCTCCCAGACTAAACAAGTCCCTGCCGGAGGAGCAATGGCTTTCTTCTCTAGTTGATCAGGATTATGGTCTCAAGAACCTGGGCCACAAGCTGAGTACAGTGGCACACACTGTACTCACGGCACTTGGGAGGCTGAGGCTAGACTGACACATAGTTCAAGGCTGCATAGGGAGTCTCAGGTCTTCCAGGGCTGTATAGTAAGACCTTACTTTAGAATAAAGTGGAGTAAGGGACCTTGCCAACAGTGGAAATGTAAGCTGCAGGTACTGAGTTGCTGACAGGCAGGCTGGTGGAGAGCCTGGTTTATAAGACCTCATCTCCAAAGTATCAAACCAGGGGGTGGGAAGACAGCTCAGTGGGTGAAGCCTGACAGCTGAAACCAGTCCTCAGAACCCACACAGAGGAAGGACAGACCCAACTCACTCAAATCATCATCTGGACCCCACATTCACGCTAAGGCACACACATGTACACATACACAAACACAAATAAGCACACCAAATGCATATATACATACGTACATATATACACAGAGGAATGCGCGCTTCAAGAGCAGTCAAGAAATAAAACCAAAACAAAGTAAGGCAAAACTGTGGTTCTAAGCTCTAAGCTCCGCCTTCTAGGAATCTCATCTCTCCGACAACATGAATAATGCTTTACTCAGAAGTGACATCCTGTTCTGCTTGCTCACACTCAGCTGTTGGATCATTCAGGAAATGAGATAAGATGACCAAAATCAATTAAAAGCATCTGTTATATTAAACAAATAAAGCATCACGGGTCTTTCCGAGAGAATCAATTAAAGCAGTTTTTCCTCTCATGACATCCAGTGAGGTCATCGTAAGAAACAGTGTCTTTCTGTCTAGCTCTTCCAACTGTGCCACACAGATGCCGCTGCTCAAGTTCCCTCTATTCATCTTCAAAGCCGTGGCAGGGAGCACCACCCCCACCTCTGCAGGTCTGCCTGTGTTTGTGAGCCTATGTGCATCCCCTACTGTGAATCCAGGAAATCCAGTCCTATTTGTGTACAAGGATGTAAGTCAGAGTGAAGCAGAACACTTCTGTGTCCTTGTCCCTTCATGTGGCTCTGTCCACTCTTGAAGCCTCCTCAGTCTGAAGTGGCTGCCACAGCCGTGGAGCACAGCACTTGATCCTCCGTTTGGACAGCTGACCCCGAGCTCCTGCGTTACCGATAGTAAAGTGTCTTGAAGATCAGTCCTGATGGCCATCAGCTCTTGGACTAGAACCACAAAGCTTATATAACAGGACAATACAATCATTTTTCCTATGTTCCCTTTTCTTTCTTTTCTTTCTCTCTTTCCTTATTTTTTTTTGTCCCCTTTACTTTCGACAGTATCTCAGGCTGATCCCTGGGGGTCGTGGCAAATTAAATAAGAATATCCTAAATGAAGGAAATTGAATTGGGGGCTTTTAAATTTCTCTTCTCATCATCTAATTATGGGAAAAGTATTTATGGGCAGGGCAGCCTAACTCCAGGCTAATTCCTTCTCTGAATCCTAGCTATCACACAGCTTGAAGATCAAGCCCTAAAGCCCAGTGTGGGTGTTTTTCACTGCCTTCACACCCTTTTCAAGTTTCTCTTAGGCACATTTTTGCCAGAAAACTGCTTTAAGGCCACCCCTGGTGGCGAGGGAAGTCTTTAGAAACCACATTCAAGCAATTACTGCTGTCCCAGCTACTTACCAAAATACTCCTCACTCTGTGGCTCTGGACAGAGCACTCAAGTCAAAATGACTGAAAAGGGAAAGCTGAGAAGGCGCTTACAGACCATTTTTTTGTTTTTTTTCAATCTCCCTAAATCCTGGCTGTCTAGCATCCTCCTCCAGCTTCTTCCAACACAGACTCTAATGCCCTTCCCAGCAACCGCACTGCTGAGAAACAGATATGAAACCCATCCTTCAGTCAGCTCTCCCAGGAGCCTCCAGATTCTCCTACCTTTGTCTTCTGTGGTATCTTGTAGTCTCTCCCCCCCCCCCCCCCCATCTTTGAGCAGTACTCTAACTGGGAGTCTTCTTAACGCTCCACACTATCCTTCCAGCATGCAGAAGGCTTAGCAGAACAACTATCAAAGTAGCCATTGCTGATAAGTTGTACCAGTTAAAACTTCTGGTAACACAAGGCCTAATGCTTCTGTAATCCCAGACCTCAATGGCAGAGAGATGAAGATCATTCCAAGTTCAAGATCACCCTGGTCTCGATTTCACAGCAGCTAGAGCTACATACAGAAACACTACCCTGTAGGAGGAGCTAAGGTGGGAGGAGTAAAGAGAGGAAGAGGAGGAGGAAGGAGAGGAAGAGGAGGAGCTAAGAGAGAGATGGAGAATGAAAGAGGTGGACATGGAGGCTGATGTTCGCTTGTCTGTAGCGGTCAAAGGTAGTTGGTATATCTAGGTTGGGTATTGGGTTGCACCTCTGACTGTAAGGGCATCTTGTTACTGATCATTACTAAATATATAAGCCTTTGAATAATTTAAGCATTAAAGTTTCATTTTCTTACTTGTCCCACGCGGTTGTCGGGATGGTTCGGGCACCGCCCAGCCTTGCAGAGACAGTGTGAAAGATTGGCAGAGCCATCTCCCACGCTGACGTCTCGTGGGTGGCAGGGCTGGTGTTTCTGGCTGGCCATTTCTAGCTGCAGTGCGCACGTGGCCTCATGGCCAAGCAACATGGCATCTGATCTAGGCAGAGATGCTGCAGCATAGACAGTCAGCTTTGCTGGTGGCTGCTTTTAAATAATTATTACAACACTACCCCTCACCTCAAAAAAACAAAAAAAAAAACAAAAAACAAAAAACAAAAAACAAAAAACAAAAAAACAAAAAAACAAAAAACAAAAAAAATCCCTGCTAACATACCACAACTCAAACTGTTAAGTCAGTCATTAGTAGGCTTGGAAAACATTACAGACCTCTTCTTCAACATCAGATGTCTGCAAAACCAGGAGCCAAAGCATAGGACTTTGATTACTTTGAAACTAAACTGTCACAAATATCATAGATTAGTATCTAGCCAGAGAATCTAGTAAAGAACAAAGATATACTATTGTCCCATCCCTTAAGAGTTAAGCCACATGAACCTGTCAATCACCCGAACAGGAAACTGTCCGTCAGGAAAATCATCTTTTCTAGAGACTTAAAGAAATACTGGAAAGCCTACTCTAAACTGCAGGTTGGTCCAGTAGTCTCTCTGGTCATTGCCCACTCTGAGTGTTTGAGAGTGTTTCCTCTACAATGTTCATTCGCAATGATTGTTTCTCTGCATCAATCTCTTTGGTCACTGCCTGCTCTTACCCTTGTGAGTAAACTCCTTGGTAAATAAATTCCACCTATCTTCTACACCATGCTTTTGCAAATTGTCTAAAATTTCTTCTTATTTATTTATTTATTTATTTATTTATTTATTTTTCCTAGAACTCACCCTGTAGACCAGGCTAGCCTTGAACTCAGAGCTCTGCCTACCTCTACTTCCCTAGTGCCAGGATTAAAGGCGTGCACCACCACTGCCTAGCTCATCTGAATTCTTTCCAAAGAACCTACTGGACTAGAGAGCTGAGGGGAAGTCAGAACGAGATCCTGGTAACAAAACTCAGATTTTGATGCAGATTTCAGGGTAGCACTAGCTTCAGGCATGGCTGCATCCAGAAGCTAGATGACGTCTTAACTCTCTACTGAGTTGAGCAGGCTTATTTCTACCTTCATTCTTTAGAGCTGTTGATACAGTTCTTTTGAATACTAAGTGGAGTTTAGCCTCAAGAGTTGGAGTCAGGAAAGGCCAGAGCAACTCCCTCTGCATCACTGGCTCCTTACTGTCCATGTGATTCCTCAGAAAGGCACATAGCTACCAGATAGATAAACATCCCTGAAAAAACTATTACATGAGGCAAAGAGTTTGCAGTGTAGTCTCAGCCCTCCATGTGTCTTTCTCTGTTTGTTTGGTTTTGGTTTTTTTGTTTGTTTGTTTGTTTGTTTTTTGTTTTGGGGGAGTTTTTTTTTTTTTTGAGACAGGGTTTCTCTGTATAGCTCTGGCTGTCCTGGAACTCACTCTGTAGACCAGGCTAGCCTCAAACTCAGAAATCTGCCTACCTCTGCCTCCCAAGTGCTGGGATTAAAGACGTGTGCCACCACTGCCCTGCCTTTCTCTGTTATTTATTTCATCACTATAAGTATGTTGCATAACACTATTCCTGGGGAGACTTGAACAACTAGGAAACCAATGGCAGATAACAGTACAGATACCACTGAAGTCCCATTTGGTGAATCAGTAAATTTTTATGTGGGGGAGGGGTTACTAACAGAAGCAGAAGTGACCAAAGAACTTTCTCACCAAGGTCCACTCTGCACTGGTGACAGCTCACAAAGCTGGGAACCTGGAGTACACTGCACAGCCTGCAGACAGATCAAAAGGTTGGGAAGTGTCCTTTCCAGGTAGCTCAGCTATCTGAGCATCGTCTGGATATCTCTGACGGTCTCTGCTTCTTCTGGGTGGTTTGGCTGATTCTTAGTTAGGTTTATATTGCTGTTATAGAACACCAACCAGAAACAACTTGAAGAGAAAAGGGTTTCTTTCATGAAGGGAAGTGACAGGAAGAACTCAGGGTAAGAACCTAGAGGCAGGAACTGAAACAGAGACCGTGGAAAAACACTAGTTCCTGGTTTGTTCCTCCTGGCTTGCTCAGCCTGCTTTCTTACACAACCCAAGAATGCCTGCCCAGGTGGCTGGGCATTCCCACATCATTCATTAATCAAGAAAATTACAGATTTGCCTACAGGTCAATCTTACTGAGACATTTCCGCATTTGGATTCCTTCTTCCCAGAAGACTGTAACTTACATCCTTTTGACAACAGAACTAACCAAGACAGCTGATCTGAGCCTGCTCTAAGCAGCACTGCTTGTCTGAAAGTCAGTTCTTACTACTTATATATGCTTAAGGAGGGAGAGCCCTAAAGAATCTGGTCAGTTTCAGGTACTTCCTGAAGCCACTGAGTTACTTCCTGAGCTTACGGAGTTTTGGTGTAGGATGGAGTGTCTTCTCTGCCCTAGAACATCTTGATGTTTCACCTCCCTGTGGCATCCTGTGTCCTGTTGTTATACCTTTCTTTTAACATTGTATCATGGTGATGTCCCTCCCCCATCTTGATAGCCTGTCATTTTACGTTCTCTTTGTCATCCTGTGTCTTCCTCACAAACCGGCACTTTTATCTTGGTGGGAATCACTGCACAACAGGGCCTTAGTTTCCTGACACGTAGAATGTAATTTATACTGTGAAGTTTTTCCCAGGTGCCAGCCTTTCCTGCATGGAACTCTTCAACAATGCACTGGCATCCCTGAAAACAGGGACTGCCTTCCTCCTCTTTATAATCCAGAGCCAAGACAAATGTATGCAGCATATTCCATCTACAAGTAGAGTCAACAAATTCCTGTGGCTCCTTCAATGTTTAAAATCAAATGGTTTATCTGAACCCCACACTCCAGTCAGAATTTATTTTTGACTGAAGCTACCCACTCTGTGCCCTTCTCTTCTCTGAACCAGCTCCTAAAGCCAGTCATTACCTTTGAGAATTTCCAGTCCCATCCTCACACCCAATGCTCCCTCGACTTCGTCACCACCTGAACTTGTCAGCACATCAATCAACCTCACTGACAACTATCAGACCGTTCTTTTAGCTTGTGTGGTAGCAAATAGCAAAGGCCATGCATCCATATAATCCAGGGCTTCTCAACTGTCCGGATGCTGTGACTCTTCAGTACAGCTTTTCATGTCGTGGTGACCCCCAGCCATGAAATTATTTTTGTTGCTGCTTCACACCTGTAATTTTGCTACTGTTAGGAATTGTGTTTTCCAATGATCTTAGGTGACCCCTGGGAGTGGGTGGCGACCGACAAGGCTGAGAATTGCTGATCTAGGCAGAGCCCCATGTATGAAGCAGGCTCATAAGAGAATGCTAACAGCGTTGGGATAGTGCACTCCAACAAGCAATACACATTCCAATTCCAGATGGAAGGGATAGCTCATAACATAAGTCAAGGAGCAGGGCTTTGAAAAAACATGTCCCACACGATCCTATATTTTACATATTTGTAATAAGTTTGAAAAACACAAGTATTTTCAACTATTTTAAATTATAATATTTCTTAGCTATTAAACTATTTTTAACTATTGTATCTTACTATTAAGTGACTATTGTTACTCAAAGCACACACACACGGAGGCAAGATGAGATTTGAACTTAAACCACTTCTACATTATTTCCCAGAGAGCTATCAAGTGCAACAGGCCTGTGCCTCAGCTGCTTTTGTGCCTCTGTGCTTGTTCCAAAAAGAGAAGGGCTCTGTCCTAATCTTTGAGATTAAAAGAAACCTTAGAACCAGATGAGGAGTTGAGCAAGGTTTTCTCTTCAACAGTAAAATAAATGAACAAAATTCTCTTGTCGCCCTAGATCCAACAGCCCATCTCCTTCTTTGCCAATGAACTTCTCAGTTTCTGCTCTGAGTGACACAGAGAGGGTGTGGTCCCCTAGCTGACCATGTCTCAGTAGCTCTGAACATCTCTCAGGCCCATGAGAGGCCATTGGAAAGTGAATAAATGCTTCTGAATACCTCCTGTGTGCTAGGCCAGATCCAGCCTAGAGAGGCTATTCAGTTTTCTCTGTACTAGAATTATTAGATGGCATAAAACAGCATCCAGGGGCTTGAAATATGGCCCCATAACAGGTTATTTGACCCCAGCAGCAATCTAGTAATAGCTATTTTGTTTGAATCAACAGAATCTCATCTTCCCGACCCTGGCAACGTGTCCCTGCTTTATGGCTCTCAATTCCTGTCTCACATCACCCTACATTTTGTATAATGACTTTTGAAAAGTGTCTTACATCATCCACTCCTCGATGTCGGGAATCACTTTCAAGAAAAGCACTTTGGGGTGAGATCTCACACTTGGCAAATCTAAGCACTACCGTGGAGACGTAGAAAGCAGACACGAAAATAGTTTCTAGGGCAAATTAGGTCATACGTTTTGGTCAGAGTCAGAACAATTTCAAAAAAAGGAAAAGAAGAAGAGCTTGCTAAGAAGGTTATAAGCAAAAGAAACTGTCACTTCCTTGGGGTGACTTTGAAACCTGCTGTGTCCTGGATAAGCAAAGTCTTCTCAGGCTGCTTCCATTCTGAGGTCTGCAGATGGGCTTTCGGAGACATCTGCTGATGGGCTTTTGTTCTCAGTGAATTCATGTTCCTGCTGCTGCGTTTATCCTCTGTCTTTGTCATTCTTCACAGCTACTCATCTTCCTGTATTAAAACTACAGTCTGAGGTTTACTGCTGGGGAGAGGGCAAAACTCAGCGAGAGCCAATAAAGTAACCACGTTTCCAAGTGACACTGTTTAAAGCTCATGGTACAGACCAGGATCTTAAACCCAGGCCCTGGGACCTCCAAAAGTCAGGACTTTCAGCACATACAGAAGATTTCTGTGGACCAGAAGCCTGACTGGGAATAGATTCTGAAGGAGTCTATACATAAAACTTGTGTAAACTGAGCATGGTGAAGTATGTCCTGGGAACTAGCACTCAGGAAGTAGGGGCAGGAGAACCCAAGGACACAGTCTACTTGGGCTGCACAGAGAGACTCTGGATCAAAAAAGACAAACCAGGGCTGTGCTAGCTGCTGTGATAAATATCGAGATGAAGGCAACTTATAGAAAGAGAAGTATATTTGGTCTTACAGTGCTCGATGGATGAGTGACTATCATGGTGGAGAAGCCAGCATGGCAGCCAGCAGAAACGGAGATGTCACACCTCAACTGCCAGCACAAAACAGAGCATGAACTAGAAACAGGGTGAGGCCACATGCTCTCAGAGCCTGCCTCTGGTGACAACTTCCTCAGCAAGGCTGTGACCCTTAAACCTCCCAGAACAGTACCACCAACTAGAGACCAAAGTGTCCCAGTGCCTGAGGTTATGGGCCACACAATTCATTCCGGCCACTTCAGAAAAGTATCTGAAAGTAATGAGGAGAGACTTTGCTGTTGTTGTTTTGTTTTGTTTTTTATGTGTCTGTCAAAGAATATATTGTCCTCTTAAAGGGGAAATTATTAGACTGGTTTACTGGGGGTGGTCTGCACAGTCCAATATTGCTTCCGTCACACTGTGAGGTTGAGAATCTGGTCCTTGTTTAGTCTACAAGGCTGACTGTCTCAGCAGTCCTGATCTGGCTCCGGACTCCTAGAGGATCCCCAGAGAGCGGCTGCTCTTCAGTCTCCATTAGAATCCTAAAGACGTTGGTTCTAATACCAGTGAAGAAATCCCGGGGCAACAGAATAGAGAAACTTGCCAGCAAGACTGAAAGGAGAAAGGCAAAAGCAAAATTTTATTCTTCTGTATCCTTTGATCTGGGCTGTAACCAGAGGGTGCTGATGAGTCTTCCCTGCTCAAAATAATATAATCAAGAACATTCCTCATTGAGGCTGGAGAGACGGCTCAGTGGTTAAGAGCACTGACTGCTCCTCCAGAGGCCCTGAGTTCAATTCCCAGCAACCACAATGATGGCTCACAACCATCTGTAATAGGATCTGATGCTCTCTTCTGGTGTGTCTGAAGACAGCTACAGTGTACTCCTATACATAAAACAAATAAATAAATCTTAAAAAAACAAACAAACAAACAAAAAACATTCCTCACAGAAACACCCAGTAAATTTATTTTTCAGTTGGTTCCAGATACAATCAAATTGATAGTCAAATTAACCAACATGAGGGTGGGTAATGGGGGTAGGGGTGGGGATGGGAGGGCTTAAAAATCTTTTTGAGAGGGAGTGGGGTTAAGAAATTAGGCGACGTTTAAGCTCGGCCGTTCTCCTGTACAGGAGGCAGCCATGGCACCCAGCCGGAATGGCATGATCCTGATGCGCCACTTCCACAAGGATTGGAAGCAGTAGTTCAACCAGCCGGCACGCAAGATCCGCAGATGCAAGGCCCGGCAGGCAAAAGCGCGCTGCATTGCCCATCATCCTGCGTCCAGTCCCATCAGGCCCAGCGTGAGGTGCCCTACAATTAGATACCACACCAAGGTCCGGGCTGGCAGGGGCTTCAGCCTGGAAGAACTCAGGGTGGCTGGTATCCACAAGAAAATGGCTCGTACCATCCGCATCTCTGAGGACCCAAGAAGGTGAAAGAAATCCACAGGCTAACATGCAGCACCTGAAGGAGTGCTGCTCCAAACTCCAAGGCCCCAGGAAGTCTTCTGCTCCAAAGAAGGGAGAGAGTTCTGCTCAAGAACTTACGTTGGCCACCCAGCTGACAGGACCTGTGATGCCTATGGGAATGTGAACAAAAAGGAAAAGGCCAGAGTCATCACGGAAGAAGAGAAGAACTTTAAGGCTTTTGCCAGTCTCCGCATGGCCCGTGCCAATGCCTGGCTCTTTGGCATCCGAGCAAAAAGGGCGAAGGAAGCTGAAGATCAGGATGTTGAAAAGAAAAAGTAACGTGCGGTTGGAGTGTTGCAATAAATTTTCCATAAAGCAGGAAGGAGGAAAGAAATAAAGAAAAGAAGGAAAGAAGAAAGGAAGGAAGGAAGGAAGGAAGGAAGGAAGGAAGGAAGGAAGGAAGGAAGGAAAGAGAAAAGAGAGAAGAAAAAGAAAAGAAAAAAGAGAGAAAAAGAAATTAGGCAAAAGCAAAGAGCAATGTGTCCCTACTGATATCTCTTTTTCCCACCTAAGCACACTGGCTCAGACCCAGAGCTGGGTATGAAGTTCCAATAGCACTGACCAAGAGGCCACTCTGTCACAGTATAAGACAGAAGGAGCCAGTCTGAGAGGAGTACTGCCCACACAGGTTGTGAAAGGGCCACAGATCCAAAGGTTCTCCTGATTGGACCAAGGAGTTTGAAGAGTGTGTGAGACTGTTTAAGGAAGGCTACAGAGACTGAAAGTGTTCCACTCTCTACCCTAGATAGTGATAGGAGAAGCTGCCTTTGGGAGTTAAGTCACAAGGACAGAACAGTGTCCTTATCATAGGGGGCCCAGGGGAGAAACCCTCACAGTCCCTCCCACCATGCAACGACACAGCAGACAAAATCAAGAAGAAAACTCTCAATAAACACCACACCACATGGCACCTTTCATCCTGGGCTACCCATGCTCCAGAACCTTCTTTAGCTTAAGCCACTTAGTTGGCTGCATTTAGTTATAGCAGTTCCGGCTAGAAGAGGATGCCGGGGCAGAATTCAGAGACTGAGGCCAAACTGCCTTAAAGACATCTCTCAAAGTATCAACTCTGGGCTGGGGATCCCAACAGAGACGTCTATCATTGCCAAGGACTTCCCATGTGTGCATTTAGATGTTACCTCCATAGAGAAGGGTAGGACTCTGCAGTGACTCCATCATTAATCAGGCCACGCTCCTTAAGGCAGTGGAACTGAACTTTCAGCCACCAAGGAGCCTGAGCTCTTAGAGTAGGGAAAATGGTCAACTGTTTGGGGCTGTATTTCTATCACATAACTATTAAGCCTGCAAAACTGTTAGCTTTCACCAAAACAACGAACAAGTCTAAAATTAAGCAAAAACACAATAATAGTAATAATAGTAATAATAATTATTTATGTGTTATAATCCATGTCTCCTAGAATCTCACAGAGCTGCAGTAGAGAAGGTTGCGGGAATTTAATGTTTCTGTCCCATTAGCACCAGTTAGCATGGCTGGTACATTAGCATACACGTGTGAATTGAGTTCATCTGCTGTTCTTGACCCCTGAAGCTAATTTTACTCAGACAAAAGTTATTTTAAAATTTGAATATTTCATCTCTGGAGAACGATCAAGTACAAATCCTTTCATGTTGTAATTAACATTTAAATTAATATAGAGAGAGCTGGTCATTGGTTATTCCTTTAGAAAAAAAAAATACATGCAAAGACGACTGTACTAAATCAGAGTAACGCTGATTTTTTTTTCCAGAAAAAGAAAAATCTGTGAAATTAATCTATGTCCATGATAAAATTTTTTTCTGGGGAAAAAAAATAGCAAAGCCTAGATTTTAGATTTTTATCAGCTGGTAGTTTGTCGAACTCGACACGTTTTTGTCATACACATAAACGTTGCTCTAGACTGAGGACTCTCTGTGAACGAACACCTTTCATTCCAGAAGTGCTACGCTTTCAGCAATTATAGGGACTGAAAATTCTCTTCACAGATTTCCACAAAATATGGAACCCCCCTCCACACACACAAATGCTTGTTTCTCATCCTCCAAAACCTCTCACTCAGTAATTAAAGTCTTTATCAGTGTCCCCATGCGCTACACAGCAATCTAGCCTTCCTAAAAATAAATGCACACGGGAAATTCCTCACTACGATCAGCAAACAGCAATTATTATTCCCTGTTATTAAAATGCTTCTGGCTAATTGCGCAGATACCAGCAGAGGGACGACCTTAAAAGGCTGAGTACCAAAGGGGAGGCTGTCAGAGTTTCACGCAGACAGTTTAGAAATGTTTGGTAAATATTCGTGAGGAACCATTAACAATAGGTAAACAGTGTGACGCCTGGGAAGAAAAATGTACTGGAAGAATCGAAGGAGAGTGTTCCTCTATAGATGCTGAAGATGGGCCCTAAATACATAGGGAATATGGTCCTAAAGAGAACCACCAAGCTCACTGTCTAAGCACGCTTTGCTGTAGACACCGTATTGGGCTGTAATTAAGAGATATATTTTTCTTTAAGGTGTATTGTTTCACTCTGGGTATTATTTTACATGGAACTCAGAGACCTCAGCCCTTCCCTAACATCTTTTACATATTAGTTACAACAGAAATGGAGTTTTATCTTTTGTCACAAGTACTTATCAAACACACACACACACACACACACACACACACACACACACACATGGTGACACACATGCCAGTCACATGCATACACACGCACACATGAGATGTGCCCAAGGGTGACAGTGCCTACTATATGCTTTATGGACAGGAGGGGGTGGGGCAAGCAGATGAGAGGGTTCTGAGAGGCCCCACTTCCGGATGACAAAGAAAGGGCTAGCCGGGGAACATGAAATATCCAGGAAGGCACCCTGGCTCAATTAAAACCCAACTTTGAGGAAATATTTTGTTTAAAGAGAAAAATGGTGTCTCTTCAGTGAGAACTTTTCCTGACAGCTGCTCTGGGGGGAGCAGGTGGTTGAGTCTACCCTGGGGGCTTCAGAAATATTAATATTTAAACCCTCTTACATTTCACTGAAGTTCATGGCAGCTTCCTAATGCCTGGAGGAAGATAGAGCAGGAAAATCATAAGCCACAAAGTGGGGGATACCTTCTAATTTAGCCAAAGTGGGTATGTTTAGCTGAATCCTCGTCTCAGACTCTCTTATTTGCTGCTAGCGCACAAAGGCAGCGTATTAGAATATCAAAGCTGGCTCCTTCCTTTCTGCTCTGCAAAGACATAACATGTCATCATCAGAAGGCAGCGTTTGCCAGGACCCTGATTTGTTTGTCTAGACTCTGGTCACTGAACTCTGTTTATTACTAAACATTGCGTTGAATGGCAGCAAATCAAAGGGGGTTCTGAGAGCCCGTGAGATCCTTCTTCCCCAGGGCTGTCGGGGTCAGTATAGACTTTCTAACTTCTCAGTTCCCGCAGCTTTCAGAGGTCTGCTTTTCCCAGGGCCAGGGGCTGACCATTAGACTAACCTTTCAACTCTTCCTGACCCAGGACTTGACCCTGAGCCATTTGTAGCCTTCAGAGCCTCTCCCCCACTATTGTTCCAGTGGGCAGCACTTAATAGTTATATTCCAGATGCTGCATGGAGAGGTCATGAGGAATGGCCAGTGATTAGCATATGAAAATGGAACATGATAGAAAATCACTGTCAATCACAACACGAGTGAATATTAAAAAAAAATAGTCCTTAGACACACATATGCACGCACACACATATACTCACATACACAGACTCTCACAGAGGCACACAGACATATACTCATGCACAGGCATACAGACATACTCACACATGTATACACACAAAGGCGCACAGACATACAGGCACACAGAAATATACTCTTGTACATGCACACACACACAGGCACACACACACAGGCACACACACACACACACAGGCACATGGCCATACACAAACACACACACATTCAAGAGGTACTTCTCTTCAAGATTGTGATCTTTAAAAAAAAACAAAACAAACCCAGTCAGGCTTGTTATAAGAGAGACATAATTAGCAGATCGACAGTTATCATCTTTATGCATAATTGTCTGCCTAATTTTTAATATTTAAACTCCTGACTTCTAAACAGACTGGATCTAGAAGATAAAAGAAAGTGAACTCTTGCAGCTCTCCTTAGACCACAGAGCACAACTTGAGAGCTGCCTGCAAGGGAAATCAGCTCTCCTGAGGAATACTTCAGAAAAAATATCGATTGTAAGAAAGAAGGGCGGTGAGCTCCACCCCCAGCACGGTTCAAATAAAAAGTAAGGGAGACCTACATTTTCTGCACCAGGGGCGGAGGGTGAGGATTTGATGGGAAAGGGTTTTGCATGTTATCTAAATGGAAGACTATTACGTAGTCTGTGTTTCAATTCTTCCGAACTGCAAACCATTAGTCCAAAGGACTCCTAAACACCACAAAACAAAATATTTCTGGAGGAAGTTCAGCTTCTGTCTGGTAGCAATTTAGTGATCATCCATCAGACAAAAGCCAATGGGCTCAAAACCACTCAGATCCTGAAGTGATGGCCTGGACCTCCTGGGTCTTGCTTTGTGGAAGTTTGAAAATGATCAACGTAAGTTAAAGCCCTAGGCAGCCCATTGCAATCTTTCTGTCTGCATGCACAGGCTTAGACAAGTGACCCATCTAATCCTAGAAGTATCAGCCAGACTCAGAATAGTTCCAGGAAGTTCTAGGAAAACAGAGTGGGGCAGGAAAGCAGTCTGGATGAGGCCTTTCTGTTCTGCCCATCATGAGATCGTTGGAGTCCATCATGACAAAAGTATTTGGGATAGCATCCAAACCCCAGGATGATAAGGTGGTCCTTATTGTATTGTCTCAATGAATCTGGAGGGAATGAGGGTCTAGTTTGCTTCAGCCTTTAGAAAAATTAATAAAGTCTGATATCCTGAATATTATCATCATCCCTGTCAACATTCCTGAATTAAGGAAATAAAACAAATGTATCTTTTTTATCTGTCAGGGAGATTTTATTTACACATCTAGACAGTGTGTACCACTCCAGATCAGGCACCCCAAGCCTCTGCCTCTGATCTGACCCTGCAGCTTCTGATTTGACCCTGCAGCTCCAGGGCCTACAAGGTAGATGTCTATAAATGCCAAAATGATGGTTGAATTACAGCGAACTAAAATGAGTACATTTCAAAATGCTAACACAAGAAAGCAAATAGTCATTTTCACTCGCATTCACACAAGTTGTTTCCGTTTAAAGACTAGAGAATGAATGTGAGATTAAAGCAGAAAAAAAGCAGCCAGGCATGGTGGCTCCCACCTAGAATCCCAGCATTCAAGAGGCTGAGGCAGGAGGATTGCCTCCAGGCCCACCTGGGTTATATAATGAGCTCCAGGCTAGCTTGGGCTACAGTGTGAGACTCTGTCTGAAAAACACAGGCAGACAGAAAGGTCTCCACACTCCGGAATCAGGAACTGACTTTTCCTTCTTCTTTAACTGTTAGAGGAGTCTTCGTTCAAAGGATGCAAAGTTATAATTTAACTCTCAAGTTAACTATAGGTCCCCTTGTCTTTCAAGTCATACTAACAATAAAGTCTTCAATTATTTTTTTAACTAAACAAAGGGAAAATCTTGGTATAAAAAAGATCAAAACACACTGTATGCATGTAGAAAATACCAAAGAATTAAAAAAAAAATTCCTCTCTTTCCTAACACCAATATACTGGGCATGGAAAAAAGTCTGTGAGATATTTATCCACAGGGCCCATCAGCAGGGGCAACACCAGAAAGTGCAAAAGAAGGACGCACACAGGCTTGACAAACACAGGAAGACCACGAGCCTAAAAGGTTCTGGTGATTGAGTTAAAACCTCATTTGAGTACTCGGATAATCATTTCCCTCCTGGAAAAGGATCCTGGGGCTTAAATCAAACCTAATATACAAGCACTGTCTTCTCACTCAATGAAGCAAAGGTGGTGGGGGGGTGCCCAATCCAATGTGAAAAGATTTTTTAAAGCCTGGCACCCCTGAGACACTCCTCTCTTAAGTGCAGCTCAGGTACACAGGAGGAACACCTACGTTAGAGTAGAAAAACTCCTTTTGGTCAAAGGAAAAGACTCCGGAGACCCAGCTTTCCAGTTGTGTGCGTCAATTACTGGACCTTGGGCCATTCCTAAGAAGGCAAAGTCACCTTAAGCCAAGCAAAAAAGAGGATTGGAAGTAGATCCTATGAGGTCCTGTGCCATCAATTCCTCTGTAGAACCCGGAGTGCAGAAGCTTGCAGCCATGCAATTGCCCACTTTCCCAAATTAGCCAGAGATGCATAACTTCCTTTTTTGTCTTTTTGTATCTTTTAAAAGCATGTTTTCCTTAACACTTTGGGTTTCCTTAATATTTTGGCCTTTCTTACTCTTTCTAGGAAGCCTCTTTTCCTGATATATGGCTGGTCATCTTCTATTAAACTGACCGCTAAGTCAGTTTAAACGGTATGACTTTATTGCCTTCACTCTTCCTCCAGGCAGCTGCTGAGATTTACAGCTTGCCTGAGACAGGGGTTTTGCTTTGTTTTGATTGCTTGTTTGCTTTTTTTTTTTTTTTTTTTTTTGGTTTTTCGAGATAGGGTTTCTCTGTGTAACCCGGGCTGTCCTGGAACTCACTCTGTAGACCAAGCTGGCCTCGAACTTAGAAATCCTCCCACCTCTGCCTCCCAAGTGCTGGGATTAAAGGTGTGCGCCACCACCGCCCGGCACTTTATTCTTTTTAATTAATAAAACTGTCCTTGATCTTCTACTTGAGTACATTCTTAAATTATTTTATTAATGAGACTAAGAAGCCCAAAAGGGGACCCCAACTTTCCCTGCATCACTTTTATACCCCCATGTGCACTTTAGTTGAACTAAACCCTCACCAACACTGAAGTCACAGATCCTTTCTTGTGGATCCACAAAGATGTCTAGTATTCACTCAGAGATACACAGATCTTCTGCAGAGATATCACGTGCTTCTTGAGTTTGTTGTACTAGACCATTCTCTCTGGTTAAATCATGCCTCCCTCCAAAAAACCCTCTCTTTCTTAAAAAAGTAATTAATAAGGCATCAATTAACTCCATAAGATGTAAGACTATGGGTTGCCGAACAGTGGACCAAAGCAGGAAACTTGGTAAGGTTGAGTGGGTTGGAAGCTTTGAAACCCAGAGTGGATGGCAGGAGCTTCATCTGCTTCCAACCAGGCCCTGTCACGTGACCACATTTCCTACATAGGAACGTGACTTATAGTCACGTAGATCAGAATGGAGCTTTCCATGTTAATGAGGTGTCTAGATGGGCCCTGAGGGTTTAGCCAGTAAGCTTCCCTTCCCAGACACTCCTTCCTGCAAAAGGTATTTAATCTCTGGTCCACCCTGAGTAGTTGGTATGCACCCATTTTCACCATCAACAGTCAATAAACAGTTTGCAATCAAGGACTGTCTGTCTCATCAAGAATTGCCATGGGGAGCAAGGAGAAAGCCTTAGTCTACAGAGCCAAGTCACCTAAGTCTCCAGGCCAAGGCCTTCTGAGCTTCTAGACTAGAAGCCCTCTGCACCACTAACCTAGGAACAATGGCTGATAAGTTAATGAGCTAAGCTGGGGTCCTCCAACTCCGGGCTCCTCATTGCAAGCCCATGAACCCCTGACTCTCCATTCCTGACTTGTCTGCAACTTCCAGCAGTGAATGGACATCCCAGAGGGAGATGGGGAACCCCAGCTTCGACCTTCCACGTCTTAGGCTGCGTTTTCCCACACCCTGAGTGATGTCTGGTGCTTTCCTCAAGCCCAGCACCTAACAACAGGCATAGGGTAAATGCAGCCTAGCGTCTCTGTGTGTGGCATTCCTACACCCACAATGACGGGCAAAATTCAAAACCACAATGGATAAATTTTTTTTATTCTTTTTTATTTTCCCCAAATTCTTACAGAGATCAACTTTTGCCTTTAAAATCAGAATACACTATGCTTTTGGTTTTGTTTTTTCAGACAAAGTCTTATATAGCTCAGGCTGACTTGGAACTCCTATTCCTCATGACTTTTCAATTCCCAAGAGTTACAGGCATCTGCCACTAAACCTGGCTTATATGTACTTTTAAAAAAATTGTGTATGTGTATGTGAAAGAGACGTGCACATGAGTGCAGGTGCCCACGGGAGTTCAGAAGAGGGCACTAAATTCCCTGGAACAAAAATTACAAGCAATTTTGAGTTGCCCAGCATGGGCATTAGGGACCAAACTGAGGTCCTCTGCAAGAACAGTACCTGTTCTTAATCAATGAACCATCTCTCCAGCCCCTTATATATGGTGGTAGTGGTGGTGGTGGTGATTGATTATCAATCTATAATAGAAATTCAAGTTGAAGAATTACTCAGTTCAGTTCTCTGCTTTAAGTAAACTTTGTATTTTTGGTTGTGAACCTAGCCTTTTAATGGCTGAGCTGTCTCTCTAGCCTTTGTGCAAGTTTTACAAGAAACAACTCTGGTCTGACATACTCTAAGTAGGCAGGCTGTATTTTATCCATTCACTCCTTCTGACCAACACCACAAAGTCCAGACTCCAGAAACTGGGTCCAGAGTTTTCTTCTTTGATGCAGATCGGTGCTCCTGCCAAGCTGGTCAGCTACTCATTTGTGCCTTCGTTTGTGGTTGTGCAATCTGTTTCCTCTTCCTTCATATGCTGACCAGGAATGAATTCCTGGTCACTGCGAAATCTAACTTGGGACTAACATTTCACTCAGATGTCCCACCACTGGGGAGACAGAGAGAGGCAGGCAGATCTCTGTGAGTTCAAAGCCATTCTGGTCTACACAGTGAGTTTCAGGCCAACCGAAGCTTCAAGGTAAGACTTTGTCCCCCATAATGGATGGATGGATGGATGGGTGGATGGATGGATGGATGGATGGATGGATGGATGGATTCTTACCTGAAGAAACCCCTGCCAATAGTTATCTGGAGCAGCAATTTTATTTGTGTGTCAATTGAAAGTACCCATGGGAAGTAATTCACTGAAGAAATCCAGGGAATTCCAGGGGAAGATACAAAGATGGTTGGTTTCATGTCTGTGTCCACATGATATACTTTGTTAAGACAGGTCATTAATCCTTGTAGCTTGCTCCTCCTCAACCCCCAAATCCAGTACTATCTCATTTTACATTCAAGATATTACCCCAGATCTCTCATATCCACCCTCTCCTGCCACACATTATACACACACAGACACACACACACACACACCACACACACCACACACACCACACACACACCATACACACATGCACCACATACACACACTCATGCACCACACATACACACATACACCACACAAACATACATACACACATGCACACATGTACCACACACAACACATAAATGTACCACACACAAACACACATACACTCACATATGCACCATACAACTATATACACACATGCCACACACACATAAACACAGCACACAATACACACAGACACATGTACCACACACACATACAA
>JANHMN010000014.1:20159868-20175038 GCA_030674055.1 Rhabdomys pumilio | reverse complement strand
ACCATACACATATATACATACACACATGCCACAAACACATATACACACCACATAATACACACAGACACATGTACCACACACACACACACACACACACACACATACACACACACACCACCACACAAACACTGATCTAGGTGGCCATACAAACCCTCCTGCTAAAGAATAATCACGTGTAACATTTACTCTCTGTCACAGTGTTTAGTGTTTTCTCCGGACAGACTGCATGTTCCTGCAGTCCACATTCTAGAATATTTTGCCTCTTGCTCAAATGTAAAAAGTGTGTGTGTGTGTGTGTGTGTGTGTGTGTGTGTGTGTGTGTGTGTATTCACACACCTTTCCCAAGTTGGTCAGCTTCCAAGACATCAGACTAAGGGTGTGAGAGGTAAAATATCTCCATACTTCACAGGATGGGCACAGCAGACATGCAGAGCCCAAGGAGTGAGTGAGACAGGAAGAAAGCATGACAAGCCAGCCAGACACACGAGCAGAGTGAAGTCTGCTGTCAGAGCTACTTATACAATTTGGAAGATGAGTTTAAAATGAAAACATGGGTCCTTTCTCCTCAAAATACTGAGAATTCCGGGACTACCACCTGGAATACGTGTCCCTTACAAGCACGGGACCCTGTGTGTCTAAACAGATCACACTCCCACAGTAGCTGGCCTTACTCGGTGTGTGGTCACTGGCTTTGATATCTAGATAAGCAGCAGGCTGGAGGGCTGGAGAGAAAAAAGAGGTGCAGAAATAAAATAAAATAAAATAAAATAAAATAAAATAAAATAAAACTCTGACCAACTGAAGGTTGTTCAGATAGAAGTGAGTTGTGAATGAATTTGCTAAACTCCAGGTCTGCCTCTCACATGTGGACAGCCACAGGCAATTTCCAAGTACTTTCTATTTTTTATATAGAAAATGGGACATTAATGTCACATTGCTGTGATGTTGGTCACTATCATTTATAAAATATTGTGATGGCCATTCTTGGTTGTCAACTTGACAACATCTGGAATTAAGTAAAACCCCCAAACAGCTGGATGCACCTGCCTGTGAGGATTTTTTGCTGAATCACTTGAAATGGGAAAAAGCAGTTTTTATCCAGATCCATGTGGTGAGAAGACACACCTTTCACGCACATCTTTTGAGGTGAGAAGACAGACCTCTAATCTGGGCCACGCCTTCTACTGGATGAAGAACATGAAAGAGAAAAGCTCACTCTCGTTGCCAGCTTACTCCAACCCTCAAAGGCAAGTTCATTCCTTCACTGACATCCTATACTCAAGACCGGCTGAGATGTCCAGCCCTGTGGATTGAACAGCTACTGGATTCTTAGAACTTCTGATGGTACACAGCCATTGCTGGACTAAGCAACCTATAAGTCATTCTAATAAATTATATATACCAGGCAATTTCCAAATAGTCAGTCAGACAGACAGACAGACAGACAGACTGATAGGCAGGCAGGTAGGTAGATAGCTAGATAGGTAATAGAAATAGATTCATTCTACATGGTCTGTTACTCTAAAAAAAAAAAAAAAAAAAAAAAAGACCCAACTAATATAAATATAATTGTCAGCTCCTGCTTCCCAAATGATGCAAATTTTTAAGACACCCTTAGTCCAATCCAGGAGGACAGTTTCATTGTAACAAGAGCTGAAAAGAACTCACATTACTTTGGGGGAAAAACCCCACAACACCACAATTTTCTCCCCTTTGTATTCAGGTTTAGATAGAAGTGAGTTGTGAATGAATTTGCAGTTTACTGAACTGCCAGATACAGCAGAGAGTGATTTCTTCCTGGAAACCCATGCACCACGCCAGGCCCATACTCCAACAGGACCCGCCCTCCCACAAGAGCCCAGGAACCCTTCAAGACAGCCTTCATGGAATTCTCCAGCTTCCTCCTTTCCCACAATTCCTTCCTCCCAAGTTTCAGCAGAAATCCCAACATGTAAATTTATGTACATATTTTTTAAGCCAATTATTTTCCTTTTATGTTCAAAAAGTAGTTGAGGCTGAGTTTTTGTTTTTGTTTTTGTTTTTTAACAAAATACATAGGCTCCAAAATCTCTCCAAGCTAGATTCCCCATCCTTCATAAATGGTTAAAAAAACAAAAATGTCAAGGCACCAACTCTCCCGCTTGCCAAGGCCAGAAACTGCTCTGCAATGTAAATCACTCTTTGAGGAGAAAAGAGAAAACATCAAAATTCTAAAACTGGCCCTCAAAAAGTCATGCTGCGGTGGATGAATGGTTTGTGGAGCTGTAAAAACATACCCTGGCCTTGTATGAACATATCCTTGGCTTTCAAACCTAGGAGCCACATCATTATTAATGATTTGATGTATACAGTGCTCCGTTCTCCGTACTCACTTATCACGCCCACATACACCACAGTACCGCCTCTGGGGGGACTAAGCAAACACACGGAATTCCAGAGGCCTGCAGTTGAAATAGGCAACTTCTTCATTCTGAGTAGCTCTATTTCATGTGGAAGAGGCCTGGAGAGAGCTAAGATTGATTGACAGCCCCACTGTAGGCTAAGTACCATGTTAAGTGCTTCTGTAAATGATAACTCAGCGTTTCTTCTCTGGGAAGCTCCCATTTAAACTCAGGTGACTTTTTCAGGCTCTCATGGCTGATCTGCAGGATGGATGCAATTCCAACTCGTGTCACCAGGCCCCCAGACCTTCTTCTTTCTACTCCCCCACCACTGTGGCTGGTGCAGTAGCTAAGCTAAGGACACAGCTGGACAGCCAACTCCAAACTTCAGGAGAGGACCAACGCTGGAGGTCAGAGCTTCTAACTTGACCTCCTCCATAAGTAGGGTAGCTTTGAGCAAGTTACTTAACTGTGAGTGTCAACATCCAATGCCTTGTAGAGAAATGGCAAAGACTGACTGAATTAACACACACAAAGCCTTCAGGACAGTGTGTGGCGCACAGAAAGTGGACGATAAGCGTTCAATCCTGGGATATGCCCAGAAGCATGTCTGAGGCAAGCCTGGAACTCTGTACTGTTCTTTTGATTTTACAGAAGTGGGATCCATCGTGGGAAGCAACAGAAATTGACAGCCCCATATCTAGTATCCTGACCCTCTGAGATCAGAGTCAAGTAAAACTCAAGCAGCAGGCAGAGCCAGCAGGTGGCCCAGGGCAACCCATGTGGCCTGCTACAGGACTTCCAATCCCTCCCCAGAGTATCACTGAAAGAATCAACACTACAGTTACCCTATCCCTTTTCCTCATCTGGTTCTTCAGAGAGACGCCATCAAATTGGTGAAGCTGAAACCATTTGCAAATTCTAGGGGAGTGTTTCAAAGAGCGCCCCATTCATTCCCCTTTGTAATTATAATAAAATGGTTGGGTGCTGCCAAAGGACTCACCATCTCCCAAAACAATCCCCAGAGCTTCCCCCAAGGGATGGCCACCCGGGAACCAGAAGAACTTTCCCAGCATGGAGCCTGTGACATTTTCATCAGTGACAGAACTGGTTTGCTGTTAAGCTGCATCACAGAGATTAATGGTTCAATTTGCAGCTGCTTAATGGTGGTCTGGGGAACCCTCCCTCCTACCGTTTGGCCAGGCTTGGCCTGTGAATTTGTGGTTAATGGGGCAAGCAGAGATGCTGTTTCTTTCCCCTTGGCTGGGTGTGTTCGCTCTGCTCTGCTTCTCTATCAGCTGCTGTGTCTTAATCTCAGCCTGGCTCAGGTGGAATGTCCCTCCACACGTCCCTGTCAATGCCAGCCATTGAATCTCTAGAAACTGATAAGTTCAGCAAATGCCCAGCTGGCTGCTTCTGAGGAACACATCCCCAAGGAGGTTGATAGCAACAAAAGGCTTAAAGCAAGAACAAAAAAACAATTCTCAGGCTTCCTGGTGTAGAAGTTATCTTGTACAGCATCTATGGCCCCTTTTGTGGCTTTGCTGGGGACACAAGAATCCCTAAGATCTGACAAGAAAGGGCTTTGTTTTACTGGTTAGTTCCCCTGAAGCCTTCTCTCCTCCCTGCCATACTGACACCTTTCTGTTCACTCTCTGCGTAGTGTGTTCCCACTTTCAGAGAAGTGGTCCCCTCAGACAAGCGCTTCTTCAGGGACAATGACATGATCCTACCTTCGTATTTTACCAGATTCCAGAATATTTGGCACAGAAAGCCCAGGAGTATATTCCTTAAGACACAGCTTGTTCAATGATGCCCCCCACAGCTTGGCTTAAGGTTAGCCCTGAAGCTGCCTCTGATGAGGAAGGCTCACTGACAATTTTCCCAGCCATTGGCTGCCTTGTGAGGGGCTTCTCACACTGGGAAGCAGGGAAACAGGGATTACTGACTACTTACAAGAATTGTCAGCGGACTTTGCTTGATGACCACAGGGAGAATGGACTGCCATAGCTTTCTACAGTTCTCTGTTATGGGGTTGCTGGTTCTGGAGATGATTTGGGAACCCTCTCCCATACTTTATTCCTGGGGATTCCGTGTCAGGAAATCGTTATCCCCAACAGGCCTGAAACAAGTGTTGTGGCTTATTCTTAGAGTGAGGTGAAATCCTGCTTTCAGTCACGCCAACAAACACCTTTCGTGACTGGTGCACCTGAGCCATTTGCAGTAAGTTTCAGCTAGTGTTCTGTTTGGATTGGGTGACAGACTTCCACATCAAATGGGGCAGCAGACTGTGTTGGAGCTTTGCCAAGGAAGTCATCTCTCCAAAGGTGCCAGCTTTAGGGGCCCAACCTGAGCCTATGTTTTCTTCGAGCAAGTGTATGTTCACATCCAATGTGTGTCAGTGGGCTATCAATCATTTTCCCCAATGAAAGATATTTGGGGATTTTTAACATACCTTATAATTAAGTAATCAGCCAGGACAAAGTAAAAAACATTGTCACAGGTTGAATTAGGTCTACAGTAATGACTTAACATATAAACCCAGTTAGGACCTTTAAACGTCTCTTCCTTCTGGAGTCTCAATCCCTGTATTAACACCAATAAACTGGGATAGGGGAGCAGCCCAGAGGTAAAACACATTCCTTGCATGTGCCAAGTCCTGGGTTTGGCTCCACCGCTTGATGTGGGGTAAAGTAGGCAGGGATTCTTTAATGGAGGCATTTGGTGTTTTTTAAAGACATAACTTTTTTAAGGACACACACTCTTCCTCCTTCTCTTGGGCATTCTTCACTTGTAAGAAAGCAAACACTTGGGCAACTCTCTGGTTTGCAGAGCCAGGGGTCTTTGGCCAATGACTTACACATGAGTTCCAGGAACAGTCTCAAGTTACTTGCTTAGCTTACACACTGTAAATCCAGTTTTAAACCCCGATAACTTCCTCTTTCTCCACCCTTCATGTTGCCTAGCTCCTTTGCTAGCCCCAACTCTTGGCACACATTCATTTATTCAGCCAATATTTACTTAAGCACCTGTAGACAATGTGCTGACTCAAGACCCAATCTTGTCACTCAATCTGCTTCTGTCTTTGGCCCACATAAATCCCTCCTACACAGAAGTGGAGACACAGTGGTCTTTTGTTGTGGTGGTGGTGTAATTTTGGTTTTTTTTTTTTTAACTGATAAGTGACTTTGAAAACCTTCAAGATCTTGTCCTGTGGTAACCTCCAAGGCCAGTGACAGGCAAGTTATCCCAGGGTCATGGGCAGAAATATTCCCAAAGCAGATTAAGATGCTCACATTGCATAGTGCATTGAACTCATGTAGAACTTTTGAAGAGGTCAAAGGGGAACTATCTTAAGCTAGGTTAACACAGTTCAGTCTGAAAGCAGGGAGAAAGATCTGATCTCACACAAGATGTTCTTGTGCCCTGTTGTGTCTTCCCTGACCTATGCACTCTCTCTGCAGTGATAAGGTTAACTGAGGACCTGAGCTGAGGTTAGAGCCAGAAGGCCCAACAGAGGGACTGTATCTCTGGAGCCAAGGATGTATGTGTCCTCTACCACAGAACAAGGGACCTAGTAGCTATAGCTTGCCAAGTGGGTTTCATGGATGAAACATGTAGATCCACGGAGCAACCATAACGCATATCAGATAAGTGGGCACTGTCAACCCAACAGGATAAGTGCATGGGTTTAATTTTCCATTCCATCTTTATCGAAGGCAGTTGTTCTCAACCTTCCCGATGCTACGGACCCTTTAATACAGTTCTTCATGTTGTGCTGACCCCAACCATAAGATTATTTTGTTGCTACTTTATAACTGTAATTTTGCTACTGTTATGAATCATAATATAATTATATGATATTCAGGATACTTAATACATGACTCCTGTGAAACAGCTGGTCAACCCACAGGTTGAAAACCACGGATCTAGAAGTAAGAACCTTGTTTGTCTCCATTATCTATTAGGTTCTAATTTTAATATGTATGTCAGGTTATTCACTTAGCACCTATGTTTAGTATTTCTTATCTCTGCCTCTCTGAAGTGGCTGGTTTCTTCCTCATTTTCTGCATGCCTAACATAACTAGTGGGGTTGACTAATATTGAATATGTTGTGTACATAATGAACATAATGTAATTCAGGGGTTCAGGGATGACAGATGGTCTGACGTCATGAGTTCCATTCCTTTCACCTCCAAATGCACACCAGAGCATGTGTATGCACACACTCACATGTGCGAATTTTCCTAAATGTATGCTAAATTGTTTAATATGTCTTATGAAACTGATGTGCCCTGTCTTTCTTGTATTACTTGAATAGTAGAAACACAGCAGAAAACCTAGTAAAAAGAGACGTCTTCTACACAGATGTAGGTTATTAAAAAGTACATTTAATGATTATACGCACATGAGAATGTGGGGGTACATGGGTAATAACTGGACGGTAGTGTGTAACATGGGGAAATTCGCTTAGATACAACAGTTATCACTAGTAACCTATGGTTCTAAACTTCCTCTGATATTATATGTAAAATAGTGAAATACTTCTAAGAATTCCAAGGCGGGGTAATTAATGGCAAGACCTATCCTAAGTTTAAAGAATTTGATGAAGGAAACTGAGATCTTGCCGAAACATATGGGTCCTAAACAATTACCATCTCTAAGAAAGAATCTGACAAGCCTGGAGAGGTGACTGAGTGGTTAAGAGTACAGACTACAGACTGCTCTTACAGGGCAGCTAGGTTCAGTTCTCCGATCTCAGCACCTAAGTTCTGAGGCTCAAAACTACCTGTAATTCCAGCTCCAGGGAATCAGGCACCCTCTTCTGGTTTCCTGGGGCACAAAGCCACACACAAACACACACATATCCATATTAAAAAAAAAAAAACTTTTTCAGGATAAAGAGCGTTGGCAAATTAACAGCACACGGTCTATATAAAATTCATAGCAAACATTTTAGGCAATACATTTAGCTATGTTCTTCTGCTCTGTTTACAATTACTGAATGTTTATTATAAATCCACTCAACTCAGTCCAATATAATACAGAGAAAACTGAAACTATTTCTATGTATTCTGCTGGATTTCTCTCACCTTACCTCGCTTACTGAAACAAAACCTGCTATCTTGCTGCTCGTCCACATTTATTCTCTTCCGAGTAGTTGTCCCAGAATCCCAATAGGCCCTCAGTTACTGTGCCAGAGTTTACTATCTTAGGTTCATATTTATACTGTGTATCAGTCTCTCAAAAGAGACAGAGATAGAAAGAAACTTAAGAATTTGCAATTGCTGAGAGTTTTTGAAATTGCAACTAGATTGCAGATTGAAGAAAGGAATGTCTAGGCAAGTTTCAAGAAATAAGAGACCCTCCATGGCTTTCTCACTTAAAATCTGCCAAACCACTCCTGGTCTGGTGAGAGCCGAGCTTTGCTTTCATTAAATGGCCCCACGGTGCAGCTTCCAAGCGCGATGACATGAATAGATAGGTGTTGTTACATTTTATCTCTTGGACTTTACTGAACGGCCCAAGCTGAAGAGGCTGTGACTTGAGCAAGGACAGACAGCATGAAATTTTCAAATGCCAAGGAAAATATTTAGATGGTTCCCGAAGTAGATAAGGGTTCTCTTTTTAAGCCACTTAAATGCTTAAGCAACTAAAAAGTCCTAGATGCACAATAATTGTTCGAGTGAAACTTAAACCAGTTCGGATAGAGCTCTTCTCGTATTCATTACTAATAAAGCCATGGTCCCAGCCAATGTTGCACACTCTTGACTTTAAACCTTCCTACCGAATCTGCTTCTAGGAAGAGCCGTCGGCTCATCTAGACTTGTGCAAACAAAAGCGATGATTCTGATAAAATCATAATGCGTTTTTGTTTGCTCAAAGCCAATCATTTTAATCGCCCTATGTATGTATAAAGAATATTTTTATAGGCTCCGACAAGGTGGCTAAGCAGATTAAGGCACTTGCCTGAAGCCCGAGGACCTAAATTGGATCCTCAGGGCCCACGTGGTAGGAAGAGAAAATCTCCGCGAGAAAATCCTTTCTCCCAAAGTTCCCCTCTGAGCATCTTACATAGGTGTCCCAGGCGTGAGGAACTCACACACAGGCGAAATAAACAAACAGGGAAAGAGCTCCGTTTTAGATACAGTTCTCACTGAGAATTATGAAATCCCTATTGAATTCAGTATGAGTTAATAAATATTGGTAAGTATAGGAACAGTATATGTTGGTATCAGGCTTCGAACCCAGTGGCATCACATCTAGGCGACCCCCCACATGGTTGCCAAGGCAATCGCCATACATACCCAGAATCCACCAGGCTACCACCCTCCTTTACCTGGGAGAGGCTATGTCACCGCCCATATAAAACAGGCAGAACCCCCTGACCTTGCTCTCTTCTTCCTCTTCTTCTCTCCCTCCCCATCTTTGCCCTATCTCCTGAGTAAACCCCACGTGGCACCTTTTGGTCTGGTGTGGTCTGTTCTAAGCTGCGCTCGGACGTATATCAGTATATATGAGAAAGATGGCGATGGGACACCTATTTAAATCTGTTGGAGCTCGAATATGGCTATGAGATCATTTGCCATTAAAGATGGTTCCTTTTAGGTCACTATTTCTTAAACCTATTTTAACTCTTCGTTTCAGTTGGTTCTAAGGCCCGATGTTTAAATATTTAGATTACATATATAAAGTCAGAGGCATCAACGTCCCTGGCGGTGTAGTTATAGGAGATTGTGAGCAGCTCAAAATGGGTGCTAGAAATTGAACTCAGGTCCTCTGTAAGAGCAGTACACACTCTTAACCACAGAGCCATCTCTCCAGCCCCCAGGCCAGTTTTTAATGAAAAAAAGACTATCCGGATGTCATCATTGAGCATTGTTTGATCAAATGCTTTCTTCATTAGCCCTGACTTCTAAAGATTTTCCATGGTTTGTGAGAATTAATTCATCTCCCAGGTACAAAGATTTATTAACAAGGAATATACTGAATACATTCAGAGAAAATGCCAGAGGGCAAGAGGATTTTTTTTTTAAAAATCTCAGCACTGTTTATTGATTGAAAACAGTCTCGTGTATGCTAGAGAATTGTTCTACTGAGCTATATCCCCAGCGACCTCTGAGGAGATTTTGAATCCCCTTTGAAGCTACTTTGAAATGGCTCCCTTACTTGGGTAAGCATGTGCTAATATGGTTTCCTCTCTCTATGCTGAGAGTAAAGGATGTGACGCATTGGTGCCTCCCACGGGATTCCATTCCACAGTACCACAAACCGGACTGTTGCCAGGTTCAAGATCTTGCCTTAGGAGTGCTACTACTGTGGGGCTCTTGGGGCCCTACCCTGCTTCAGAACAGCCTTGTTGGTGTGCTGCCTTCAAATGGGTCCTGCTAACAGTACTCAGCTTCTTCACTCACCTCGATAGTTGGACCCCTCCTCACCCAATAAAGTCAGCATCACTTTCTGGGAACCCAGGACCAATAAGAAGATAAGGTTATTCCCTGCCTATCGGGTGGATCAAGAGTTAATATGCATTTTGAAAAATACACCTAAGTTCAATTAGCATCATCAGTAACAACAGCAACAGCAGCAGCAGCAGCAGCAGCAGCAGCAACAACCAAACCTGAATAAAACTCCCCTGTGTACCGTACGCTAACATGTTGAGGCAGGGATCAGGAAACTAGCAGAATAGATTTTCATTGTTTTTAAATCATAGGAGCACAGCATTTACCATCATCCCTAGGACTGAGAAAGCAGGTTCAGTCACAGCAACATAAGCCACACCTCCAGGAAATCTGCCCCCTTGTGTGGGATAAAGCGGTTTCTAGTCCATGAACTCACCAGGTTCTCACCATTGTCTTCTTGACCCTCCCTCATTTGGAGACTTAGAAAATAAGAAAGGACTTCCCCCAGAGGATGCAAGCTCAGTCTAACACTTACACTCTAAGGCTTCACTTTTCCATCTCTGCACGAGTCACGTAAAGTACAGTCCTTTGTTGATGTTGTTTGCTTTGTTTCTTTGTGGTGGTTGTTGTTGTGTGGGAGAGTAGCTCAGAGTTCAAGGTTATTAGCTAAACTAATGGACGCTGTTCTTTGCAATTCAGTTATCTGGACCCAGCCTTTAAAATGAACCCATTTCCTGTTCTAGCCCATCCCACCCCAACTACCACTCCCCACAACCTCCTCCCCCACCCTAACCTTTATCATGGCCTTTTTCCTTCCTGCACGTCCATGTACTTTTACTATAAATTCAACCTGAATGCTCTCTGAGCCTCTTTGATCATGAAAACCAAGGGTCTTCATGCTGGACCACAGGCCACGCCTAGGCTGAGGCTCCTACTGTGCCTCTCGACCCCAAGCTGGGGCAATATTCCCCAGACTCTACCAAGGAAACTGCGGAGGGGAATCACCAGGGATTAAAACTACCACTGAGCTGCCTCCCACCCTCACACAGTCAGCAGTTTCTACCCACCCTCTCTCTATAAATTGTCCTTCTGTAGTTGAGGCTTCTTCCCCCAAGAGTACATTGTCAGCATCCCAGCCTGGGGCACCTGGAACCAACTAGGGGTCACGGCCCACTCTATTCACTAGATATCCAGTCTCCCCACCCCCACAAAGACAAGCACCTGTGTAAATCACACCTACTCTATGGTCTGTTTTAGTTCCCAAAACGTCCACTGATAAATATTTGTGGAAAAGCAAATCCCTGGATTTCCCTCCTGGCCTGACCACATACTAAGAAGCATTAGAACTAAGCCCTAACAATGGGCACATCAGTAACTCACCGAAGCACCTCATAAACATTGGGATCAGATTCTCTCGTTCCTCCGGTTGCCACAGAGGCCCCTTGCCACGAATTCTGATTCTTCCACTTTATATACTTGCCACAGATGTCTCGTGGCGGGGATCTCCTGCACACCCCTTTATTCCCTGAAGCTCCCCTTCTAGAGATAGCTCCCCCTTCTAGAGATAGACAGAAATGAAGGCTCCATGGTCAGGCTTGGAGCCTGCAGACAGATGAGCTTCAACTCTCTGTGTATAGCAGAAATACCTTCAATGCAGACTTTGGGGTCTTCTATTGTGAGATCTTGAAAAAAGAAAACAAAGTCTTTGATTACCAACTTGTGATTCTGAGAACTGCTCTTTGAGAAACTGCAAACCTCTGGTGCTCAGGGCACAACAGGCTTCCAGTGGACAGAGTGATGGAAAAACACACTCACGGTGATGTTTAGCATGGGCCTATTTTTACACAGTTTGTGTTACATTGACTCTCAGATGGAGTGGCAACCAAGAAAGGCAAGCAATTGTCTCTAAGAGAGGAGAAAAAATTCCTGGCGTGTAGGGAGGGTCTGATTGTACAGTGATGATAAATTAATTTCTGCCACTCGCCACTGATAGTCTCTAAGTAAAGCTGTGTGGTGCAGCCCTGTCATTAGCTTCTCTGCTGGAGCTAGTGAAATGTTAACTCGTAGATAGCCTTTCCTTGCAGGGCAGCACATCACTTACCTACTTTCCCACTGTTTAATCTCTGTCCCCAAAGATGAACTTCTCACATTCCTTTAAAATGACCTGGCTCTTTGAAGCACAGCCACCCATTGCTAAATGCAGCTGTCCAGCTGCGGGATTTATAAGGACCACCCTAGCACTCTCAAAGAGTGAAGGAGCTAGCCTGGGGGTGGAACTCAGTGGCAGAGCCCTCGCCTAGTGTGCATGAGGCACTACATTCAATCCCAGCACTGTAATGATAACAATAATGACAATAATAACAATAATTATCAAAGACTGAAGGAGGCAATATGGAATCACTCCAGAGCTTCCTGGCTACTTCTGATTCCTGACCATAGGATACATAATAAACGCAAGTAGACCTCCCAGGAACACTACTGTCCTTCCAGGTCCCATAGACAGGATCTGAGTAGATAAATAACCCTACCCCAGAGGCATGACTCACACCTAGAAAAATGTCCACGTATGTGTATCTGGTTTTCGTTTAATCCTTCTTATCACAGATGGACACTGTGAGAGAGACAGAGTCTCTTACTGGCCTGGATCTCACCCGTTAGGCTTGGCTGGCTGGCCAGAGATGTCCAGGGATCTGTCTTTCTCTGTTTCTCCAGGATTGGGATTACAATCTCATGCCACCACACTGGCAGGTTTCTCAGTAGGACATAGGATGGACCATGATACTAAGTGATATTCGGCATCCTTAGTCCTGGGACATCAATTACCACACGAACTGTTATACAGCCCCTAACACTGACAACTGTCTCCTGGGAACAGACATGGCATGGAATCCTTTGGAGGAATAAATACTGAGGTTTCTTTCTAGTCACATGTAAGTCACATAATCTGGTTAGCAACCTTCTAATGAGGGGAAAGAACAGGATTCGGATCAGTCTTTGCTTGACAGGAGCACAGGGGAGGCAAGGATTCACAGTAGTTACATTCATCGTTCACCTGAGTGATGGAAGCTCTGGGCATTTGTATTTTAAGGTCCAAATGAAAGATCACGAGCTCACAGGATGTGGCATGGAGTGCAATTTATCAGCATACTAGTTAACCTCTCCAAACTTCCATCTGTGAAGTGGGGCTGAAATTCCCTCCTCACACGAAGATGAAAAAAATTAGCTGAGTCAAGTAACTAGAGAACATTGCTGAGCACAGGGAAGAGGGCTTTCGGAGTCCTCCTTGTTCCCAGCATTGAACCCCAAGACAAAGATGTAAGCTTCAGTCCCATCTTGCTGCGTGACCCTGATCTCCTCCCATCTCAGGACCTCCAGTTTCTTGCTTGTGTGAACAAACATAACCAAACTGACTCTTAGGAAACTTGTCATCTCGTACTATGAGCTAGAAGTTGGGAGCAGGTGAGGACCAGGCACCAATGCAGGAAAGCAGAAACATGGGAAAGCAAGAGGCCATGGTGGGCAGGCACAATCCAGGTCACTTGGCTGCAGCAATCCCAAAGAACACTCTCCACAGGCAACTACAGGCAGTTGTCACCCCAGTGAAGAGCCTGAATAGAGGCTACTACCTTCCCTTGCCTGAATCATCTCCTGCCGAGGTTCCATATTTTCACCCTGCATCCACTCTTCTCAAGGCTTCTTTACTTTCTGTGTTCTTCCAGATCAGAAAGTACCTCTTTCTCCTCTACATTGCCTGCCTCCCCTCAGCACAGCCAGCACCTTCTGAGGATACTGAAAAAACTAAGTGCTGTGAAATGCTTCACTCTGTGGTAGGCACGGCGAACACACCCAGGTTGTCGCTTTCTGAGAAGCTGCCCTGACCACACAGGAGGCTCTCACAAGCTCTCTCCTTGTTTGGAGATGTCTTAACAAATCAGAAAGTCTCAGGGCCATGAGGCTCAGGAATGTGTCTCTGTTCTAGTTTGGTTCCCAATGCAGTCAATTCATTAACACTATAATATTACAATTACGATTCATTTCTCTCAGCAACATCCTCCACAACTGTGGTGGCTGCACCAGGCAGAAGGCAGGCTCTGTTGCAGAACACCTCACAGTCACTCTGGCATTGTGCCCTCTGTGAGTATAGCCAACCACAGTTTCTGTGTCCAGCATTTGTTAATTTCTTCTAGTTTGTCCATAAAAGGAAGAGCCCAAGAGGTCACGGTACGGAGGGCAGAGAAGAGCAAGGCCCACTCACTGCAGACTGCTGAGGGTAAGCAACACAGTCCTGGGCTGAGCATGGCTTTGGCTGCAGGAAAGGGCCAACCACTCCAATCTCAGACTCTGTGCTGGTCAGGAGATAGCTCGCCATACAGGCAGTTGTCTCTGTCTTGTTGGAGGGGAAGGTAGTGTGTACTGGGGAAGTGAGATGGCGTATCCAGCAATACCAAGAGTTAGTGAGAAAGATCTCCAGACCCGAGCCTTGCACTTCTGCTCAGTCTCCCTGTGCTAGCCCAGTCTCTGGCAAAAGCAGGGAGCATGAACTCAGGTCTTCAGGTTCCTGACATAGGCAGAAAGGCAGGCTGGGAGTGGGTGCTTTACTGAGTACTGCATCTACTTCCTTTCTTAAGAGAAATACTTGCTTGTGAGCACACTTCCTTGTATTCCTTAGGTTACTCCATTTTCAGAGGAATCTCCTCCCCTATAGAAAATGCTAAGCAAGCCTGTTTGAGGGTGACAGATCATTGTCCTGTGTGGTCTGATGACAAGACTTGCCTGGCATGAGGAAGAGGAGGGGGACAACAAGGAGCAAGATGAGCTAACAGAACTTTCCATGTCCCACATGCTGTATGGCCAATACTTCATTTCATCCTTGCGACTAATCCTATGAGGGAGATGTTAGTCAATTCCATTGGACAGGTGACGATACGGGACACAGACAAGTACATGTAGCTTGGCCAAGTGGTTTGATCAGGCACACTTGATTATAAATGAAATTTTGGTAGGCTACTTAACACTCTAATTAACATTTATATTTACCTACATAGCCCATTTCAGGGAAATTCCACATTCATCTTCAATAAAAGAAACCACTAAACTGATTTTAATCTTGAAGAGCAAAACACTGATGCCAAATTCACAGCCCACCCTCACGTTGCCCAGTGACTGCCCCACAAGCGGCTAGCAGAGAAACCCTTTTCCTCCATTGCTGCTGCTCCAAAGGCACTGCTAAAACTAGTCCTTTCCACTCTGGACGACGCTAACAGGAAACTCCTCGTCAGCCACTGTCTCAGTAAGGCAGAGTCCTCTTTGGAGCTTCTGAGGTATTTAGTGGTTCATTAATTGCTTCTTGAACATTCGAAGGGGATACTAAGTATAAGGTTTTTAA
>JANHMN010000014.1:20022984-20154868 GCA_030674055.1 Rhabdomys pumilio | reverse complement strand
GGGGGAGAGGGAGAGGGAGAGGGAGAGGGAGAGGGAGAGGGAGAGGGAGAGGGAGAGGGAGGGGGAGAGGGAGAGGGAGAGTTGCATACGCCAACTGCTACATTTCAGGCCTTTGCAAAGCCCTGCCTGGCGTTTCCTGGTGCGGGAAAGGCATGCCTGCACCTGAAGGCAGCACTAGCGTTCAATTTCACTGCAGAAGCCGCACAGGCTCCTAAGCCCAGGATTCAAGAAAAGGTAACAGGAGAATTGGTGCCATCTTGGTTCTCACCCCTTGAAAACAAAATATCAACCTAGAAGACAGGAGGTGGCATCCACATGAATGGGGACATTCCTGCCTTGTGGGCCTCTGTGTTCTGCTAGGGACATAATGTTTGTGGACATGGACCACTGACAATCAAAAGGAAATGCTCTATTTCCGATAGCCTGCTCTCCCTGGGAAATGTGTATTCACTTGTCAAGATAAAACGACTCAGGAAGCTGTTTCTTCACAAGGGCTTAGCTCACAGAGCCCGTCCTCTCCTCTTGTTTGTATTTGGCAGGACCTGAAGTCTTAATTGATTGTTTTAAAAGAGCCACCTGGGCAGACTTGTCCTTCCTATGCGAGCCGTGTTCAAGAGGTTGGAGAATGTTCTACTCATGCTTAGGGAAAGGGACAGGCGTGTAAAAAACCTGAATGGAGATTTCTGCACATTAGTATGTTCTTGACGTCACTCTCCCACCTTTAACTTTTAAACATTTTATAGTGTGCACTGCGATGACCAACAACATAACCATGAATTTCTCTGCGGCCGTTGTCGATGACTCTCATTAGATGGTGGGTGTGCGCTGTCCTGCATAGCCAGGCATGGTTGCCTTCCATGGTGGGTGTTATAGGACTTTCCCTGCTGCGGTCTGAAATTAATGAAAATTATTTGAAAATAATGCCTCAGGTGCACATTGCCCTATTCCTTAATGAGAAATGTATACTAGCAGAGTCGGAAACCTTCTCTTTCAAGTTCTGATCACCGATTTGTGTTATCTAGTGTGCAAGTGCCAAGCTTCCCGAACCATTCATTGCCTTACAGGAGTCTTCAGGTGAAATGCATCCAATCGTGGCTTGATCTTAGCATTGGCCAAGTGGTTATTTTGTTCACTAGGTGTTGAACGACAGATAGATCTGATGAGGCCATAGAGCAGAGCCTTGTGGGTGCCAAATTAACAGCTATGGAAAAAAAAAAAAAACAAGTTTGTACCTAATGGTTCTCCGTACTCACTTTTAGGATAGATGGAAAGGATTGACAAAAGTTTAGACAGGAGCTGTTCTTCCTGGGAATATGACAGCCATGGTAACGGATGCAAATGTCCATGGTGCATCCATCTTGGGGGAAAAACAAAGCAGAGAGGACAGCGTCATATTCCATATAACTGAGGTGCTTAAGGGAAGTTCATCCATCCATACAAGAGCACATAAAAACTATGGAGGTTCTAGCACGGGATTTGGATTAGTCGCTACAGACACTAGGACAAATCTCTGAACCCTCGAAGGCGCCTCAGGTTGTAGGCTATGACCGGGTAAGGTGAGATCACGAGCTAACAAATACTGAATAAATGTGACCTCTCTATCATCATGATACTGATAAAAGGAACTAGAGAAATGACAACTCAGAAGAGTTGGTTCAGGTGGGAAGGGATGAAGACCTCCAACTCACAGGGACTCTCATTTGTAGCTTTCTCTTTCTGCCAAACAAGGGTTCTTACCCAGGGTCTCCAGAGCCTTCTCACTCCCTGAAGCTGAACACACACTTGTTCACGTGTCCGTTCTCCTAAGAACGTCCTAGAGTCCTTCGGGGGTACAGAGACTGCTGAAGTTGGGAATCCCTGCACTGGGATGCACCAGACTCAGCCTGAGTTTTGTTTTGAAAGATGAATATACACAAAACGTCTTCTGTCTTCCTCTTGGTTCAGACTCTGTGGACTGGCCTTTTCTAAAGATTTCCAGGACAAATTAGAAAGGAAAATAAAGCACACACCACAAAAGGAACACCAAAGCCATGTCCACTCTCCTGATTCTAAGATAAAGAGAGTAAACGCGGGTGTGTGCAATGGATCCCTTCCTTCGTATTAGCGCTCGCTCAGGAAGCCATCACTCTCTTTGAAAGATGAATTCAGTCCCAGAACTTGCCATCTGCCTAGTGACTCACATAAATGCACAGCATCACGTCTCTCCTGATACCTCCTGAAGGAGACGTTACTAATAACCAAATCTGGGACTTGCCCAGGCGCTTGCTAACTGGATGGCTAGGAAGAGAAGCAGCGAACAGGTGGACAGGAATGATAGAGAACCAGAAAAGAAGAAAAAAATGAAAAGCCAGCCCGCTAATCTAACAGTAAAAAAGCTTATGTGGATAGCAAGCATGCTAACCAATGATCACATCCTTAATGCTAATGAATTTCATGGGGGGGGGGGGGCATTTCTGGGCACTGGGCCAAAGGCAGGTGAGAAGTACAGATATTTTAGCTCTCCACTCTAGTAGACTCCCTTCCCTACCAATAGGCAATGGCCTTCCTGAAACAAGAAGGAAGAACAAACAAAGGCACGGGATGAGGATGCAGTTGAGTTCGTAGGAGGCTTGCCTACCATGGAAGAAACCCTGGCTTCGGTCCCTAGCACCACATAAACCAGGCATGTAATATACACCTGTAATAGGCACAGGCACGAGCTTCAAGCGTTCAGGGTAATCCTCAGCTACAAAGAGACTTCAAGGCAAACCTGGGCTACATGAGACCCTGTCTCAAAACAAAATGAAAGTAAAGAGCAGAAGCTTTTAGGGAAATTATTCACATTTAATTCGCAATGAATTTTTTATTGGATATTAAGCTCTAGGCTCAACCCTAGAAAGCTAGAAACAGATGAAATTGAGGTCCTGTCTACAAGAAGTTCTTAATCTACAGAATGATATAAATGACAAGCAGATAGTTTTCAGTGTATGCAGCATGTTCTTGTGTGACGGAAAGCCCAAAGAGGAATTTATTTGGAGAAAACACACCCCCTGGCAGACCACCTTCTCCCACTTTAAGTCACCTCTGCCATCTGTCCTGCCATGGCAACAATCACACTGTGTTTCTCCCAGATATCTGGCTTCGTGCATTTTGTGTTACAACAGAATCTCTGAGACTGGGGATTTATAAAGAAAAGGCACTTACTTCTCAATATTCTAGGGTCTGGAGAACTCAAGCTGAAGGGACATATCTTCTGAGGGCCTTCTCCCTGTGTCGTGACATGTGAAGGGTCACGTGGTGAGATCGTACACAGGAAGCAAGAGGAGAAACAAGAGGAAACTCCCTTTTCCAGCAAAGCACTGTATGGTACCAACAGCGACCCATTACCCTCTACTCTCCTAACTTGGTCATCTCCTCTGAGGCCTGACCCCCTCCCCAATACTGTCACAGTATGGGAGAATAAGGGAGATCAGACACCATTGAAACCATGGCAATGCATAAGCCAAAATCACATCAACAACAACAAGAAACCCAGCTCCTTGGATCAAAGCGTCTCGTGGTAGAGTTCTACAACAATTTCTTGATCTTTTGGTTACAGGGACGGGACAGCTATCCTTAGTTGTCAAGTTGACTTCATCTGAGATTAACTAAAACCCAAATAAATGACTGGGCACTCCTGTTAGCGATTTTTTTTCCTTAAATTCAAGTGTTAGCAGTGGGAAGACCCACACTAATCCAGATCTATGAGGTGGGAAGATATACCTTTAATCCAGATCTTTTAAGCCGTTAAGACCCAGCTTTAATCTGGGCCACACCTTCAGCTGGCAGCCTATATTAAAGGACCTGAAGGAAGGCGGCTCTCTCTTTGCCTGCTAACTCTTGCTGTCAAGTCCATTCCTTCACTGGCATTACAGCAGTGTCTCTCAGCCTTCCTAATGCTGTGACCCTTCAATCTAGTTCCTCATGCTGTGGTGACCCCCAAACATAAAGTTACTTTCATGGCTACTTCGCAACTGTAATTTTGCTACTGTTGTGAATCGTTACGTAATTAATGTTGGAGATGGAAGTTTGTCAAAGGGGCTGTAACCCACAGGTTAAGAACTACTGCATTAGAACCTACTTCTTTAGGATCCTGGTATATACCTAAGACCAGTTGAGACATCCAGCCTTGTGGACTGAACAACTATTAGATTCTTGGTCCTTCTGTTCATAGACAGCCATAGTTAGCATAACTGGACAGAATGTAAGTCATTCTAATAAATCCCCTTTATAGATACGTAGGTAGGTAGATAGATAGATAGATAGATAGATAGACATTTAGACAGACTCATTCTGTAAGTTGTGTCTCTCTACAGAACCTTGATTGATACAAGAGACAATACTTCCTTCTTTCCGCCTCTCAGGAAACATGAAAAAGTATCATACTAGAATAACAAAATGATAACACTCTGCTTCCAGAATGCTTTATTCTGCAAACTTGGTTTTTGTCAGAAAGCCACTTTGCCAGAGTGCGAGGTGATCTCAGACTGGTCTGTCAAGATGGGAAAGCATGAACACTCAGTCTGGAGCCTCAGACCATCTTGGCACCAACACACTTATTTGTTCATCAAGCTCCAACAAGAAGCTTCTCTGCAGTTCTATTTCCCAGCCTTATTTCTGTCACCAAGAAAGCCCCACCCTTTATGTGTGGGCACAAGTCCAATCCCAATTCAAAACCACGCTTAGCATTATCATGGGACCCTTTCCAGGAGTCACTGGAAGAAATCTTGGTGTAGCAACAGATTCAGACAGGGAAAAGAGAACAGGATATGCTAGCCCTGGGGTCTACTGGAGCAGGGCTGGGGATAAAGGAGCAGAATCAGAGAAAACAGCATGGGTGTTGGCAAAATGCCTGGCTTCTTAGACGTGAACTTCTTGGAGCTATCACTGGCCCACCCTTGCATGCCCACTTGTTTCTTCTTGAAGCTCCCAGATCTGTGCTTCCAGAATCCTAAACCCGGACCAGGCAAATGGAGACCATGGACAGTCAACAGGGATGTCCGCACTGCTGCTGCAGGAAATGAGAAGATTCTGGTCCAAAGTTAAGACTGCGTGTGAGCTTTCCAGCTACCGTACACACGTACACCAATACTCTTTACCTACTGAGTGGCATCAGTGTCCGATGAGTTGCCGACACCTCACACAGGGGCTCACATCCCTCTGTTCCTCCTCCATTTGGGCAGCACAGCTCTTACAAGTAAAGTCCTCATCAGTACTTGCTGAGATTATGGCGCTCTAAGTGTGCTCTCCCTGCTCACCCATCCATCCCCAAAGATCTCCATCAGAGCCGCCCTCAAAATAACCTCATTCTGCTAATGCTTAAAACGCCACTGCATACCGAATGCTGTGGCTTGACTCTGAAATGGACGCCAGCAGAACGGTGTGTTGGAATCCCAGTTGGTGGGACTACTTTGGGAGGCGGAGGAATCTATGGAACATAGGGCCTATTCGGCAGTGAGGCCGCTGAGGAGTGGGCCTCTCTTCTGGGCGAGGTGTGCAGCCAGCTCCCACTGGCGGCTTTTGTCACCATGGATGGAATTCCCCACCACCGTGGTGGACCATACCTTCTAATCTGTGAGCCAAAATAAACCTCTTCTCCTTAAAGTTGATTCTGTTGGGTATTTTGGTTACAGCCATGAGCGGAGTAACTGATGAATCAAATGAGACACTTTCTAATCCACACTTCTCTCTAAACCCATGGGCCAGTACCTCCCACCACCCCGCACCACAGTAACCCAGCTTGTCTCCTAACTAAATACAATGGTGAAGTCAGTCACAGCAAAATGGAAGTTTTACTAAAAGGATGTATAGAATTTGAGACAGAGAGACAGGAAGCATGGATGTTAGGAAGTGACCAAAAGCAAAGAGAGACATAGCAATTCAGCGGGTATGTCCCCATTGAGACGAACTTCCTCCATAGCTGCTGTCCACTCTTGGGTTCAGAGCCAAGCTCCAGGAAAAACACCTCAATGGTGAACTACAGCTTGGAGCATGGTTATACCGATTTCAGGTTGAACGTGACTTGTTCAGCTCCCTACTAGGAGGAAGAGCAATGGATAGTCTTTACAGCCATTAATACAATGGGGGGCTGGCAGGTACAAAGAGAGGTGTTCCCCCAAAGAAGTCAGTATAACATAAGGAGGGAGGACAGAAAGGGGCACATGAAAGCTAAGGGTCTTGGCCACCATTTTTCTTCACACTTGAAGTACGGCACCCGCATACACACACTCACCTAGCACTACCACCCTTCCTGCTGCACCCCAACTTTTCCATGTGGGCTTAGCTATGATATTACCTCCTCTGATGAACCTTCTTTGACTCCACAGTGTTTAGACGCTTCATCTGCATCTCTTCCTTACTGCTCACATGAAGCTAAATTCGTTTATCTTTTTTTCTCTTCCACAAATGGGTGTTAAATGGCCACTTGGGAACCAACAAAGGAACTGGCTTACCATGGGTGAGCCTGGGAGAAAATGTAATGGAGTGTAAGAAAAGTTTCTTTAAATAGTCACCGATTAAAAATGATATGGGGGCTGCTATATAATCCCATTTTCAATAACAGAAATAGAAGCTTCTCTGGCAATGCCTAATTTAGTCTGCCTGATCCATACACCATATTTAATTTGCATACTGCACCGCAGAACCAAATTCCCACCCCCATGCCTACGTCATCCCTTCTGTAACTCAGCACCCTGTCATAGCGACTCTTCCAGAACCAGAACAAATAAATCTCTAGAGATTTTGTTGAAAGTCTTAACCTGTAAGATGTTACTACTATTTAACTCATTGTCTGCAAAGAATTTCAACTTAATCTGTAGCCAGACAGGAAGATAATCTATCTCTACAGCCACCTGTGTGCTTCTGAGAACTAGCCCCTTATTTTAAGCATGTTCTTTCTTAGGCTGGCCTGGCTCTTGCCCAGATCCATTTCTTTAGAGGATATTACAAATTTATTGCAAAAGCACTTACTAAGTGGATCATTGATAGTCTTAATAACGTCATTTAGGAGAGGACTAATCAGTAATGAGTGGGCTTTGTTAGGCATGGAGCCATCTTAAGAGAACAACATGTAACATCGGAAACTCAGGAGAAAATTCATCTAGCAGAAGCAGTAATGGGCGAGAGAAAAGCATCCTGGATCTATTGCTGTTTTTATCCCCAAAACTAGAGCCTAGAGATCACGATGCCATTGTGAGTTCATGCTTTGAAATCCTTCCTTCCCTGCAGTCTGAACACAGTGATCACAGGAAATATTTTAAGAGTATATTTAAAACATAATTTTTAAAAGCCATATGCATATGTATATATAAAGAGCAAACAAATATCTATGCATCAGAAGCTGAACAGAGAGAAAACACATCAAGTTACTAAGACTATGAGCTTAGTGTGTGCTGGAGGCAGCCAGAGATGGGGAGTCAAGGTGCCCTAAATAAGGCGAGCCTGAATCTAGATTTATTGCCTGAACCTGAATACAGTAAGAATTCCTGCCTTCAAAGAGCTGTAGCTGCAACTGAGACTGGGGCTCATATGAAAATGAACCTCCAAAGTCAGGAACAGAAGTATAACAAGGAATTGAGCTAACTAGGCAACTGGCTGAGTGACTAAGTCTGGAATAGTTCTATGTCATCACAAGATGGGCACCCAGTCTCACCAGCATAAAGCCAGGCTGTGACCTAGAACCCTAAGACCTAAATGGGAACTATTTTAAAAGCTTCTGGACAGAACAAACTTTGCAGGGAGGAAAATACACGAGAGAAAAAGAGAAAGATTGTAGGACATCATTCCAAATAGATATTGTGTAACCAAAATTCTAAAACTAAGAAATGGCACTGAAAAAAACAAAGACTTGGGATAAATGATAGTAATCGTCGATCATAAACGTGAATCTAAAATAGGCATAGTTGGGATCCTCAAAAAGGAAACAAAAACTATTCGTGAAGAGATCATTAACTCGTGAAATAAAACAAGTAAACAATGAAACAGGAACAGGTAGATATAAAAAGAGAACAACTGGAAATCCTGGTAATAAAAAGTATGGGATTTCTGTAAATGTAGGAGGTGGAAGCAAGAGGATCCTTACATTTGAGGCCAGTCTCAAGTACATAGTGAGAACCTATCACAGGGAGGGGGTGAGACAGAGAGGGAGGGCGAGCACAAAGAGTGTTTGAATTAAAAAACATATTAGGTAAAATTCACTCTGTCTTCAATATGAAAATTTCAGTAATTGAAAGACAATATTAAAGAATTTGCTTATAATATGGCACAAAATTGAAGAAACCAATCAAGCAAATATGCAGTAGCAGTTAAGTGGTCTTAATATGTGTCTCAGGAGTTGAAGAATGAGATAAACACCTATGAGTATTCAAAGACACTGAGAACTTTTTAGAGGACTGGGAGTGGTGACTCACGCCTCTAATCCCAGCACTCTGGAGACAGATGCAGGTGGGTTTCTGTGAGTTCTAAGCTAGCCTGGTCTACAGAGTTTCAAAATAGCCAAAGCTACATAGCGAGACCCTAACTCAAACAACCAAATATATATAATAAAATCATATGGATTCTCAAAGTTACCTTGAGTACCAAAGAAAATACATTATAGTAAACATACAACAACAACAACAACAAAACAAAAACAAAAACAAAAACATTTTATAGACAAAAATGTTACAAAGAGGAAACTTTAAAGGCTACCAAAGAAGAAAAGACAGGTAACCTCCAAAGGCGACAAGTAACTCCTATTTGCAGTGAATTAGAAAACAGCAGACTAATCTTTTTACCACACTGAAGTAAAACAGCTGTCAACCAGGGCTTCTATACCCAGATAAACTATCATTTACGACATAAAATAATTTTTAGGCAAAAAATGTAACCTTGTTACTATTCACATGACCAAAGGAAAAAATTGCCAAAATTTCTTCTTTGTCACTGAGAAGAATTTTAAGTCCAGGGGAAAAAGTCATAAATTTGATTATTATTATTATTATTTTTGTCAAGTAAGTATAGAATTTGAAAGAGAAACTTCAAATGCCCAAATTCTGAGTTGTAAGATATACCATTTATTTGCAACATCCTTTTCATATTAATAATTGATTATACAGCCTCACTGGCCTACAAAACATGAAGTTGGGCCAATTGGAGTGACTCTCAGGGTACACAGAATTTTTCTAGGGATGATTATTAAAAATCAAATCTTGAGTAGCATCTGAAGTTTTTGCTTCTGAAGGTTAAAAAAGACTAGGAGACCATATTTCTGATAATTCTGTTGAAGGTGATGGATTGCAGATGTCTGTCATGCTGGCAGGAAGAAAGAACAAAGGTGACGTGAACCAGGTAACCCTGGGGGATCTGACCACCAGACCTAGATCCACAGGTTCTGGGAAAGTTCTGGGAACAATGACAGAGCTAATTAATGAGTAAATGCTTGTTAACTGTGAGTCTCACAACACAAAGTGAGAGTCTTGTTCTGCTGGACTCAGGGAAGACTGGAGGTTATCTTCTTTTCCTGGCCTCAGTTTCCTCGACTATAAAGCAAGGTTGCATCAATCCCATTTGACTGTAAGGTCCATTGCCTTCTGAGTCAAGTAATGGGGCATGGACATGTAATTAATTCCGTCATTATGCTTGACTGAACAAAAGAACTATCCGTATCCCTCTGGGAAGGGCAGGGAAAGTACTGCCTAGGTAGACATCAAGTTGGGACTCTGTTTGGGGCCAGCCTTGACTATCAAGGCTGCATTCAGCCGACCCAGGTGTTACAAGAAATGGCAACTCTGTAACCAGTTTCCACCTTCCTGGCTCGGCACTTGTGAGGAATTTAGCAAATACAGAAACGGGTGAGTAAAGGCAGAGTTCTTCCCATTGCAAACAAACTTTCAGCACTGCATCCGTGACATCAAAACACTTTGAGACCAAGGAGTAGAGTAAAACTTTGACTCCCGAGCTGAAAAACAAAAATCTTGGACTCTGCCCCGAACTACAAATCCGGAAAGACGTAGATCCCTGTGAAGACCAACAAGAGGAACATATAGCAAAACAACCCTCAGAGAACAACTGGACCCATCGCTTAAAATCTTATTTCCGGAAAGCATGGGTGCCTTCAGCAGAGAATGCAGCTGAGCTGTCAGCCTCGGTGCTGGAGCCTCCTGCATTTGCAGCTATTTCGTAGGAAGCTTTATTTGTTCTGACATTCCTTTTATCGACACTTGGGTTACCCCTGCACTGAAGACTCCAAGCTGTCTTGTTTAAAAAGCTATCTGCAAGAACCCAAATGACTAACCTCCAAAATGGGTGTTAATTGGGCCTTTGTTGATGCTGAACCCAAACATGATAAACTATGGTACTTCTTCTTCTTCTTTTTGTTTACCTATTGGCCTTTCATCCTCATTGCCAGTCCAAAGTCCAGGGCCCTTCTTGCTTAGCTTGAGTTTTGTTTTGTTTTCCTTTCCTGTCCCTTTCCAGCTTGTGTTTGGGGCAAGAAGAGAGCAGGGAGGCAGAAGTACACTGGGTCTTTCTCTCACTTCAACTGACAGTAATTACAGGGTGTAAATCAGGCTGTACAGTGTCTTCAGGAAGAGAAGACTTAAGAAGGAAGCTTCTCTGTCACTCCTGAACCCTTCCTCCTCAGCACAAAATTGTTTCCATTAGCTAATAAATGCTCCGACTGCCTCTGGCCCAAAACCTAGTTAACTGTGGCCCAGTTTCCCTGGGTGTTGGCTGAGTGCTTACCTGGGGCTGAGAGCCAAGCAACATATGACTGACACTAATTCTTTTCATTATCTTTGTTCTCATCGGCCGTTTCTGTCCTACAACCAAATCACATCGCCTGTCCAGATTCTACAAGGTTCCCTGCCACCGAACAAGACTTTTCTGGTTGTGAACCGGCATGACTTCAGAATAGGATAAGAACGCATGGAGCTACTGCAGAACCCACCATGCAGAGACATGCTGCCCCTAGGTTCCATTCCTGATCCTTGGACCTGCTACCACTACCACCGTTTGACAAAAATGGTTTTTGGATTCAAGGCAAAGGATTCAAGATTTAATGCATAACCTCAGATCCTGCAACTTGCAATGTAGACCAGGCTAGCCTGAAACTCAGAAACCCACCTGTTTTTGTCTCCTGGGTGTTAGAATTAAAAGCACATACCACCACGCCTGTGGTTCAATGCAATTTCTAGTGTCCCTTTCAATTCTTATTCTTTACTTAGAGCCATTTATAAAGGCGACTTTGAAGAAAGGAATTTGCTAAATGGTGGAGTTTTCCTTTAAGCTCTCCGTGATAGACATGGTATTAATTTAACATGTACTCCTGAGGCCTTCTGGGGCTGCATGGACTTTCTTATGGGCCTGCTGCCTGCAAACTTGCCTCTGAAAGGACCAGCCTGGAGCCTCTAGAGCAAGAGTCAGGAGACAGGAAGTAAGGTTCATGTCACTATCTGAACTGGAAGCAGAGACATCTGTCTTAGACTGGGAACCAAAAGCTCAGACATCACGACATCACTGCAGACTGATGCAGAGGTGCTTGCTGTGACTTCTGTCGTACACCTGGACATTTTGTTTCCCAGCCTTTTGTGATATTCTTGTCACCAGGCCAAAGGCTTCATCAAAAGAATAAAGCTAAGACTCTACCCTGGCCATTTTTTTTGTTATTAATAGTAATAATTATGGGCTTCCTATAACCAACCACTGAGCCAAAGCCATAAAACAAGCAGAAATTGGCCCAGCCTTTCTAATGGCTCATCTCCCTAAAGATCATTTTAAGTATTCAGCATTAACCACTCAATAAATTCTCATGGAACCGTTTCTATGGGCGTGGAAATAAGCGGTGTGTTTGGTTTGTTGGGGATGACGAATTCATTGCATCCCTACCCTCAAGGAATTTGCCAGGATAGATACAGGCATTAAAAAAAAAAGAAGAAGAAGAAGGATGTTCCTAAGTACTGTCATGGAAGACCAAGAGAAGACAGGAAGCTGGTCAGCTTCCAGCTGCAAGGGTTGACAAGAAAGGGCACTGTGGTCCTTTATCTTTGTGGGTGTCTTGTGCTTATGAATGAGAAGTCTGTCTCTACCCCTGGAATTCACTGAGCCTGCTGGTGTCATGACCTCTTTATTGTCTCCATACTATTTGGAACCATGTATCTTATGCAATGTCCCATTAGTCCACCGCCCATGCCATTTTCACTATGAAAGGGGAAAGAGAAGAGCAGAGATCCCTGAAATAGTATAGAATAGCATCCTACCTTGGGCTTGAATCTGAAATGTTCCCTTCAGGTTTGTGTTTTTGAATGCTTGATTCCCAGGGTTAGGGATGCTATCCCGAAGGCTAAGTCCTTTTAGGAGTCCTGGCTAGGAACATTAAGTGACTAAGTACCAGGGTCTGAAGGCTGGACTGTGACTGGTTCTGGCTTGTTTTTTCTGCCTCCTGATCTGCCACCGTGTGAATGAGCCGTGGCCGAATGATCCTGCCAGCACAGACTGGATCCTAAGACACTAGGTTTTGTTTTTCCTACCACAAGTGACCAGGACCCAACCTTCACTTTACTTTTCTGCTGACATGACAAAAGACTGACCAGAAGCAAGTTGGGGGAAGACAGGATTTACTTGATTTATACTTTCACATCTCAGTCCATTATCGAGGGGGGTCGGGTCAGGAGCTCAATCAAGGTAGACAGTAAAGTGGAGAGCATGGAGGGACACTGTTTACTTGCTTGCTTTCCTGGCTTTCTCAGAGAGCTCTCTCATGCAGCCCAGGCCCAACTGCCTGGGGATGGCACTGCCAGAGTGGGCTCAGCCTTCTCATACCAAACATTTGTCAAGAAAATGACCCACAGGCCAATCCAATGGAAGGAATTCTTCAATTGACATTTCGTTTTCCCAGGTGACTCTGTGTCGCATTGTCAAAAACTATCCAGCACAGAGCATCTGGAACCATGGACCAAAATAAGCCTGCTCTCTTAGTTCTGTCTATTAAGTATTTCAATGTCAGTGATGTGGAGAGTAACAAATATATTTAATAATAGGCCTCTCTAGCCGATTGAAATCTGATGAGGGTCCCAGAGACTCATAGCCTATGGTTGTCTTCACTTCTTTCCTATAACCCGCCTCCCTGTCTGCAATACACTCTCATCACACATCCGAGGACCACAAACATTTTTCTAGAACTTTCTCCGAATGCTCTGTTCAAGACAGACCTTCCCATCCCTCCCCTACGCCAGCCTCTCTGACTCACTCATGACATACATCTTATTTTTATCCTTGGTCTTCCAAGCCAGACCGGGAGCTTCTTTAGGGTATGGTTAAACCTACCTGGGTCCCAGTGACACCCCTGATACTCAGCACAATTCCCTGCATGTAGGAGATGGAGAAACAAGATGAGAATGAATGAGAGAAGACTGTGTGCTTTTATCCCACTCAAAAGAAGCCAGGACCTAAAGGAAGACTGTCCCTTCCTTGTGTGCAGGTGGGGTGACTGGCCAGGGTGGGCAGTCAGAGACCCTGGAGTTAGCCCTTTAACTAGAGGACACTAACAAAGAAGACAGTGGGGATGGAGATGTAGCTCAGTTAGTAGTGTGCTTGCCTGGCATGCACTAAGCCCTGAGTTCAATCCCCATCACCAGATAATCAGTGGTGTGTGCTTGTAACCCTTGCCCTCAGAATGTGAAAGCACTAGGAGCAGAAGCTCAAAATAATCCTTGGATACATAGCAGGAAGGTGGAGAGAGAGAGAGAGAGAGAGAGAGAGAGAGAGAGAGAGAGAGAGAACAGGAAGACAGACAAAATATTGTGTGATAGAACCTGGAGGCCTCCATGGCTGCTACCTCAATTCAACACAGCCCCTGTACCACCCCACAGACCCTGGCGTTGGTAGCCAGAGCTCTAAGCAATTTGGTCTTAGACCAACCCCCCATTAGTCTGAAACACACAGAAAGCAGCAGGGTTGGATGGCTCAGGGAGACTGGGAAATACAGTGGCGTTTCTTGTTAATCAGCAGGAAACACAAGCTCCTGTTTGGGGCAAGAGGGGAAAAGGCACTGAAGGTAATTTATATCTGAAGCAGTTTAACTGCCCGTGGGAAATGTACCAGTGGCGTCATCCTAATTCACAGCAGACCCTGATGTTTTGGGTTGTTGTTTTTTTTTTTAATCAGTTTCGTTCTGTTTCCTGTTAGAAAAAAAAATTTTTTTTTTCCAATCCATTAGATTCTCCCAAGAGTTGATAAAGCTTGGAATCCTACATATCTTGTGAGAAGTAATCAAAACTCCTAATTAAAGATTTGTTCTCACAGTGCAGCCTTGAACCTGTGCCCTTTGGCTCCATGGCTAATTCATTTTGATTTCCAGCCAAAGAATAAATTGATGTGTGTAGGAGGAGCTAGTATCAGAATTTATTAGCCATCATTTCTGCTTTGGAAAGGGAAATATTCTTGCTGTAACCGAACAGCTGCGAGTCTGTTGTGCATACCTGCGACCCTGACACCCAGCTCTGCAGTGTCACATCACAGCTGACGGTCGGTGTGAGGTGCCTGAAGCCTCGCCTGGATCCATCACCAGTGACCCATCAGTCACTCTGGCAAGGGAGCCAGGAGCAGCTTGCCAAACAGGTCACCGAACCTAGCGATGGGAAACTGGAAGTGGGCCTGACACAGACAGCTTGGTCATTTCCCTCATTTTAAGCAGATAATCCATATTCTGAGGTTTGGAGGGCTGCCTGGGATCTGCTCTCCACAAAAGCAAACTGGATAGCACAAACGAAGGCAGAGATGAGCCACCTGCTCATTCCCCAAGGCGGACTTCATCTTCCTCCTAAGTCAAAATACTTTTCCAACCACAGGTCTAAATATTTGGAATTGGAGGCGAGGTTGGAACATGTAGTCAGGTCTAGATATACACGGGTATCTGTCACCTCATGCTCAGCTCTGGCACACTTGAGAGACACTCTGTCACCTCACATAACTGGGAAGGACAAACTTTTTCTAAGACTTAGATTTGTTTTCATTTTATTTTATATTATTTTACTGTATTGCCATGAGGTCTGTAACTCCTGGGTTCAAGTCACCCTCCTTTCTTGGTCTTCTCTTGGTCTTTTCTTGGTCTGTAGTTAATGCTACAGGCCTGCACCAGTCAGAAAAATATATTTTATATGTTGTGGATAGCCCTGGTCTTGTATTTTGATGCTAATTCTGCTTTCCTGGGAGGGGCTGCAAATGAGAAGTGAATCAGTACATAGGTGACTTGTGAACCTTCTGCCCGTCTTTATTTGTAGAATAAAGGCTAGAGCCAATGATTGGGCAGTAGAAGGGGAGTTTGGGGGAGAGAGGAGGACGACAAGGAAGAAGGTGGAAGGACAATGGAGGAGAACCACGTGGCCTGGAAAAAACACAAGTTATGAGGGATCTCATGGGTGGGGAATAGAGTAGTGTAGCAGTAATTCTGCCCAATCTAGGCATGCAGTTTGTACTTATAATATTTGAGTTGTATTTTTATTGATCGGGCCTTCTAGGGTTGGAGATCTGCTGGGACATTTATAGACTTTCAGTATTGCAAAGTGTCACTAGCAAATGTAAGTCGTGGTAGTATCTGAAGGTTCCCGAGGCTGACCTAATTGTGACCTAGAGGAAGAGAAGCTCCAAATTCAAACATCAATGCAGCACTTGTCTCCGGCCTTTTCTTTTTTAGTAACAATGAAAGCACCACTTTGGAGACCTTCGGAGACCACTTGGAAATTTCTGGAAAGTGAATGATGTAAAAGCTTCCTTTCTGCAACCAAGTGTCGGTACATCTTATGTGTTCATAAAGAGGTTTTGCGGGTAGGGGGAAGGGTATGGATAGATGAAAGGAAACTCTGGAGTGGGAGCAGCAGCAGGCATTGAGAGACTGAGAAGAGTCTGCCCAAAGGATGACCTCATATCATTCTCTGGGAATTCCAGAAGATCCCTCCATCTTGGGACTGGTGGTTTCCTAAGACAAGGGGGACAGTTGATATTGCATGGGTATCCTTAGTAACCAGGAAGAAGCACACCTGTGAGTCATCTCTCTCCATCACCCACCAGTAGTTTCCCCAGCACCTAATGTTAATGTGCTCCGTAACCCCAGAGGAAAACAGACTGTGGAGAGATAGAAGGGAACGAAAGTTGAATAGGCCAGGCGGCCAATTCATTGATCTTCATATTCTGTTCTACAATATACCAACAATTTCTTTTGAAGACAGATTCTTAAGTATCCAGGCTGACCTAGAACTCATTATATAGCTAAGGATGCCGTCGAACATTTGATCCTCTTGCTTCCACTTTACAAATTCTAGTATTACAGCTGTGGTGGTTTGCAGATGCCTGGCCCATGAGAAGTGGCATTTTTAGGAGATGTGGCCTTATTGGAGAAGGTGTGGCCTTGATAAAGGAAATGTGTCAATGTGGAGGCAGGCTCTGAGGTTTTTCATACATACATACATACATACATACATACATACATACATACATACATATGTGTATGTGTATGTATACACACACACACACACACACACATGCGCTCAAGCTTCACCCAGTGTGGAACTCAGTATCTTTCAGGCTGTCTTCGAATCAGGATGTAGAGCTCTTAGTTCCTCCAGTACCGTGTCTGCTTAAGATGTTAGAGATGCCAGAACTGTGGGATATCTGCCAAAGAAAGCTGCTCACAGGGAGCGGAACCACACCAAGAGAAAGAAGTGTGTTCCAGTCACCAAAGCTGAAAGGAATTGGAGATCAGAAGAATGCTTTGACATCAGACATGGAGATTCAGAGATCGGAGTCTGACCAGCTGGCTTTCTGTCTTGCTTCAGTCCAGTATTTCCTTACTATGCTCCCTTCCCTACATTTTGGAATGGTAATGTGTATATGTATGCACACATACATACATGTTGGAAGTATGTGAACTGCTTTATTATTTTGATTTTATAGGGAATTACAGTTAAGAGACTTCATGAATCTCAGAAGAGACTTTGAACTTTGGACTTTTAACATTGTTGAGACTGTTAAAGACTATGGGGACTTTTGAAGTTGGACTAAATGCTTTTTGGATGACTCTATGGCTAGATATGGCCCCCATAGACTTGTGTGTTTGAACAAACCTCTGGAGGCCAGGGAGTAGAATCTGGTGATTTAAGTATGTATGCTTGGTCCATGGGAAGTGGTGCTGTTAGGAGGTGTGGCCATGTTAAAGGAAGTGCGTCACTGTGGAGGCGGGGCTTTGGGTTCCCATATATATGTGCTCCACCAAGTGTGAAAATTAGTCTCTTTCTGACTGCCTTTGAGTCAAGATGTAGAACTCGTAGCTCATCCAGTACCATGTCTACCTGGATGCTGCCATGCTTCCTGCCATGATGATAATGGACTAAACCTCTGAAACTGTAAGCCACAATTAAATGTTTGCTTTTATAAAAGTTCCCTTGCTCATGGTATCTCTTCACAGCAATAAAACCCTAAGATAACAGCCATAAGCCCCTACACCTGAACTATGTCGTGCTGGGAATCAAGTCAAGGTTTCACGTCTGCTAGACAAGCACTGTCCCAACTGAACCTCACCTCCAACCCCATTTATGTATCTTAAATGCCTAGTGTGAATGTAAGTAGAATGATTTTGTCAAAGAGTAGCACCCTTTTAGAGCTATTCCCCAATAATCCAAGTCATATGACCTTGGTTCTTTCCACCTGAGTTACAAGTATGCCTAGATGGCTCACCCGGCAATGCTCTATGAAGAGGGAACCCCAATAGGACACAAAAAAAGTGCAGGAGTTGAGACTTCTCTGGGTGATAAAAGCACCACCCTCCATCACACTCACAACCTCCTCTTTCTCCTTCGACTCCCTTTCTCCTCCTCTTCCTCCTCCTCCCTTTCATCATCCTCCTCTTCCTCTTCTTCCTCCTCCTTTTCCTCCTTCCCCTCCTTCTCTTCCTCCTCTTCTCCTTCTTCCTGGAGATAGAGGCACTGAGTTTACTGACTCCTATAGACATAGAGCTGAACCCAGCCTTCTCGCAGGGATGCCACACACACTATGTATCCTTTCTGCCCCAAACTCACCCCTAAGGTTCTGTGAGGAAGGATATGCATTATGTCACTGTCGGGAGACTCTAATTGGCTGCTTTCTAGGGCTTCTCAATTCTCTAGATCTCAGTGAAGGCAGAAAGCAGGCCCTTGTTCTCCTCCAGTTCACTTGCCTCCCCTTAGCACCCCATCCAAGGTCTCAGGCACCCCTGTTGAGAGAAATAGGTGAAGAAATCATTGTAGGATTAGTGTCATAAAGCTCTCTTCAGCTTCCCTAGAAATTCTCCACCTTTGAGCAAATGAGCCGTGGGAGAGTTTTAGAAAATCTTCCCTGGGCCAGCAAGATGGCTCAGCAGTTACCCTTCAGACGGATGATCTGAGTTAGATCCCCAGAATCACATAGTAGAAGAAAAGAATTTACTCTTGCAACTTTTTCTCTGACCTCCACAGATATGTTTACACACACACACACACACACACACACACACACCCCTCATAACTAATGAGTCAATTAATATTTTTTTTAAAAAAAAGAAAATTAGTGAGAATAGCAGTGCACACCTTTAATCCCAATATTTAGGGAACTAGAACATGACAGGCAGGATTCCAGCCTTGTTTCCATCTGCCTTCCAAACATTGGCCCATTGCCACCATGACAGGAATCCAGGAGGCATCTCTTTCCCTTAGCACCTGTATCCCAAGATGCTACAGACACGTTCCCACCCCTCTGAAGATGATGACAACCATAACATGGTATTTTCTGCAAAAAGGCATAATACAGGAGCGATTCGGGGTGGTCAGAAAGGTTGAGGCCAGGACTGGTTTATCCCTGACACAAAGCAGGGCTCTAGGTAGAACTGGTTAAATGTGTCAGACGATAGGAGAGAGTTCCTCAGATACACAGTCAGCTCAGTGATGAGTGTCACCAAAGCACCCCAGAGAGCTGAAAGAAGCAGCCATGAGAGGCAGGGAGGCTGCAGACAAACCCAGCACAACTCTGCATAGGAGAGGCCATTATCTAATTGTCTAAGAGATGGGAGAGGGTGAGAGAAGCAAAAGGAATCCCCTTGCTATGTACTCTGGTCTCTTGTCACTTCTCAGGCCCCTTCTCCCACAGAGGCCATGCAGTACCAGAGCTTAAGGAAGGAGCTTAACAAACCATTGCAGCTAATTAGGAAACTCTTGCTTTCTGTCTCTCTGGTGTCTCTGCCCTTAGCTCCCTTGCTAATCAAATATATTTCTTTATCTCAATATGTACATAAGGCTTTGTTCTAGCTCTGTGGGAGATACAAGACATATCAGTTATGTCCCCTGAAGTTGTGACCCCTGACCTGCTGTTTCCTCACCAGTCTGGAAAGCAAGAAATGACCAGATCAAAATATGTCAGTGGAGATACTTCCAATACCACGCCTGCATGGGAATCTCATACACAGTGTAAACTTGAACACGTCCACAATGGCACCTCTGTTTCCTCAGGCATTTGACATCTCCATTTTTCTCTTCTCCTAATTCTCCTTCCAAGCATGGCTCCTCCAGCACCTCCAACAAGCCAACCTGCTTTGCTTTCTCCTGTCTGAAGCACTTTAGCTCATGCCTTTCATGTCTGTTTCCCTCTCCTTAGTGAACCACCAATGTCTCCGGGCTGAGATCCACCTGCACTTCCCAGTTACATCTCTGTCTCAGCTACCTTTGCTGTCTTCTGAGGAAACGCCGAATTCCCTCCTTGTACCTTACTTTCTCTGACTACTGTCATGGCCTCCTACCCTCTCTGCTTCTGCCTGGATGCTTCTCTATTCTCCACACAGAAGACAGTGTCTGTTTTGGTTTGGTTTGTTTTTTAAGATTTATTCTTTGTTTATGTCTATGAGTGTTTTGCCTGTATATGTCTGTGCACACCACATGCATGTCTGGTGTCCACAGAAGTCAGAAGAAGACATCAGGTCTTCTGGAAGTGAAGTCACAGGTTGATTGTCAACCACCACATGAGTGCTGGGAACTGAGTCCATAACCTCTGCAAAAGCGATAAGTGCTCTTAACACCTAGGTCATAGCGCTAACCCTCTGAGTAATCACTTTAAAATAAGTTGAAGTGTGCCATTGCTTAGTTTAAAATCCTTAAAGGTCTTCCATTCCAGCCCACCTAAATTTAAACCTAAAACTTGTTACCTGAAGCAACAAGACCAACCTATGTGCTCTGTGTCCATATCTCTCAGTCCCTCCTCCCTTACCCAGTGGATAATAGCACTCTGTTTCTGCTCACTAGGGCTTTCTCTAGTGCTCTTCATAGACCTTCTATGTCCTTTGTCCATATTTAACCAGGCAACTACTTAGCACCCTGCTGTGTGTCAGGGAGGTGGCTGGTCCACACCTCACTGACTGATCACTCTGACTCCAGACAGCATTTACCTTGATCCATTTTCAGGATAGCTGGCTAGTATTGTCCCCTAAAAGATGTTTCTCATGGTTGACATTTCTTATGACAGATCTCAGTTTAAATGTTACCTCTTAAGAAAACCCATTACTAAGCAGCCAGTTCAAAGTAACCCACCAACCTCTCTCAGATCCAATGCCACTGAATTTATTTCGTTTTTATTTTTATATGCGTTTTGCTTGTGTGTATGTATGTACACCACAACCTCTTCTTGTGAGAGCAGCAGATGCCCCGGAACTGGAGTTACAGATGATTGTGAGCCATATGTGTGTGCAAGGAGACCCCTCAAGAACAAGTGCTCTTAAGTGCTGAGCCATCTCTCCAGCACCACCAGCTAATTTTCTTTTTCTTTTTTTTTTTTACTTTTTAATCGATTCTTTGTGGCTTCCACATTATGCACCCCAACCCCACTCATCTTCCTGTTCCCTAATATCTGCCCTCAGCCCTTGCAACTTCCCCCTGCAAAAGAAAATAAAAAATAAACAGAAAAACAAGACAAAACAAACAAACAAACAAACACATCTCATTGTGGAAACTGTAGTGGATCGGAAGTGTCAGCAAGGTGTGTCCCACAGTAGACCCTTTTGTGTAAACAGCTTTCCTTGCAAATGCTCATTGCAATGATTCGTTGGTCTGTTTTCAGGCCTCTGGCTCCTCCTACACTCTCAATACTGGATCTTCACCATGACTCTTCTGGGATATCCTGTGGTTGCCCTGTGTCATGGAGGTCCCGCGGTGTTGGATCCGTAGGGCTGGCCCCTTCACGTGCTCCAGCAGATTATTGATGGGGTAGATAATCAGGGCCTGCGAGGTAGCTGAATTGGTCAGCATACCAGTTCTTTGGTACCCACACCAAGATGAGCTCTCCAGGACTGAACCAGCAATGTCACAGCTTGCGCAGAGGGCAGGGCCAGAACTCCTGTTCTCATGTCCTGGGGCAGGAGAGAGGGGGGACTCACCCCCCCACCCCCACCCACCCACCCCACCCCCCATGCTACCAGGGCCAGCTCTACTGAATGCAGCATCTGGTGAGGGGCAGGGACAGCTCTTCTGCTCTCATGACCTTGGGAGCTCAGCTCTCCCACCTGCCACAAGTGGCAAGGGGCAGGGGGAGGAGGTGGCATCTCTCCCTCACCCATGCCACAACAGACAAGGAGCAAAGCCAGCTATCCTGAGCCCACACCACCAGAGCCATCTCTCCAGTGCTGCCTATTTGAAGGGCAGGGCCAGCTCTCCCAAATGTGGCATCTGGAAAGGGGAAGGGCAAGCTCAGCACAGTGCTGAGACATCAACATAGCCTCCAGTATCAATCCATACCAGGGACATCTACATGGTCTTCAATGGTAACACAGGTCTTGGACATCAATACAGACCCTATCTGCAACAGGGGCACAGACCCAGACATGACCTTCAGGGGCAGCCTGGTCCAAGATGCTACCATGGCCTCATGTGGCAGTACAGGCCACTCAGATTAGTTTGGCCCCTGGCATCATTATGGCCTCCAGACATCAACACAGTCTCAGGCAGCAGCCAAGACCACTGATATTCAGATGGCCTTTGGTGGCAACTCAGGCAACAGAAATCAGCTCAGACCTCTGCTGTGGTAGAGCCATGGACCCAGATATGGCCCTTGGTAGCAGCCTGGGCCAGACATCAGCATAGCCTTAGATGGTTGCTTAGGTCCTCATAGCTACCTTTCCCTCACCGCAGTCAAGTCTCCAGTCCCACCTTTCTCCACAGTGTACAAATTCCAGCTTCACTTTCTCTCCCATCTCTCCACTGTGTACTCCATCTTTCCCATCTCTCGAGCACAGAACGCTCATTGTAGTAGTGTCTGCAGTGGGATGCTTGAGAGTCTTTCTTTTGGCTGTCCCAGGCTAGCCTGGCCAGGGGGGCACTTGCCACCACTGAGTTTTCATTGGGGGCACTTGTCACTAGTTATCCTCTACATTGCTGAGATATGTGATTGCTTTCTGCTCACACCCCACCGCAATGTGTGCAGCATGTACACACACATACACGTGCACATGCACGCGCACACATACACACGCTATAGAATGTAAGTTTCATTCCATTCTTTATTCCACTCTTTTTCCTCCTGCACAGGAAGGAGCTTAGGAAATATTTTCTGTATCAATGTATCCAATATGATGCAATTTTCAGAAATAGGAAATGGTAAGTGCTAATGTGTTTCAAAGGAAAAAAAAAAAACCCTCGTGAGCCAGCTGGGCCAAAGAGGCTTCATGGAGACCACGAGACACACTGAAACATTAAGGGGGGGTTAGGACTTGAGCAAAGAAAAGGGCAAGACCCCACCCACACTTCTGACCATGAATCAGTACAAGGACAAGCCAATTGAGCCACAGGAAAAAGCAGAAACCTCAATCTTAACCAGACAGCCCAGTTCCAAATGTAGACAAAGCCCCCAAACTCTACTGGGGGGCTGTGGGACTCTGTATTCATTAGCTTGAAAATAATTACACTCATTAGAACAGAAAAGGGGCTGGGATGGAAAGCGTGGACCCGTGAAGAACGTGATGGAGAATCCCAGTGTAACTAAAGGGAGGTAGCAGAAAGTAGACAGAAAGGTAGATGGATTTTCCAAGAAAAGGAAAAACTGGAGAAACTCATGGCATAACTCAACCGTTCTCAACATCCCTAATGCTGCAACCCTTTAATACAGTTATTATGGTCGTGGTGACCCCCAACCATAGAATTATTTTTGTTTCTACTTCACTACTGTAATTTTGCTACTTCTATGACTCATAATGTATTTGTTTTCTGATGGTCTTTTGGGATCTCAGCTCACAGGTGGAAAACTGCTGGTTGAAACCGATTGTGAGGAAGGCAGTCAGGTTCTACGCAAAAGTGGACCAGACTTCAGTACATTTGGTTCTGAGAAGGTGGCAGGGCCTTTAAGTGGAAATAGTTAGGAACATCTGGGACTAGTGTCAAGTAAGATTAAAGCCAGTGATGAGGGTCAGTGAGTAATGTACACTGAAGGCATCTCGTAGACTCCAGAGAGGGGGAGTGAGGAAAGGACCTCTGTCTGCAGCTTCATGAGTGGGAGAGCCACACAGGCTAACAATACAGAAAGGCCTCAAACACTAAGAGCACAGACAGCAGTCTGGTTGCTAATACCTAAAGCATGACAGATGTGTTGCAGAAGGTAGAGTCCAGAAAGGACTGAGTTAGGAGAAGTGTGGCTTTGACCCATGGTATAGATAAATAGAAGAAGAAAGGAAGTCTGTGACGGTGTATGACCATATGTGGTTGGAAGAGTGTAAGGCAATTCAGGGAGACCAGAGTTAAGCTACCAAAGGATGAAACTTAGGGAGAGAAGAGCTCACCGGGAAGCCTTCTATTGCAAACACATGAAGAAGAATAAAGTTTTTAAGAGATCCTCAAGATTTCCAGCCAGTGATTCACAGCAATGTTTGTGAATAACTTCAGTGGTGGGGCAGAAGCCAGGAAGCTTTGGCTTAAAGGTATTTTACAGGCACTAAAGAATAGCTTAAAGACAGAGAAATGTGTTCTCTAAGGCAGTGCACAGAAGGAAACAGAAGCGGAGGTTGGAAGGACACAAGGGTGTTCTCGGAGATGCTATGGAGACCGGGCTGGAGAGTAAACTACTAGGCATGGTGATTATGTGAAAAGTAAACTGTGCTCTATAGATAGCCAACCATTTGTTCATTCAGCAAATCCCTTACTGAGCATTTTCTTTGCTCCAGGCTCTGTCCTAGGCAGAGAGATATGGCCTTGAACAAAAGCCAACTGGTGGCCTTGTGTAGCTGGTAGAGGTGGCCAGAACGCATGGCTACCACTTGCCCTTTCCTTTTCAGGTTCCTTTCTTATTGGCAAAACATTTTCATGTTCATCAGCCCATGACAATGGCAGGAGGGTGAAAAACCCACCAAAGCCATACTGAAGCTGAGATACTTACAAGATGTGTCAAAGACTCAACAGCTGGTCACCATGAGGGCGGTAACTAAAATCCTCATGTCTAGGCTCAGGTGTACACATCACCCACTGCAAGGGAATGGCTGGCTGGACAAAATGTCTCTATTTTGGGCATCTATTCTCTTGGTCGTGGCTCAACCCTATTACTGAAATAACAGTACAAGTCAAAGACTTTACCCAACTGTGGATTTAAGCTTAGCCAAAGATGGTAGCCACAGACGAATGTCTGTAAAGTAATGGAAGTCATTCATTGTTTATTTGCATTGACTCTAATACTGATGAACTTGGCAGTCAGGCAGATTTCCATGTTCCTTGAGCTCTAAGAAACCTGACTCAATCTTTCTAACCTGACAAAGGAGGGAAGACTGGGAGGGGCAGGGGAGGAAAGAGAGAGAAGAGTACCAAAAAAGGAGGAGAGGAGGGGAGGACATGGGATGAGGAGAGAGAAGGAAAATAAAAGAGAGAAGGAAGAAATGAGGGGAAGAGGAAGGAGAGAGGAAGGACAGGGAGGGAGGAGAGGGGATGGGCAGAGCTGCAAATCCAAAGTCCTTTTCTCCGATACTATACTACCGGCTCCCAAAGAAGGAGAAGCAGTCTCCTGGCATCTGTATCTCCGTTCACCAATGCTGCTTCTCATTAGCTCTATTTTGTTTCTTCACTCACTTGGTGAGTTTAATCAGATTAGTTGGTGGGAATGAGTGGTGTCTGGGGACATGCAGAAAGACCCTAGCAACCAGCACAACACCCTCCACCATCAGTCTGTCTGCCTTCCCCTTTCTCTTCCCACCTTCCCTACCCGCTAAGTGAAATCACCTCTGATCAGCCACAATTTGCTACACTGGCCACATTCGTGTCTTTGGCTCACCCTCGAATGTACCCTGTATCCAACTATTTCTTCCACAGAAGAACCATCAAGCAGTCCCTCTAAGGGAAATGGAAGCAGATAAAAACAGTCCCCCGTTTTCTAGAACTCTTAAGTGATATGTTTTATCATGTGGTGGCAAGATGTGGTGGGAGAGGGTGCCTTAGCGGGCCTATGTTGAGGCACCACCCACCCCCAAGGTACCAGCCACACGACAGGTCTAGTATAAAACCAAGTTTATTTGGGGCATGAGAAGGGGTGAGAAGCAAGTGGAGGCAGAGAAAGAAGGGGCAGAAAAGGGCAGAAAGAGAGAGGGGGAGAAAAGGACAGAAAGAGAGAGGGGGAGAAAAGGACAGAAAGAGATGGGGGAGAAAGAAGAGAAGAGGCCAGCCAGGAACATGTAAGGAAAGGGGGGGAGAGAACAGAAAGGGAGGGGGGAGAAGGAGAGAGCGAGAAGAGAGAGAGAGAGAGAGAGAGAGAGAGAGAGAGAGAGAGAGAGAAGGAGGCCAAACAGTCCTTTTATAGAAAGCTAAGCTCCTACCTGGCTGTTGCTAGGTAGCTGTTGGGTGTAGTCTAGAGGAAATGCTAACAATTAGAACCCTCTGAAGTAGATCACGATATCTCCACTTTATACACAAAGAACCTGAAGCATAATATCATACAGTTAAGTGGCAGGCCCAGATTTTAATTGGCACCTGACTGACTCCAAAATCCATGCTTTTAGCAAAGCACCTTGGTCTTCAGGCTGTCTCAGGAATTAACTAAGTGAAAGTTCAATCTTGGAGAGGGGAGAAACTGGAAAAAAAGGTTGCCGTTCATCCATAGTAAAAAGAAGTTGCCAAGCAGTGAGTTGTGTTTTTAAAAAAGATAATTCCTTTTGTGTGGCTGTGGATGAGAATGGCCCTAGACACTCATGTGTTTGAATGCTTGGGCTCCAGTTGATGGAACTGTTTGGAGAGGATTGGGGGTGTGGCCTAGTTGGAAGAGTTGTGTCAATGGCAGTGAACTTCTAGGTTTCAAAGCCCATGATATTTCCAGTGTTTCTATCTGCCTCCAACTTTTGAATAAGAATGTAAGCTTTGATACTGATGCTCCAGTGCCATGCTTACCAGCCTGTAGACATGCTCCCCACCGTGATGATACTGGATTTGAACCCTCTGAAACCGTGTGCCCCAATAAACTCTTCTGTAAGTTGCTTTAGTCATTGTGTCCCTTCACAGTAGTAGAAAAATAACTAAGCAGTGGCCTAATGAGAGAAATGTCTGAAATAACAAATTTTGAGGCAGTTTAATATAATCTGTCTATAATTTCCAAATATACAGAGAACCTCTTGGTGTGACTATTTTCATACCAGGAGCCGAGTTCTTAGACCTTAAAAGCACAACTTTTAGAAACTTTATGCTTCAGAAAGTTCCTGCAGCGTTTGACAGGTAGGGTCTACATTCCTATTCAAAATAAGGAAGCTTCAGGAAATGGAATTTCAGCCTTGATCTTAAGATTAGGCGACTGAGTCTCAGAGGTACAATGAGAAAGGAGAAGTAGGCAAGGAAAATTAAGAAAACACAGGAAGAAGAGGAGCCCCACACCCCAACTGCTTAAGAAAGAAGTGAATCTCACACAATTATGAACTGTGTTTACAGTCAAGACACATCTTAACTTCCTTGTGACCTATGTATTGTAAGGACTCCTTTGATTTATTTTTGACCTATGCTTTTCTCTTTGGAACCATTAACCCATACAATGCACTATAAACTACCTGTAAACTCATGTACCAAAGAAAGTTCTTTAAATAAAAATAAACAAACTACAGCATTTTTACTTAATCTTCTAAACCCTCTGAACAATATAACCTCAGAAGTCACGGAAATCGTATAAATTCCTATTATTAAGACACATTAATGCAGCTTTCTCTCTCTTGAGAAGTCCATACCCACACTTGGGTGTGTACAGTTGTACTTTTCTTAAGTACTTCCTCCTTTTCCTTAATGCCTAGGATTAAATCTATATTATTTTTTCTTAATAAATTCCAACTTTACTTTAAAAACAAAAAAATAAAAATAAAATACTTCAGAGACAGGCCCCCAAGGAAAATGAAATCATTATAAAGGGAGCATCAGTCTCGAGATCTGGAGGCTACCTAGAATGGTAATGGATGGGTGGATTTAACTTGGGAAATGAACCAACAAGCCCCAGGGCTCTCTTCCCTCTGATGCTGTGAACCTAATAGTATTTGAGAATCTGTCTCACATAATTCACGCAATGGCAGCCTATAAGACAGCATGGAGCCTAGAAATAAAGCCTATACCAATAGGGTGATAGGGTGAGCTATGGCTTCTGACTTCTGGGTATTTATACAGATACACACACACACACTTACATATATACATACATACAGACATACATACATACGTACATGTATATGTGTATATGTATGTATTTGTATATATATATGTGTGTGTGTGTGTGTACACACACACTTACACACACATATACATATATACACATACACTTACATGTATATATGTACACACACACACACACACACACACATATATATATATATATATATATATATATATACACATACACACACATACACACACCTTAAAAAGATGTCCCTTGTCATCTGATAGGCTGTTATAAGAAAGCATCAGCAGGGTTGCCAGGCGCCATGACGAGGCACAGTGCTATAGAAGAACAGAAGCTGGGATGTTGCCTCCATAGAATCTTCTAGTCTAGTAGGGAAGGAGGTTGCTTTTAAAAATCAGAGACATGCAGGTATTTCATTCACAAATTCTAAATTCTTGACTAGGACTGGCTTCCCACGATTCTAAAAGGTAAGGACAATAAACATAGACAATACACTGGGACTCGAAGAGTTAAGTAACCAGTTACTCAAAGAGTTAAGTTCCAGGTGACTGGGCTTTGACCCAGGTCAGGGTCAGTTCAATGCCCCACCTCTGTGGTGCTGCACAGCTGGGGAGAAGGACCTCCACTGAGCATCCTGACAAGGGTGATGTGACATGTGAAGTCACGCTTCCGTGTTGAGGGGATGATGCCAGACAGGAAGATGATTGTCTGTTCCATCCACAGAGCTTCTTGGCCACTGGCATCTCAGCTGTCACATTCCACCCAGTAATGAATATGAAGGCCTTCTCCTTGAGTATTTCCTCCTGAGTTTCCCCTTTAGCTCCTCCCTTAAACCCAGCAGGAAATGGCCAAGAGTCTTAATACGACCTGGTCCTCCTCGTGCCTTGACTGCACCCCTCACACAAGCATTAAATTGTTTGAATGTGAGCCCAAATAAGCCCTCTGTCAGGATGCTTTATGACAGGCTTTCCATCTTAGGGAGGGGGTAAAGCACCCAGCATAAATGCTTTATATCTTTTTATCTTGTTTTTATTGTGGTTCAAAGTGCCAATAAAATTTTCCATTTTATCTATTTTTAGATATAGACTTCAATGCCATAAAGTACATCCACGATGTCCCAGAGCTGGCATCACTTGCCTCTAGAACTTTCTCACCCTTACCAACTGAAAGCCTGTAGCTATTAAATATCAACTCCCATTCCATCCTCCCCGTTGGCCCCTGCCAACCACGGCTCTGCCTTCTGTCTCTGCAAATGTGAGTTCTCGAGGGACCTCTTGCTTCTAAGTGGACTCATAAAACAGCTGTCCTTCCATGATTGACATTTACAGTTAGCACATAGCCTCAAGGTCCATCCACACTGTAGTATGTAGTATGTGTTGGAATTTCCCTCATTTAGGAGGTTGAATGATATTCTATGGTGCACACACTTGGTCCACTAAGCCGGACATAAGTTGGGGTTGTTTCTACCACATATCTACTGTGAATGGCAGGGCTCTGGACAATGAGCTTGCCACAAGTATCATTGGATTGCTACTCTCCTCCTTGGATACCTCGTACAGTAGAAAGTGAATGAAAAGCAACCTACCTGGACACCTTTGGCATCTCAACTAATCTATTTCCCAAATAAAGGGCAAGAGGGTGGTATTCATCAGGCAATTAGCTGAGGTAGTATCACTCTGCCAAGCAGTTTGAGTCTCACCAGAATAACTCCGTATCCCCAAACACACCTGCTCCTGGGTCAGAACTTTTCACCAATACAGTGTATGGGCAGAGCACTTCTGTGAGTCAAGCCCTTCTCTTAAATGGCTGGCCTGCTCTGACTGCATACCAGATTTGCATTCTGCTGAGTACATTTTCATCCGGTCACATCCTCATCCCCAGCCCCACCTTTGCCAAGCTTAATATGTTCCCTTGGAGAGTCACCGGTACTGTAACTGGTAGGTCAAAGGTGATGTGTTTATAAAAAGATAGAGAGATAAAAAGAGTATGTTCTGTGGGTGTGTGGTGAGGTATGGGGAAGGGGATGTCTCAGCGGGCCCATGATGAGGCATTTCTTTCGCCTGAGGGACCAGCCACAGGACCATATAGTATAGAATGGAGTTCATTCAGGGCATGGGGAAGGGAACTAGGAGGGTAATAGAGGCAGAGAAAGGAAGAGAGAGAGAGAGAGAGAGAGAGAGAGAGAGAGAGAGAGAGAGAGAAGAGAGAAGAGAGTAGAGAAGTAGAGGCTGGCCATGAGCATGTGGAGAGTGGGGGAAGGGAAGGGGGGAGGGATGAGAGGATAGAGGGATTAAGAGATCAAGAGAGAGAGGAGGGGCAAGCAGCTCCTTTTATAGTGGGCCAGGCCTACCTGGCTGTTGCCAGGTAACTGTGGGGAGGAGCATATCTGACTGTTGCCAGGTAACTGTGGGGTGGAGTTTAGACAGAATGCTAACAAAAGGGTCATCATCTTCTCCATACTCCCCGTCCAACATTAGGTCTTCCTTCTGACTGCCTTACTTTCAGTCAGATAAATTTTCTTCCCACAACCTTCAAGAGTTCAGTATGACTCTGTTGTAAAACTCCAAAGACCAGCATGTCTTGTCAATGTGTCTTGTCTATGGCTCCTTTTTCTTCTTTAATGGATCAACTCTTGGGGCCAGTGTGCTGAGCAGCATGCTAAGGGAAGACAGATAAAAAGCCAGGAATCCACAAATATCTTCAAGCTCTTCTCCGCCTTCCCTCTTCTCCCTTCCATTTCCATGGCACATTTGCGAGCATGGATTCTCCCCATAGATGGAGTATTTATTTCACATCCAAACACTGTCTTCAAAGCATTTCAGTGACTGTGCTGAGTCCTAAGGAAGAGAGAGTGACAGAGGAGCCATGGTTCCTGCCTGCAGGCTTCAATTGTCTCTCTGCACGAACACACAAGGAGAAGCAGGCATACAACACATAACCCTACAATCACTATAAAGACTGCAGATGTGATTGGTGTTTCGAAGAAGACCAGGGTGCCATGTAGCTGTCTGGTAAGGCCCTGGTATCTCTTAGTTTTTCTATGATGTGTTTAAAGCATCTGACATAGACCACAGAAGAAAGATCTTCTTAAGCTCACAGTTCATCCGGCAGTAAGAGCATGCAAGTATTCATGTCACTAAATTTCTCCAGATCTCAAGAAACCAGAAAACAAAGAGCTTGAGCCAGAATCTAGACCACACTAAAATCTTCAAGGCCCTTACCCAAGAAAGCCACTTGCTCCCGCTAAGCTCCTAAGGGATCCACAGCCTTAGTGCCACCAAGTCACCAAGTATGCAAACACACTGTCCTGTAGATAACATTTTACATTCAAACCAAAGCAGCCTGTGAAGAATGAACTGAAAGCTAAGGGATCATGGGAAGTAACTAGTCAGGGGTGACTTTCTCATACATGGCGGCACTATGACCGAAGGAGCCTGTGAAGGAAAGCTGATAATGGCAGTTATCTGTGCTAGAAGTGGACCAATGGGAGCCTAAGACAAATTAGGCCTTGAGAACCTAGGAAGCATTTCCACCTTTAGCCTATACCCTTGGCAATGATTTAGTAGTTTTCCTTTTAAAGAGGTGCCTTTGTTGACTCTGCGGAGGGCATGGCGCCCAAGAGAGGCAGGAGAAACACAGGCACCTCGCAGAGTGAACACATTTTAAGAATCTAGAAAGAGTATGGTGGCTTGGAAAGTAACAGCTATGGAGAAATTGGACTTATCCCAGTGAAACTGAAGAGCCAGTAGGACGACTCATGAGAGTGCATTATTGGGTTATCTGTGGATGGCTCTCATTCTTGCTCCTGAGCTCCTATTATGTTAACTTTACCTGGGAAGATGTGAACAGGGTCAGACAAGTAACAAGCCCACCAAGTCCAATATGGCGAAGGTTACTTTCAGAAGCTTGGGTGATTCAAATGCAGCCTACCTCAGCACTGTGAGGAGACTTGGAGCTCCCTGCACAACCTGCAGGCAGTTCAGCAGTCAGAGTCCCCAGGAGTCCCTGATAGTGGGAGTTTCTTCTAGGCAACAATTGTTAACTGATTCTACAACCCCTGGGGAGGGCCTTGAGGGTCTTGCATATTTTAGTTTTCCAGGCTTCTGAGGCTGTCCACTTCCTGACTTCATGAGTCAGAGGAAACTGTTACACAATCCCTTAAAGATAAAAGTTGTGCTTTGCTTCTTTTTTGGCCTCTTATACCCAGTTACAGATCTTGCATTTGGTTGGGGGCAGAGGGATGGTTACATTTGTTGAGCTGACTTGAATTAAATGTTTGCATACAGAAAGCAAAGGTGTAGGAAGTCCAACCCAGCTCAGAATAAAAACAATGTAAGAATTAGCTGAGAGGCAGAACTTGCCACTAACCCAGCACCAGGAAGCAGAGGCAGGAGATCAGGAGTTCAGACAACTCACTCAATAATTTTAGCTCAGCTGGTTTCAAGTCGTGTAAGAAGAAGACTACGAGGTAGATTAGCCTCGGAAATGGTGACAAGATGGAGAGATTCTTTGCTATAAATCAAACCCAGGACTGATACCTCCCAAGAGAAAGTTTATTAAGAGAAAGTCACTAAAGAGGTCATCCCACAATATCGTAAAAAGATATCCATGGCAACAAATAAACAATTCCCATAGAAATATGAGGAAAATGAGGAGCCCCAGACAGTCAGTGAGTTAAGGAAGGCAACACAAGATGTTAAAGGTAGGTGGACAGAAACCATGGAGATAAAGAAGTTAGGTCTCAGTAAACAAACTAGGTCAAGCACCAAAAGAAACAAAACAGAGCTTGAAGACAGACCTTTTAAATTGTTAGTGTCAGACAGAAAGAACAAAAATCAAAAACAAAACAAGACAAACAAAAACCATGAGAAGAAAATGCACGTGCTCTGGAATGCCCTCGAAGAGTTAAGTACCCAGATCCATAGCTCACCTGAGGGAGAAGAGCTACAGGTTAGAGGGACGGAAAACCTATTCAGTAACATAATAGCAGAAAACTTAGCAAATTTGGGAAAGATAGCCATCCAGATGCAAGAAGCATTTATACTCTCCAATGCACATGACCATAGAAGTATTTCATCCCTGCATATTACAGATAAATTGTTAAAGCACAAGACAAAGAAAGAACACTGCAGTCTGCAAGAGAGAAATGAAATGTCAAATAACCTTTAAAGGCAAATACGGTACCAGAGGTTCTCAGCCTTGCTAATGCTGCCACCCTTGAATACAGCTCCTCTTGTTGTAGTGACCCCCCAATTATAACATTATTTTGTTGCTATGTCATATTTCATGTAATTTTTGCAACTGTTATGAATAGGAATGTAAATACCTGATTTGCAGGGTATTTGATAAGCAACCCCATAGGGGTTGTGACTCACAGGCTGAGAACCACTTCATTAGACTAATAGCAGATCACTTAGAAGAAACTCTAAATGCCAAGAGTACATGGAATGATGTATTCTGGGTCCTAAAAGAAAATAGTTTCCAACCCAGATTGTAGTTCCCAGCAAGGTTCTCCTTCACAGTGGAAGGATAAAAAAGAAAAGAAAAGATATTCCAGGATAAGGATAAATCAAAGGAACGTATGACCACTGGACTAGAATTACAAAAGATGCTTAAAGGAGTCCTATACCCAGAATAGAAAGAATTCAGTAAATACCATCACTGAGAATGTGAACAAACTCACTAGAAAAAAGAGCCATAACAATGGGAAACAGGAACTACTAATGCAATAAGCCATAAATTTAAGTTTATTGGATAAGTAGAAAAAATAAGCAAAATATATTCAAATCTACTTGAGAAAAATCATAATAAGATACGGATTTATATGCCAAATATTGAAACAGCATCTAATTTTATAAAAACAAAAAACCACTGGACATAAACTGGAGATTAAGGCAGCAATGTTACAGTGGGTGACTTCTAATAGCAAGAATAATTTTGTGTGACTGGAGAAAACATCCCCAACTCTATATGAGAGAGAAAAAAAAAAAAAAGACTTCAATTAGCCAAAGAAGCCTAAACAAAATCATATTGAAACCAAAACAAGATGTACAGAAAACATTTCAGGAGACTGGCACAGGTGGATCTCCTAGCTAAGACTTAAAAGTAGAGAAACAAGAATCGCCACCTGGATTCGCCCTGGCAGTTGGGCTTTACCCTCCTGAGTGGTACGCTCTGTGGTAGTTATAAATGAGACAGCTCCCACAGACTCACATGTATGAATACGTCGTCCACATCTGGTGGGACTGTTCAGAAGGATTAGGTGGTGTACCCATGATAGAGGAGGTGTGTTGTCACCACTCAGGAGGAGCTTTGAGGTTTCAAAAGACCCATTCCATTCCCAGTGTGCCCCCTGTCATGGCTTTGCTCTGTCATCATGGATGCTAACCCTCTGGAACTGTAAGCCCAGTGAAATGCTTTCTTTAAAATAAACAAACAAACAAACAAACAAACCAGGAGTTCAAATTTAGCCTCAACTACATAGTGGGCTAAGGCTACTGTGGTCTACAGAAGACCTTATCTAAAATGAAAGAAGGGGTGGATCGGGGAGTCCCACCCTGCCAGACAGTCCCAGAAGGAGGCAGATGAGATACCACTGAGAAACAGTCTGGCCTAGCATGAGAACGGGAAGGTAACTCTGTCTCTTTGACACCTCCCACCCAATGGCACCAGGGCAGAACCACTGCACTAGGAATGTCACTGAATGTTTATTCTCTCAGTGGATTAGAGGGAGATGATGAACTCCTAATCGAGCCTGAGATGTCCTACAAAACCAGAGACTCTTAAGGTGAAGACACATGGCTTCGCCTGTAGAGAGAGACAGTGAAAGTCTACGGTGGCTCGAACAACAATGGCTCCCATAGGTTTATTGATTTGAATGCTTGATCACCAGGGAGTGGCGCTATTAGGAGACATGGCCTTGCTGGTGTGAGTGTAGCGTCCCTGTGGGGTGGGTTTTGAGCCAAACCAGTGGCTCTCTCTCCCTGCTGCCCATGGACCTGGATGTAGTACTCTTGTTACTTCTCCAGCTCTATATCTGCCTCTGAAAACGTATGCTAGGTCACTTCCTGTCACAATTATTACTGATAGTTATTAGTGGCTAGGCACAAATCTGGAGAAAATACAAATGAAGCTAAACCAGTGGTCTAAAGGTTTGGAATAACTAATTTAGTTCAATATTCCATGTGGCCCCAGGCATAAGACTGAGTAACTTCTGTCTGAAAAGTTGAAAAGAAAATGTGATGAAGCTCTTGTCTCAGGGGTCCATCTCGGCCATCTTCCCTGAACACTGTGCTAAAGTGGCTCACGAGGGGACAAAGGCCTCCTTGTCCTCACTGTCCCCTCCTTTAAGCCTTAGCATCCTCCCCCACATCTCTGTGACTGACATCACTCCATAATTACTAGCCAATCTGAAAATTTCCCAGAATGCCATGGGAAATCCCACCCAAGTGGCAGGCCCAAGATTAAGAAAAGATCTTCTCTGACCACAACAAACAGTGCCCACTGCTGCTGCGAGCAGGCGGTACAGGCTAGCCCACCCAGGGTAAGATAGGGTATGGAGCATACCCAAGGAGGTTCCCCTAAGCCAGGAACTCTGGGATGTTTCCCTCCCATTGGCTTTGCATTTTTAGTAGTTGCTGTGTGAGGGTCTGTAAAGGTCATGGCCTAATTATACCTATGGACACCAGACAGAAGCAGTGTGGACAGGGTATCTAATTGTGTGTATCTATCCTGCTGTGCTGTCCCACCCTTCCCCCACCCTGAAAGTTCCCCAACCAGTCAATCCAAAAAGTGCATGATGTATTAACAGCATTGAGGAACAAATGGTGGAATTTTTAGGTGTTGTAGTGATATTATAGATGTCTCTCTCTCTCTCTCCCTCTCTCTCACACACACACACACACACACACAGAGAGAGAGAGAGAGAGAGAGAGAGAGAGAGAGAGAGAGAGAGGAAAGTCATACCTTTCACACAGATACACATTGACTGACCTATTTACAGATTTTATCTGGTATGTCCAGCAAGATAATCCACTTGAGAGAGACTGGTGGAGAATATTCAAAGCACTATCTCCTCATGCTGATATTGAGTGTGTAACGAAAGGATGAGGTTAAAGTGTGTGTGTGTGTGTGTGTGTGTGTGTGTGTGTGTGTGTGTTTGAAATTTTCCATGATGAAAGGTTTTCAAATTCCACAAATATTTTCTGCTTTTCCAGGGACCCTTACTTACAAAGTTAGACTGACACAGAGATCTTTTTCTTTGATCTAAGAAACAACCCCATGTGTACTAGTATTGCCTATGTTCTTTATGTGACTTTTCCTTGTTTTGTCTTTTGTTACTGTTGCTGTTTAGGGTTTGTTTGGAGTTTTTAATGTTTGCTTTTCTTTAAAAAAAAAAAAGATATGTACATATGTATGCCCGAGTGTGAGTTTGTGAGTTTGTGCACATTGCCTTCAGAGGCCAGAGGGCTTCAGATTCCCTGGACCTAGAGCTAAAGGCAGTTGTGAGCTACTAGATATGGGGGCTGGAGACCAAACTCGGGTTCTCAGTGAGAACAGTGCAGAATCTCAATTGCTGAGCCATCTCTCCAGCCTCTGGTGTTTTGTTTGGTTTAGATAGTCTTGCCATGCAGCCCTGCCTGACAGAACGGTGTAACCCAGGCTGGCTAGAAGTCAGGGCAGTCTTCCTGTCTCAGCCTTCCCAGTGGGGACCATGGTGGTTCATGCCTGTAATTCAAGCACCCAGAAGGTAAAGGCAGAAAGATCAGAAGTTCAAGGTCCTTCTAAGCTACAAAGTGAGTTCAAAACCAACCTAGGATATATGAGAGAGAAGAAGGGGAGGAGGAGGCAGAGAAAGATTATCCACTTCTGTCAGACATGAAAATGCTTTCCTGGGACTCACTAATACAGAGATTTTAAGAGGAAAAAAAACTAAGGCCATTTTCTGTGATTTTTCTCTTTCTTTCTTCATCCTTCCCTTTGAGCCGAGAAGGCTACCTCTGAGGTCACATGGTGTGAATCCTTCAGTAGAGGCGGCAACTTTGCTGATGGTTGAATCCACTCAGCAAGTGACAAGATAGCTGGACCATCCTTTGTAATGTCAGCGGGGTTCATTTGTCTACACTAATGCCAAGAGGAAGCTTTTCGGCCACCTCCCATCTCTTAGAAAGCTCTCACAAGACTGATATATCAAGAAAAAACTAACTATCACCTGGCAAAGTTCTCCCTAACCGGTTCAGGTGTCAGCTTGAAAAAAAATATGCATCTGTGGTTTTTTTTCATTTTTGTAGTGTTTAGTGACAAGCCTTGGACGTGACTAACTTGTTGATTGGATATGCAGTGGAGTCACCCACCGGAAGCAGGCAGAAATTTTAGGACAATTTAAACCTTAATGGATTTTGCTTGGCACACCCTGGTGGGAAGCTGAAATCAAAGACGGTAGCAAAGCCATCTGTCAAGGGTGACCTGTCCCGATGTCCGGGAGAACCTCCTTAAAAATCTATACATCAGTGAAGTCAGGAACAAATGGTGTTTTCATCCCTTCCATCCTTCATGTCTTGGGGACACGCACTCCGAGGAGCCGAGACTGGGGTTGTAAATCACTGTGCCTTGCTGGGGAGACAGCAAGCCCTCAGGTTAGTCTGCAGCTTGTACTAGGCATCTCCAGTCTTCTCCCCTCCCACTCAACTCACCTCCTGACTGCTCGGCCCCTGGAGACTTGGTATTCACCTTCATTTATCTCAAAGAGGATGACTTAATGGGAAATTGCTAAGGCTTGAAGGAATCACAAACAAAGGATCAGCTAAGAGATTAAAGTGGTCTTTTTAGACCTATCATAAACTTATGATAAATGGGGCCAGGGAGAAAGAATTGATTTAAGCCAGGCAATCTCTTTCCCATTCAGAACAATACACACACACACACACACACACACACACACACACACACACACACAAACCTATGTTCAGTTGCTTGGCTTGTTTTATAAAAGTATTATAACCACGGCATCTGTTTGAAAGATCTTTAATTTGATGGCACCACAGAGACATTAAACTCCACTCTGTTTATATCCTCTGTACCTAAAAGAAGTCAGGCTCACAGACGAAAGAAAACACAAGTGTCTTTGTTTAATAAGCACTGCACAGAAGTGCCTTTGAGTCTTATTTAGGGAAATGTGTGCAGGTATGCATATGTATATACATACATGTACATTTGTGTGTGGGCATGCCTCTGCTGTGGCATGTGTGTGTGTGTGTGTGTGTGTGTGTGTGTGTGTGTGTGTTTGTGTGTGTGCCATTTCCTCCAGGGTTCACCATCTTCCCACAGAGTTCCAGAGCATGTACCCCAGGGGTTGCCACCAAGTATCTCATCTCTGTTGGGACCTGGATGTAGTCAAGGGCAGCACCAGAAGGAACTAGGCAGGCTAAGGGAGTTGTTATGGCTTCCCACAGTGTCAAAGGGCACACTGTAATTCCACCAGCCTGGAGCACAAAACAATGTCTTTTCACAGAAGAGGGAAAAAGTTATTTCAGTCAAGAAACTGACACTTTGATTTGTATTCGTCCTGGCAGGAAAATGGTAGGGGAGTAAGCTTTACAAATGAACAGAGGAGGTTGTGGCCCATACGATGGCCCGTGGCCATCAATCCCTTACAGCCCGTACATCTGAATACAGCACCCATGGGAAGGGACTCTGCAGAAACACAATGTTTTCATGTGACGACTGGGTGTTCCAAGGCTAGCCAGGGGCCTAAGGGAGTTGAGCAATATGTAAGATATAGATACATATTAGAGATAGAAAGACATAGTATATATAATGTAGAAAGAAAGAGACATAAAGATTATACTGGAAACCAGAGCACCCTGGTCCTTGTGCACAGAGTCCCTCCCTCCCCAAGTCTAGTCTACTGAACAAGAGTGGCCAGTTGCCCCCACAGAAACAGAGAAGCCTCTCGACCCACGGTCAGTTCTTTTCTCAAGGCCTAGAAGATATTTGTTCTACGGCTACTCATTGTTCTATGTCTCAGGCAATGGGGAAAATGTTCTTCCTTCTCTCTGTGCTCCGGTTTCAACAGTGGACATAATGATTACAGCGTTGGACATGATGGCCAAATTCGGTGCATCTCATGTTCACAGGATGGAGCCTTCTTTTCTGCAGCAGGAAAACGAATCCAGCTTTTTTCATGAAAAGAGTTGTAGACAGGAGCAGATAACTTCAGGGATTTTTTTTTCAACAAGACATTACAGCTTAGGAGATCCTCTTTCTCTGCTAAAGAAATTTGCCTAACATGTGGACCAGAGCTGGCTTTATGTCATGTTGACTAGAGACCTTCAGATATCCACCAAGATCATCATGATCGGAAGAGATGGGTGCTTGGGGCTATAGTCCCTGTAGGGAAACTGTCTCTCAGAATAAGCAAAGCCAAGTGTAGGAAACCATCAACATGGGTATGATTGAGAGGCCAAGGCCTCTATGTGCCAACTGTCTGACCTGGATCTGGCTAAATAGCTTCTGCGAGTAAAAACTGCTTTGCCTTACGCAGAGCCTGACCTATCGCATGTGTTCAATGCATCTGTGCAAATGCAATTATTGAGTTTGTTGTGTCTGCCTTGGCTTTGCTGTCTCCCTCTTAGATACTTTCTGGATTGCTTTGGATTTCTCTATCAGTGATTCCTCCATTTGAAAAGGTAAATCCCACCGATTCCCTGCAGGATCAAAAATCTCATCTATGGCAAAAAGATTTAGTCAGATGGAAAGGAGAGAGAGGCTGGACCATTTTTTTTTTTTTTGGAGGGGAGGCCTATGAAATCCTGCCCCCAAAGCTGGTGCCAGGAGACAAACCCATGGTGTAGAGTCACCAACAACTGTCCTCTGAGGTAAAGTTCCATCCATTGTCTGGTCATAGGCCAACTCCAAACAGGGAGAATGAAGTTTTCATCGGGCCAAGATCATGTCACAGAAAGAACCTTCATCTGGGAATGTGTGTGCTGTTTGCTGTTTATTGTTTAGCGCCCAACACTCTCACCCACGTGCTCCTGGGATAGGATTATTTTGAGTAATGACATATTCTTCGGCATCAGATGGCTATAAATACAGCCCTGAAGGAGCCTCAGGAGGAAACCATTATGAGAACAGAAACAGAAACCGGAATCTGTCTTTATCACAAACAAAAGAGATACACCTTGGCCAGCATGCAACTTATTACTACCTTTCCCTCGGCCCCATAAAATAAAATTATCTGTCACATAGCACCTCATAAAATGTACAATTTTTATGCTCTTGTTTATCAGTTAAAACAATAAATTTACATCTAAGACATAGAAATCTTCATACATTTCTGCCCAAAACTTCTGCCTGCAAATTTAGAATGTATGTGACCATCTGGTTAAAGTACTATATGCCTACATTTTAGAATACTACCGAGTAGTTTAAAATACTATATATATTCTTATAGAACGACTTGGGAGGACCCCCAAAATAGCTTCAAGAGGAACAAAGTTAAAAGAAAAAAGGGAAGTGAATATAAGCGCACTCATGTTAAAGTAGATACCCATGTATACCAGACAAGCATATATACTTTTTCTTACATATATGTGATGGTTTGTATATGCTTGGCCCAGGAAGTGGCACTGTTAGAAGGTGTGGTCTTGTTGGAGTAGGTGTGTCTCTGTGGGTATGGGCTTTAATACCCTTGTCCTAGCTGCCTGGAAGTCAGAATTCTGCTAAGCAGCTTTCAGATGAAGATGTAGAACTCTCGGCTCCTCCTGCACCTTGCCTGCCTGGATGCTGCCATGTTCCCACCTTGATAATCATGGACTGAACCTCTGAACCTGTAAGCCAGCCTCAATTAAATGTTCTTATAAGAGCTGCCTTGGACACCGTGTCTGACCACAGCAGTAAAACCGTAACTAAGACAATATATAAATACCTATGTGAGCAGACAAAAGTAGGAAATGGGGGGACTAAGATGGGTTTGCAGAAGTGTTTTTTTCCTATATTATTTGACTATTTTTTAAAGGAGACTGTAGCATGCATTATGGCCTATTTCAATGTGGGTTTATTTTTTAAAGGAATCTAGAAAGTCTCATAAAAATGAATCTTGCTAATTAGGTAGGAGTAATGTAAAGGTCACTGATAGCAATAAAATTCTCTTAGCATTTACCAGCCATTTCAACAAGGAAGAGACCATTGTACTTCTGGGGGAAAGCCCTAGAAGGCAGCAATTTCAGTGAGTCAGCCAACTGCATGTTTTAATGAAATCAGGTGTAACGGTCTGATCAAATTAATAATAACTCATCACTTGTTTGACGGTCACAAACTATTACTAACTATGAACCTACCTACCAGGCAGGCCAAGTGAAACAACCCAAATCATTGCCCATCCCAAACAGCGGTCTCTTTAACAGCGAATTTTCTAGTTCTCTTATGTCACCTCCACAGCAGGGTGGCAAGAGAGCAAGAGCAAGAGAGAATGACTCCCACAAGATTTTCATAAGCTCATAACTTTGCATTCAATATCCTGTCGTGGGGCACAATGGAAGTGTGAGCCTCGCTTCAAGAAGCACAGAGATAGCTGTGAGATTACGAAGATTATAGCAATCCGTTTATTTTTTCAGCCATCCAAGCTGTGAGCTGACATCTTGGCTGAGGGAACTCTTGTTGAGAAATGAGATGGTAAGAAGGCGTGCTGTAGCAAGTTCTTTCTGACACTGAACGGACACACATGGAAGCTTTGTAACCTTATCGTCCCCTTTCTGCCACACCAAAGAGCAGAGCTCTGAGGACCCAACACACCTATTCAGGACAACGGACAAGAAATTTGGAATGGAGCCAACCATGGTGAGGCACACCTGCAATCCCTGCACTCAGAAGGTTAAGGCAGGAGGATTGTTTGAGTTTGAGGCCAGCCTTTGATCATAAAGGAAGACCCATTTAAAATATATTTCTCAGTCCTAGAAATGCAACAGGCATATGGCTGCTGTTGCATCTAAACATTTTAACCTCTTATGTGGTTGTTACAAATGACAGCATTGCCATCACAGGAACACAGCAATGAGGAGATACCAAGTTCATGGTTTTTTGTTTGTTTGTTTGTTTGTTTGTTTTTGAGACAGGGTTTCTCTGTGTAGCCCTGGCTGTCCTGGAACTCACTCTGTAGACCATGCTGGGCTCGAACTCAGAAATCCGCCTGCCTCTACCTCCCGAGTGCTGGATTAAAGGCGTGCGCCACCACCGCCCGGCCAAGTTCATGTTTAAGACCCTGTAGCTAAACACTGTCAGAGTCAAGGTTAAAATCCGGATATTGGCTGACTCCCAAGCTAGGCACTGAGAATTGCTTAAGTAAAATATCAGTTTCCTAATTAGAAAAGACTACTTAATTTTCTTATTTAGACAAATCTTATAGAAACCACTCCCTGCTTAATGTGGGCCTTCACAGTCACTTAGAGGCGACGGACCAATTGTCCCTCTGTGGGCTGAGCGCTCATGGGTTTGCCATTAGTCTTATTCTGCATTCCAGCATTTCTGGCAAGCCGTTGTCACGCACGCCACTGTCATGCCATGCCATGTTGCCATTCAGATCATGTCAAACGGAAACATGTGGGAGTCAGAAGCACATCAGAGAACGGGTACTGTCTGTTGTCTGGTTTTAAAACCTAAGTATTGCCCATAAGATCCTAGGACCAAAATCCCAGTAAGAGTGCTCAATCAATAAAGGGCTTGCCACTCAAGTGAGAGGACCTGAGTCCCAACCTCAGAAGCCACATAAAAAACCAGGGGTATCAGTGCACGCTTTTGACACCAGAACTGGAGACAAAGAGCCAGCCTGGCCTACCTGAGGAGCTCCAGGCCAATGAGTGACTCTTTCTCAAAAACAAACAAACAAACAAACAACAACAACAACAAAAAACCAAGATGGATGCTGCTGAGGAATGACACTCAAGGTTGACCTCTAACCTCCTGTGACAGTTTGAACAGGTTTGGTCCCCACAGACTCATGTGTTCGAATGCTTGGCCCACAGGGAATGACACTATTAGGAGGTGTGGCCTTGTTGAAGGAGGTACGTCACTGTGGGAGTGTTCCTGTCCGCCTGTTAAAAATAGTCCCCTTCTGCTGCCTGCAAATCAAGAGGTAGAACTCTCAGCTCCTCTAGCACCATGTCTGCCTAGATGCTGCCATGCTTTCCGCCAGGATGATAATGGACTAAACCTCTGAAACTGTAAGCCAGTCCCAAATTAAATGTCTTCCTTTATAAGAGTGGCCTTGGTCATGTTGTCTCTTCACAGCAACGAAACCTAAGACACCTTCATGTATATACACACACATACATACGCACACGCATACACAGAGAGAGACAGAGAAAGAGAGACAGAGAGACAATGAGCCTTCAGTAAGCCTCTGGGTAATTAGTAACTGACTTGATTGATTAGTCTTTCAGACTTTCCCACCGAGATAATCATCTGCATGCCTATTGGTGATGCTTTTTCAAGTCTCCCAGACACTGGAAGTGAGAGCTTCCTGTCTTCAGAGAAAGCAGTAGCTGTCTAGTGACATCACCCTGAATCCATTCAGCTGCCTCTCCTTCTCAAGGGAAATGACTCCCACAGATGACTCGAGGCTGTTATTTCGGGATCAATGACCTGGAGATCTGGGAGTAAAACTCCCCTAGAGAGTTTGATTCAGGAGGCCTGAAACTTCCCAGGCGTCTGAAAGCCACCACATTTAGATTTTCATGGCCCACTAGAGCCGGAGAAAAAAGGTCAGAAATAAAGGCTTATTGGCCCAGGAGAGCTTCTTGGGAGGAGAAGAGCCACTCCCCTGCAGCCCTTGGGTCCCTCCAACCCAAGGGTCATGAGGAAGCTTACAGGTCACCGATCCCAGAGAAAATGAGAGTGGGAATGGCTAGAAAATCTACTCTGCATTTTATTGGAGTTTTATTGAAGCAAGTTGCTAGCGTTTCCCTGTCAGAAAGAACATACAATTTGTATCCATTAGTCTTGGATTTTATATCCTAAATTTATATCCCTTTAATGATGCCTATTCTGGGACCTTTGAGGCCCCCCACAGTTCAGTTCCTTCCTGGTTTCCAAGTAAGAAAGCACTGGTATGGGGAGGGAGAAACCTTACTCCAGTGACTTTTAACCAGAAAACACAGTGAACATAAAACCCTCTTGGCTTTGATGAAGACAGAATGCCAGTCATCTGAGACTGTGTTTGACAGAACGGACAGGCAAGAGGAAGTGCAGTAGGAAACTGGACCATGAAATTGGAGAAAAGAGGTGGCGTTGCGGGGCGAGGAGTTCACAGATCAGAAAGCCAACAGTCACTAAAATTAACCTCACTGTCTCCACATTCAACACTGGACACCCTTCAGGGAAGATTAGCCTGGCGGAAGGGCAGTCGCATATTTCTCAGGCTTGTTAGGAGGCTGACTCAGGGTAATGAGGAGGCCTTCCCTCAGAGCCTGCCACCTGCAAATATAGCCTGTCCTTGGCAGTTCATTATACCCAGCCTGCACAGGAACACCGCAGAATCACATACCGCTTGGGGTTTGACACTGGTTGGACTTGTTTTTCTGGTCCCCTGAGGCAAAAAAAAAAAAAAAAAGCAAAGGCCAAGAGTAATCACACATTTTAAAATGTCCTTTCCCCGCCCAAACTTCTCCCCCAGTCCCAGTGCAATACCTGAGCTCGTATTCGGCATGGAAAGGACATTGGACACAATGTCCTCAGCTGCAGCCCTTCACCATGGAACAAAGGGGCCACTTGTCATGGACAGGTGACCACCAGTGGCTGCCCTGGGCCCAGAGAACTGCTGTGTGGGAATGAGTCCAGGCTCGGGTAGATCTGCATCACGGGACTCCTTTGGGGCATCTTGGTCTGCTAAGCTCCCTCCTATGTTCCCTTGGCTTTTAATGGTTTCTGTTCAGTTCTTCATGTCCAGATTTAAGGTTCTTCCCTGGTACACTAGAGCCACACTGGAGGGGATGGAGTAAACAGGTTGCTTTAAAGATACCAAAGTCAGGAAGGTCCAATATCCACAGCTGCTTCTTTTCATGTTGAGACAAAAGTCACCAGTAAGTGTTCATGCCATCCCTTTCTCCTATAGGCATACAAAGAAGCATATTTTTTTTGTAAACAGGGTGACAAAGCTGCAGCTTTGAGTTTAGTGGGAGAGTGAAACAAGAGAGTCACTGTTCGAGGCCAGTCTGGCAACAGAACTAGACACATCTTTTTCTCTGCTCATTCAACTCCAGTCTCTGACCCTGTATGATGTGCACCGGAAGGGACAGGAAACAAGGAGTGGAGAGAACTGGAGCACCTGGTATGGATGGGGCAGCGCTTGCCTGTTAGGGCTGGAGACTGTCCATTGGCGAGGATTTGAGAGGGCAGCAGAGAGGAGCGACGAAAGGAGGCAGCTCTTTCCCGAATCGAGCACTCTAAGAACGTCTTAATAGGAAGACATGATTTCAGACGTATATTTAGAGCACACTTCCTTCTCTTTTCATGTTGTTTGTCTAGACATTAGTCTAAAAGCAAGCACCAGATGTTGTGACTTACATCTACGTCATCAGCACTCTGGAGACTGAGGCAGGAGAATTGCCAAGAGTTTGAAACCAGCCTGGGGAGTCTACCTAGTGAGTTTCAGGCCAGCCTGGGCTAAAGGATGAATATCAAATAAAAGAAAGCATTGAAGCCAGCTTTGGTAGCACAAACCTGTGATCCCAGCACTCAGGAGGCTAAGGCAGGAGGTTCGTGAGTTCAAGGCTAGCCTGTGTTATGTATTGACTCACTGCCTACAAAAACATTACTTGATATCTGTCACATGTTTCTGTTGGCTAAAAGTTTCTTTAAACTGCCACAAGACTGAGACACATGGGGCCCCAGTTATAACTAGGCTATCCTTGAACCCTCTGGTGCTCAAAGTTTACCCAGGATCCTATAGTCATGGCTAATCAAAGTCTTAATGAGAGAGAAAGGCATACCAGACTGGTATTGGAGCTATGATTACACTGATAAAAGCACTCAATCAACCTTTCAGGATCCAAATGATGCATGGAATGGGAGCAGGAGGTGTTCCATCCCAATACCTCCTGACAAGAAAATACAGTCATTGATCCTGTCCAGTATGAGGAGATGTCTCTGTGGGTAAAGTGTTTGCCCTACCAGCATGACAACCTGAGTTTGATCCCTGGCATGTAAAAAGCCAGGCCTCGTGGTTTGCCTTTGTGATCCAGGCCCTGGGAAGGCACAGACAGGTAGACCTTGGGCTTTCAGCCAACCTAGACTAACCAGTGTAAGCCTCAGGTTCCATAGAGAAACTGGATCGATATTTCTCTGTTCCTGGGATAAAACACCATGACCAAGGCAACTTACAGAAGGAAAAATTTTCTTAAGCTTTCAATTCCAGAGGGATAAGAATCCATCACCAGCTTAGAGAAATACGGCAGCAGACAAGCACGGTGACTACAGCCAGCTGAGAGCCCACATCTAAAACACAAGCAAGAAGCAGGGCGTAGACCAGGAATCACACAAGCTTTTGCAATCTCGAAGCTGGATCTAGTGACACACTTCCTCCAGCAAGGACACACCTCCTAAGCCTCCCCAAACAGCACCCCTGACTGGAGATCAAGTAGTCAAATGCCAGAGCCTGTGGGGGACATTCTCATTAAAAACCATCATGGGTTAGTTTTTAAAAAAAAAAAAAAAAATCATGGTTTGGGCTTGAAAGACAGTTCAGTGGTTAACAATATTGGCTACTCTTGCAGGAGACGTGAATTTGGTTCCCAGCACCGACATGGTGGCTCACAATCAGTTCCAGAGGTTATAGAAATTCCAGTTCCATGCAAACAAAACACCCACACACATAAAAAAAAGCAAAAAGGAATAAGTAAATAAATAAATAAATAAGCATGGTGAGGCTGCCTCAAAAAACAAGGTGATTGGTTCCTAACCAAAACATCTCAGGATGACCTCCATATGCGAGAACACACACACACACACACACACACACACACACACACACACACAGAGGAGAACACATGGAAGCATACTTTTAAAATGTTAAACTCTAGTACGGACATTTAGCTTCCTGTAGTACACACCTGTAACTCTAGCACTGAAGAGACAGAGGTAGAAACATCGGGAATTAGACCAGCCTAGGAGTACACATAAATCCAACCCCTCTGGTGGTTTTGGCACAAGACATGCTGGTATCAAAGCAGAGAAATAAGCTAAGAATCAGAGAAGTAACCATACATATGGTAGTGATAGGGTTTGAGACATGCGGCTCAGCCTGAGAGACCACGGCAGAAACATGAAGCGCATCTTCTCTCTCCCTCCTCTTCCCCAAAGTAGGGCGAGAGAACTTCATTTGGAAGGTGCGAGTCCTGTTTAAAGAAGAAAGGAACATCTTTGTCTCTGAAGATGCAGGGAAGAGTCTGGACAAGCAAGCTGCTCTACTCCCCGTTTACAGCCAATCACATGACATCCTATGCCTCTCACCCAATCACATGACATCCTATGCGTCTCACCCAATCGCACTCCTACTCAGCTGTCCACTTCTCCATCGGGCGTCACGAGGAGATGCAGCTTTCCCTGTCGCTTTGGTCTTCACTCTTTGAAGTCTCTTGTGCAACTTAAAATGAGGGCGTGTATGTATTGTTTTTCTCTTATTAGTCTGTCTTCTCCGGCAGAGGTGTTTTAGTTTGGATGTGGCATGTCTTTCCAAAGCCCCAGCTTCTACCTTGGTCCCCCAAGGTAATGCTCTTTGTGGACAGTGGAACTTTTGAGAACTGGGACCTTATGAAAAGTCTTTAGATCACTGGGCATTTACTGTTACACCTCGGGCCTTTCCCTCCTTTTTCTTAAACTTGCATCATGCCCACAAGGTGAGCAAATTTGCTTCCTTCCATGTTCTCCAAGACGATGTACTAGGTTACCACGAGACTGATGCATTCACAGACTGGAAGCCCCAAAACTGTGAGCCAAAATTAACCTTTTATCTTTGTAACCTAGTCATCTTGAACATTTTGTTATAGTGACAGAAAGCTAGCTGACATCGGTGCGTTGACCATGAGCCTAGCTGTGGAAAAAAAGATCTTTCCCCTATATGAGAGAAGGTTCTTGGCCTGGGTTTAGACCATAGTGTTCAAGCATTGGGGGAAGCTCAGACTCAATACTGCATCTAGAGTGTGCACCTTAACATTGTAAATTAACGTTGCCTTCTCCACAGGGCAAAATTGTTTTTAGTAATAATCATGAAATAAACCTAATTAAGAGGACCAAAAAAAGAGACTGACAGTGAAATTTTTTATTTATTAAACTGCAAGCATGTAATCTTGCCTGTGAATGTAAAGTAAGAATATATAGATTGAGGGGGCGGGGAATAGTTTAATGATGCAATACTGCAAAAGTAGAATATGTATATTCTACCTTTAATGTATTTAGAATTTAGAATATGTATATATGAAATAGAAAAGGAACATTATATTGCTAGTTTTTCTCTTTTAAAAAAGCACCTATGTGTTGTCGGCCTCTTGTAGGCATGAACACACGGCTCCTAGTCAGTCTCACCACTGAAATTTTTAGCCACAAATAAGAAACTCCAAGTGATCATAATTGTTCGTGTTTATAATTATTATATTGGCTTTTACCTTGAACTTACTGTTTATCGGATGTAATCTATGGTTTGTAAGAGCGAACACGGTAACTTGTGTCCTGAATGAGTTTTGGTGATTGCAGACAGCTACAAACATGTTCCTGAGTCTACCTGTGTCGAGGTAACTGACTGAGGAGTCATTAGGATTAAATCCATGAAAAGGATAGTAAAAAGAAAAGTGCTCACTTGGGAAAAAGACCAAAATTGTTTTTAGCTACGTTGGCTTGAGGTTTACACTTAAGCTTGTTATAATTGTTAGAAACCAATTGCTTAGGATCTAGGCCAGCAAAGATTTGTTTGTTCATATGTGGAGATGTTGCAGCTCCGACTTCGTTTATGATCCCAGCATCCGGTGATAATCTATGACTGATCAAGCTTGAGTTCCTTGCACTCATCCCTTCTCTGTAAAATCCAGCTGTCTGGGTCCAGCAAGATGGCTCACGGGGTAAAAGTCCCTGTCACACAAAAATGAAGACCAGAGTTCAAAACCCAAAACCCCTGTGTCATGCGGGCACCCACACTCACACATCACATGCACATTCAAGTACAAACGTATACACACTCACAATGAATGGTTAAATACAGATACCCAACCCCTTTCTGGGCTCAAATTATATAGAGAGCAGAGCAACAGACATCTCCAAGTAGCTTTAAAATGACAGGAAGAGAGTTGACATCAGAGTGGATGTTCACAGTGGGAGTCAGGAAGGCTGCAGCTCTGGCACCCAATGCTCACTCTGCCTCACCTGCTCATAAGAAGTCGATAATTAATTTTCAATCCTTTGGTCCTGACAGATCGGGACCTATGAGGTGGGTCAGGCCTCCTTTGACAGCTCTTTGATCTCTGCAATTAAGTAGGGCAGGAGTAAACAGGCACCAGCTTGGGGTGTCCTTCAGGAAGGGCTGGATCAATAGAAGATGATGCCTGAAAACCTACTAAAAACTCTTCCACCCACTGAGAATAGCATGTTTGTACCGTCCCCAAACTATCGCTGCTTATGAAGTGTATTTAAATTTAGAGTGGCAGTCTGTCTTTTTTATGATGATGACGATGACGATGACAATAATAATAATAATAATAATGACAAATACAAAAAGTCACTAAGAGCAAAGTAGATCATCTGCTAGATGCCTTTCTGAGTTTCAGATGTGGCCACTTCTGAAAACCTTTCACAGATTTCCCAAGTTATGATGTAACTACGGTGCTTCAAAAATTACCTGCTCAGCAGGTGTTTGGGCAGACCTAGATTTTTTAATTGTCATAACTACCATTTATAGGGCATTAACCATGTCCTAGTACTGCGTTAAGCTACATCTATAAAGGTAATAATAATAATTGGTCTTTGGGGTAAGCTTTACAAAGAGATAGTTCCCCGTCACAAATAAGAACAACGTGCAGACAGGGAATAGCTTGAAGGAATTAGTCACCGTCCCAGCTGATAGTTAGAATAACGCCAAGTATGTGAGAGTCAGGAAATACCAGGAGGTTAAGAAGATTACAAAGGACGGAGATGACTGTAATTAGTTGCCTTTGAGTGTCTAGTATAATGCGATCACATAATTCATTTCCATCACTGAGGCTCTGACTTTAGACTCTTTGAGAACTGTAAGTCAGGGATGAGTCCTGCGCTCCACTTCCCTGGGTCAAGATCAGCAGAGAGCCACAGGGCATAGCAGATGGTATAGCCAACGTAAGGCTGTCTTGCCACCTGCTATGTGAGTACTCTACAGCACTGCAAACTGTAGTAAAACATCTATGGGATTTGAAGAACTTTAAGAAATAGCTAAGAAAGAGAACTTTACAATGATGTATTTAAACATGACTGTTACGGGACCCACATGGGTCTGGTGACAGGAAATAGGAATTTTCTAATACGCTATTTTGTGTTTGTTAGTTAACAATTTCATACAGAAAAACAATGTATCTTGATCGTGTCTATTCCATTCCAACATAACCCTGACACTTCTCCTAGGCACCCTAACACACCTCTCCACCCTTCATGTCCTCCCTGTTTTTGAGTTCTGACTAAATCCAATGAGTGCTGACTGTCGGGGTGCCGACTGGCGTTGTTGGATTGATCTTGTGCAGGTCTTATGCAGATAAATGCAGCTGATGTGAGCTTGTGAGTACAAAGGCTGTGTCTGGTCCAGAAAACAGCATCTCGTGAGACTGCCCCCTGTCCTCTGGCTCTTGCATCACACCCCACATACACAACGTTAAGCTGAGCCTTGGGAAGCAGGGGTAGTTAATATGGATGAAGATAGAAATTTGAGTTTCCATTTCCACCCAACTGGTTCTGACCTTAGCAAGACTACAGCCTTGTAGGTGCCTTGCGATGAAGATGGCAATGCTACCCTCCCTGCCTGACTTGTGATAGAAAATCAGTTATCTCAAATTCAAAGCTTAAATGAGATAACTGTGGTGGCACTCACCTACAAAACCAGCTACCTGTCAAGGCAAAGAGGATGGGATGTCACTTTGGCGACATCAGGCAATCCTATCTCCAAATAAAATATGTTTAAAAGTCTGGAGTCAAAAATGGGCTTTATAATTGGAGTTGTAACTTAAGGATAGAAAACTCACCACACGTGCAGGGTTCCATCCTCCTACCAGGAAAGAACATTTTCTGAAACTCAAAGCCTTGTCAAAATTACTTCAAGTAAAGCAATCTCTTTGTCTTTTGGAAAATCGTGCTGTATGAGAAACTGGTTTGGTCATCTTGCTGTCAGTTGACGTCATGTTCTACTGGACTAGCCTCAGAAACTGGGAGGCCAATAGCAAACAGGGGAAAGCTGGGCCAGACTCTCACGAGGTCTCAGTGTCACAGAGCAGCCTGAGAATGATGCAGGGTTAGGGCAGAGGTGTGGGAGCCAAAGAGTGAGGGAGAAGAGGAAGGGAATTTCCAACCCAAGACAATATCCTGGCCTGGAACTAACCCTAGGCCTTGGGGTCCCAGAAAAACATCTGTTTCGTGCCATTGGGACAACCCCGTTAGGCATAGGACTTGGCGAGCTTTGGGTTAGCCCTCAGCCTGTAGGGCAAAATCAACATCGGAAGCTGTGTTTGCTTAGGTTGTGGGGAGAGGCTTCACGGAGAGTCCATATTTGCTCAGGCCTCAAAGTTTATTAGGTAGATTAGGAAGCAGTTTACTCACCCGGTCAACCACTCCAGCTTTCTGTTTGGGATTTATACGCATTGGTGTCTGGGGCCCATTAGTTTGTGTGGCTGGAGGAGAGTTGGAGTGTATGGGCGTGGGAGAGTGAAGTGAAAACTTAAGAGTTTGGAAAGTCAGTTGTGTTGGATGGTGTTTTGCTGGGGCAAACAATGTGATGGGGTGTCTCATTGAGGGGGACACAGGTGAAAGACTAACGCACACTTGTGAAGGAATGTTTCACTGAAGCAGACACAGAAGAATGTTCTGCTAAAGCAAGTATGTGAAAGGACACATGGTAAGGGATTCTTCCCTAACTAACGACAAGGACACGCACGTATTGGTCTGCCTTACATTGCATAGTTGAGCTCCATTTGTTGGGACTCCATAGAAAGAAATGCACCAAAAAACTTCTGGTGGTGCATTGCAGTTTCTTGCTTCTGAGGACTCTGGCTGATTGGCAGAGTGATGTCAGCTGAGACAGACACTCGTGCTGAGGCAAGACCATGGAGGACACGTGATGTTTGCAGGGTATAAATAGGACTGAAGGGACAGTGACAGAGGCTGAGCTAGGCTTGGTTATAGGGCTAACTGTGCAACGTGATTGTAACACGCTGATCTTTGCTTTGCTGAGAGAGGCACAGCCCAGAACTTCTCCTGGTGTTCCTCCTGGTTCCTCCTGCTGACTTGAGTGGAGGCTGAGGCCTGGCCGTCTCTGCTGGATACGGCCACTGCTGCTGATGTGTGCTTGTTAGTATATCCATGAAGTGTTTGTGAGTGGATCAAGCTGCCACTGCTGACTCCTATGAACTGAACTGCCAATTTCCTGACAACACACATGGGATTTGCTCCAAAGAACCATTTCTAAACAGATCCGCTTTCCCTGTATCCTTTTCCATTACCTCTGGTGGGTGCTGGGCTAGGAGGTTAAAGCATTTAAGAACCATCATTTAAAGTATGCTTTGAAAAAAAATAAAGTTACAGAAGGGTCTCCCAATCAACTATTTCAAATAATCTATTTCAATGAGTCTAGGGGTTCCCATACACATTACCTAAAACAATCTAGATGAAAGGAATCAGCCACCATCTTACTCCCATCCCTGGCCTTTGCTTGTAGGACTCTGGGCCTCATTCTCACTTCCTGAATCTGATTTCATAAAACTTATCTTGACCTGGAAAATAAGTGACTACATCAGCAGACACTGACTCTCTGGCTATCTGTGCAGGTTATGACCAAGTTCTCAGCTTCTTGTCACCCCAGTCCTCCACCTGTAAGTCGGGTCACTCATGACACCCGTTTTATAGTGTGCTTCTCTGGAGCTACTAAACTCCTAATTCTTTCAGTGCTGTGACAAAATACTTGACAGAAGTAACTTCTAGAGAAGAAGAATTTATTATGGCTCGTGATGTTCTTTTTTGCTTAGGCTTTGCATCATTGCTGTGTAGACATGGGGTGAGGACAATTCACTTCATAACCAACCCGGAACCAACCAGAGAGAAACAGCATATCTCTGGGATCGTTCTCAGTGACTCACTTCCCTGACCTAGACTGCACCTCCTGGAGGTTCCAGAATCTTCCAAAATAGTGTTGATTACAGACCTGTAACAGCTACTGGTTAGATGTATATGACGTAATTAACACAGTGCCTAGGTAAATAGTAACCATGATCCATTATCATTCATAAAACATGATAATCTGGGCTGGGCACAGTTCAGGGATACAGAGCTTATTCCGTATGCATTACACACTCAGACCATCACCATCATCATCATAAATGAAAGCAAAAACCACTACTTGACAACTGTTTCTTAAAAATCTTTTTCTTTCCTAATCCACAGCTGGTGGATGAACCCATATATAATAAATACAGGAAAACAGGATTTTTTTTTTCTTACAGGAACATTTTACATGTTTGCCAGATCTCCCAACTCTTAAAACAGAAATAAAACAAGCAAGAGTATCTATTCAAACAGATCCTACAAAGGAGAAATTCTTGACTAGGTTTTCCCACTCTGAGCCCTGATACTGCTTGGAGATTCTAGACACTTTGATAGCATATGATGTAAGAATTCTTTAACATCTGACCTTCTAAGGACAGCAAATGACTTTCTTAAGAACAAGAGAACTACTCTCTGTTACAACTAGTTTAGCTTACCCTACATGGTGAGTGAGTGTGTGTGTGTGTGTGTGTGTGTGTGTGTGTGTGTGTGTGTGTGTGTACGTGTACGTGTATGGTATGGGTGTATGTGGTGTTTATGTGAGTTTGTGTGTGTGTGTGTGTGTACGTGTTGTGTGTGTGTGCATTGGTTATGTGTGTGACTATGTGAGTGTATGGATAAAGCAAGTTTCCTGCTAAAGATAAACTTTTGAGCCCCATCCTTGAGTATGAAGTTCCAAGCCAGATGGCCTCCTCTGGCCTCCTCTGGCCTCCTCTGTCTTTTGGGATCCGTTTATATGTTCTTGTAGACATGATCCCCATAAAGCTTCTCTGTCAAGCTTGCTCTCTTGTTTTCTCTTGCTCTTTCTCTGCTTCCCTTCTCCCCTACCTCCCCATTCCCTTCCCCTTTCTCTCTCCACATACTCATGGCTGGCCTCTTCTCCTATACTCCTATACTTCTCTTCCTTCTCCTTCTCCTTCTCCTTCTCCTCCTCCTCCTCCTTCTTCCTTCTTCCTTCTTCCTTCTTCCTCCTTCCTCCTCCTCCTCCTCCTCTTCTTCCTCTTCCTCCTCTTCCTCCTCTTCCTCCTCCTCCTCCTCCTCCTCCTCCTCCTTCTTCTTCTTCTTCTTCTTCTTCTTCTTCTTCTTCTTCTTCTTCTTCCTTCTCTCTCTCTCTCTCTCTCTCTCTCTCTCTCTCTCTCTCTCTCTGCATTTCTTGGCCTCTACTACCCTCCCCATGCCCTTAATAAACTCTATTCTATACTTTAAAAAAATGAAACCTTTCTGACAGAAATGTGGATAAACTAATAGATTTTAGTATGGGGGCCTAACTGAAGGTATTTAAAACAACAGGCCCATTCTCAAAAGAAGAGAAAGAAAGAAAAGAAGAGAAAAAGAAAAACCTATCCAACAGAAAACTTGAGTGAAATTTTGGAAGACTAAGTCCCTGCCGTGCCTATCTTTATGTGGAACACCAGTATATCTGCGGGACCTGAGTCAGAGTAGATATCGGGGCTGGAAGCAAAGCACTTATTCTGTGAGGGAAAATTCGAGGTTGTGCCCACCTCTTTCCAAGGAAGGTGTGTCAATCCATTTTCTGTACTTGATTGAATCTTCTTGGAAACCAGTGATGGAAGACCTAAGTTCAGGCAGCAATGGGTTTGGAGGCCCAAGAGTTTGAAGAAACACCACAGTCAAATCTGATCTAATCCAGCTCTTTCTCCAAGTCTTTTATTGAGATACTGAGCCCCAGCTGCCCTCTGCCCACAGGGAAGGCCTAAGTGAGTACCTCACAGTTTTATTTTCAGGCTACTAATCAATTGCATTCTTAGGAAGCGAATACTTATCTCGAAACTAGCTCCTATGGACTGTTTCTTCAGAATGTGTAAGACAAAGGCCTCTAATCTAAGTAGTAGATTAAAATCCCCTTGGTTGCTATGAAACAAACACACATTGTGTTAAAAACCACAAGTGAAACTGTGTGGTCAGAGGTCCTTTGTGGTCTAAGTCCAGAACGTGTTTCCCAGGTGAGATTGATATGTGAACATGAAGAGCTCCGCCGAGGGGAAGGTAGAGCACCAGCTGGGCTTTGTGGAACACCATCGGGCTTCCTTTATGCTCCTTCTAACTGCTGTTCTCAAAGAGCACTTTCTTCTGCTCCACCTCCACCCTCCTCACCTCTCAAACATTGTCTTAGCAACCGTTTACTGATTAACTCTGCCCAGCTGAATAGGCCAGCATCAATGCCGCCGCCGCCACCGGAATTCAGACTCCTGCCACAGCCTCACAAAGGACCCAGGTCAGAAAGGATTGTACAGGCCTCTAGTCCACACTTCAATTCCATTGCTAGAACGGGACAGCTGAGGACATGTGTTCTACCTGAGAAGGTGACTCACGGTGGCTGTGGACACCTGGCTGAAAGAACCAACCTTGAAGAAACAGATTTAAGAAGTGGTTAGGAAACAAAGCACGCCAGGACAATCTCACCGCCTGCCAAACACTCCTCCCCACTGACAAGTTGTGTGACCATTGATAGCCGCACATTGAACCTTACCTCAACCCAACCCGAACACTAGAGAGGCAGCCATATTACGGCTACCAAGTCAAAGGTGTGGCAGGTATCTGTATTCAGGCTAGCTCCAGCCCCAGAATTCCATTACAAGGACATGACTGGCTGGTTCTTTCTCATGTACACCCAAGCCCAGCCTTATACTCAACACACGATTTGTGTGTGTGTGTGTGTGTGTGTGTGTGTGTGTGTGTTGCTTTGTGTAGCTACCCTGAATTGTGTGAGCTATACTGAATGTTACAGAATTCATTAGGAATGAGAAAAATAAAAAGCATGGGAAATGTGACATGAAATTTGGGGTGGGGTTGGAGAGGTTTCTCCGCATTTAAGTGTACTGGCTGTTCTTCCAGAGGACCTGGGTTTGATCTCCAGCGCCTACTTGGTGGCTCATACCCACCTATAACTCTTGTTCTAGAGGATCTGATACCATCTTCTGTCCCCTGTGGGCACCAGGCATGCAAGCAAACACTCGTATAAATGAAATAAAAATACTTTTTTTTAAGGAAAAAAAAAAAAAAAGAATGACTAAACCATCTTCCTCCCCAGCCTCCTCAGGGTTGCTCTGTCTGGAGAAATCTGTCCATTCGTGAGAAAAGTGGTGAAGATTTCGATTTCATTAGAAAACAGTCTTATGATGGTCCCTGTGCAGTCAAGGGCAAGCACCATGCTAAATCCACACACAGAATCTTCACTCCTGTGAAGCGCCTTCTCCCGTGGAGTATCAACAATGTCAGAGATCAGAGATCTAGAGGTAGTGTCTAATTCTGTGAAAGGAGAGAAGACAGCTGGGTTTTAAATGCTGGATTTTGATGTTGATATTTAGATAGAAAAAAGGAAAGAGCTGTGAGGAGACATTACCAGCGGGACAGAGAGATGTTACCACCGGTCTAGAGATGCTGGGTGTGGTGACGCACACCTTTGATCCCAGCACTCCAAGGGCAGAGGCAGGTGGATCTCTGACTTCAAGGTCAGCCTGACTACAGAGTGAGTTTCCAGGCAAGCCAGGGCTACGTTGTAACACCCTTCTCTAAAACAAACAAAAAGAATAAGGTGTGCTGTCAGGGACAAGAGACAAATTAGATAAGGAAGGAAGAGACCAGGAATGTGGCAATTTAGAAGGTCAGAGTTGACCTTGGCAGAAGTAATCCCGAGAGAGGTTTCTGGGAAAGGAACCGATTGAAGGAAACAACTGAGTGGGCAGAACAGAGTGCAGGAAGAGCCTTCCAGGTGAGATCTGGTGTTTCTTCATAGGGAGAAACAAAATGTCCTCTACATAGACAGCCATCTACTTCCTGTCTCCTGTGCAAGGGCTTGTATTTTAAGATTTATTTTCATTTGGGGGGGGGAGTGCATGTGTATATGTATGTATTTGTGTTTGTCTCTGTGTGTGTATGTATATAAGAGTTTGTCATATATGTATGTGTGTGTGTGGTCTGACCAAGCATGCTGATGCCCTCAGAGGCCAGAAGAAACCGTTAAATCCCTTGAAGCTAGAGTTACAGACAGTTGTAAGCATCTTGGCCTGGGTGCCAGGCACCAAACTCAGATCCTCTACCGAGCCATCTCTGCAACCCTGATTATTTTATTTATTTTTAATTGTCATAGTTATTTTTATTTTATGTGCATTCATGTTTTGCTTGCATGTATATCTCTATGAGGGTGTCAGAACTCCTAGACCTGGAGTTATAGACAACTGAGGGCTCCCATGTCAGTGTTGGGAATTGAACCTGGATCCTTTGGAAAAGGAGCCAGTGCTCGTATCCAGTGAGCCATCTCTCCAATCTTCCTACTATCATTTTAATAGACTATTTTTAGAGCAGTTTTAAGATCACAAATGGAATGGGTAGAGGTTTTTCATATGCCCTGGTCCTCACTTACTCGGTCCCTCCCGTTATCAACAACCCCGACTGGTGTGCTCTGGTACATCTGAGGAACCCATGCTGGCACACTCTTCTCCCTCCATGTTCACTTTCCACCAGGGAATGTCATAACACATATTTCCTGGGCTTAGGAAATACATATAATGACATACACTATAGATGATATATACTGTAAAACATCTCCCTTTGGGTCCTCTTATTTGAACACAGTATCTACTGTTTCTGAAGGTTTTAGAAACTTTAGAGGAAGAAAATCAGGCTTTAAGAGTTAGATGCCCACCCTACACAGGCACAGGCTTGCTGCTCCTTGCTCCCCTGAGATATTGGGGCCCGCCGGGTACATGTTCCCACTGCCATGCGCTCACCGAGATTTCTCCACCAAGATAGACTGTCCTCATTTAAAACGAAGGCTCTGGTACAAGAACAGTAGGCACACAGAGGTGCTCCAAACTGGCCTTTTGTGCTTCAGGAGCTTAGAGGAGGGGCCCAAGGGAAGCACGTGACAAGCAGGCATAGTGTGATACACTGTTGCAATCCCAGCACTCAGGAGGCTAAGGCGGGAGAACCTCGCACTCGAGGCTAACCAGGACTTCGTAGATACTATCTCAAGAGATAGAATCAGGGTTGGGTGGGAGAGAGGAAGGAAATCAAGCAAACAGTGCATAATAGGAGTTTCAGACTTGTGATAGGAGTCTGTTGGTTCTCAGAAAATGAAACACCCAAGTGCAGCCCTGGACATGCTGAGCCTTTTATTAAAGGCAGCTGGAAGGCCTCGCTAACCTTCCCTTGTCTCTCCCTGATCCCCAAGCTCAGCAAGGGGTCTCCCCCTGAAATTACTTTACCAGACCCAGCAAAAGGGCAAGGTTGCCTTCTATCTCCTCCCAGGCTCCAGTAGCCAGGAAAAATTAAACTCAAAAGACAAAGAAAAGACCGTCTCCGCATCTAGACGGCTATTGTCGCAAGCAACTGTCTGCTCTTCAGCCCTTTCGGCTTCCTGAATCATTTACAAATCATTGTCTGTTCTTTATGTCCATTCAACATTCAACTTGAAAATCATCCACTGCTCCCCAAACTTACCCCCTGCCTAGTTTGATTTCCAATGTTGTGATAAACACTGTATCCAAAAGAGAGTGTCAAGCTAAGAGCCGATTAGTATAAACTTCATTTCTCCTCTTCCTGTCTGTGTAGGATTATACATGTCTGGGTCTCATCCAAATGTTGAGTCCCCTTCTGAGGTGCCTTTGTGCTCGTTCATGAGTTCGTATCTCCTCTCTCCTTTACTCGGGCTACTGTCCGGCTGCTTCAGCGAACCTCCAGAGAGTAGAGGGAGGGACCCATCCCTCCATGTTCATTACGAAAAGAAGGGAAGCAGGTGTTTGAAGAAAAACGAATGAAGAGTGGAATGCAGAGCAGTGTGAAACAACATGGCGGTCTGATGAACTTTCCAGAAGCCAACAGTGACGCCAGAACATGATGCAAGAAGGAAAGGGCAGACGTTGACAGCTGATAAGCTGAGCTATGGAATGAGTTGTCTCCCAGCAGCAGCAGCAGGGAGCTTACAAGACCGTGTTTAGGTTAGGAAGCCGCCTGACCTAATGTTTTTAAAGGCTGCTCTAGTGTCTAGCGGGGAGAGGCTGATCCTGAGCAGGGCTCAGAGAAGGGAGGGAGTTAGTGAGGGAGTTGATGTTCACTAATGGGAGTCAGCCCTCACAAGGCCAGGGCTGCTCAGGCAAAGGCAAAAGAGAACACAGAGCTATTTCCCCAGGCTCTTTTGAAATGGACCTGACAGTTAGATGGGGAAAGTCAGGGTGTGAAAAAGAGGAAGCTGATTTGCAGGGTTGGCCTGAGTTAGCCAGCCACAGTGTTAGCAGCCATCAGGATTACAGAGGTAGAATGTTGGGGGTGGCAGGGGGGAGGAGGGGAGGTTCAAAATTACACAGCAAAAAGGGAGCTGGGACACCACACTCTCCTCAGGGTCAGAGCCACCAGTCCTGTCACAGAGGACAGGCTGACAAAAGAGAGGCATAAGGAATTTAATCAATGACATTGGGGGCTAAGACCCAAGGACCCAGGGGGAAGTTTCTGTTTTGTGAGTAGTTCCAAGGAGTAGATTCACATCATAGAGACATGGTAGAACAAAAGGTCCTAATGGTAACAAGCCTCCCTCCAGAATCTTCTTGGCATTGCCTATTCCTCAGAATGTAGCAGAATACCTGGAGAGAGACACTTAGGTCCTACAAGATGGGTCAGAGACTTTTGTTCAGTGGAAGCTCTCACAGGAAGGTGGAAGGAGGTCAGAACTTATTCCAGGGTCTGTGGCTGTTACATGGAAGGGGGTCCGATTTCCATGACTTGTCTTGCAGAAGGGAATTTTAGTTTCTATGTATTAGCATTTTGTCTAAACTCCACCCCCACAGTCACCTGGCAACAGCCAGGGATGCTCCTTCCCACAGTTCCCTGGTGATAGCCAGGTAGGCCTGACTCACTATAAAAGGGGCTGCTTGCCCCCTCCTCTCTCTCTTGATCTCCTCTCTCTTGCCTTCTTGCTCTGGCTCTGTTCCCTCACTCCTTCCCATTCTCTTCCTCCTCTCTCCACATGCTCATGGCCGGCCTCTGCTCTCTGCTTCTCATCTCTTCTCTTCTCTTCTCTTCTCTTCTCTTCTCTTCTCTTCTCTTCTCTTTCTCTCTGCCTCTACTACCCTATTAACTGCCCTCCCCATGCCCTAAATAAACTCGATTCTATACTGTACCATCCTCAGGGGAAAGGAATGCCTCGGCATGGGTCCGCTGAGACATCCCCTTCCCCCATATCTCACCACACCTCCACAGAACATATTCTATATCTCTTTATCTTTTTATAAACACATCACTGTCCTTTGTTGGGAGGAAGGAAAGCAGAGACAAAAGTCAGATGATGATGATGATGGTGGTGATGATGATGATGATGATGATGATAATAATAATAATAGTTATTATTATCATTACTTTTAAAGAACCTTGCTTGAGACCCTTGCTCTTCCTTCAGTCAGTGTGCCAGGGCACCATAATTTTGGGTGTGTAACCCGAGCGTCAGCAGTATTGACGAGTCTCTGGTCCCTTGGGGCATCCTGGAGCGGCTGTACATACTGACTTGGAGCCCAGAAAGAAAGCTGGCAAATTGTCAGCGGAAGGGGTGTGTTAAGAATATGAAAAAAGAATAGAAGTTTTCATCAGGGCTTACCCGGGCAGACAAAGGGTGAGGGAGTAATTTCTTCTTTAAAAAAAGGAACAGTCAATTTTAAACTTATTTCTCTCCCAACAATGGAATCATCCGAGGTCTTGTTGCGAGACCAAACAAAAAAAGGAGAAATAAGCAGCTTTTTATATGAATGAAGTGGGTAGTTCGCGAGGCCCCGGGAAATGCAGGTGCAGCTTTACCAGTCATTTCCAGAGCACACGTATACACTACCACGATCTCTGAAGCATGAGCCCTCTAGAAGGGAACTGAGCACTGGCCATACATGGCCACCGAACAATGTATGTAGCCTCCGTGTTCTTCCTGGGTAAGGTCAGGGCCTTCAAGTTCAGTATCTGAAGGGTCCGTTCCTGAGTGGAAGCTGAGAACGGTTGCCTCTACAGGAGAACCCGGTGAGGGACAAGGAAGGTCTCAGTGGCCCATCCCTGTAGCTGTGTGGTGCAAGGAAGGCCAGCTTAGTGACAGGGCTCCCACTGTACAGGCTCCTGAATCTTATCTCCAATAAAAAAAAAGTATTTTTTTTTATCAAGCAAGTTGAGATTGCTGGATGCTAATTCTCCTCTTCTAGAATCACTATAGGGAGCCAGGCAGCACTGGTGTCTACGACAAGCAAAATGCTTTTAATCCCAGAATTTAAGGGGCAGAGGCAGGCAGATAGTGAGGCCAGCCTAGAGTACAAAGCGAGTTCCAGGACTACCAAGGCTACACAGAGAAACCCTGTTTAAAAACAAAACAAAAAAACAAAATAAAATAAATAACAACAATAAAACAACAACAATAAAAAATAAAAAATAATAAAAAACAACAACAATAAAAAAGAAGAATAACTACAGGAAAAGAACTTGTCTGAGGCCTTAGGAAACACCAAGATGACCTTTGCCCACACTTTCCTGGCTATTTCACTCCTGGGCTCTTTCCTTCTTCCCCAGTAGCCTCCAGCACTCACTGGGTACACCTGTCAGGGCCAAAGGGAGGCAAGCACACTGTCCCTTCCCACGAACCCAGGGACAACAGTCTTTTCCAGTTTAAATGCTGAATTTGAGTGGTGGGAAGGGCCCTCTCCCTCCCCGAACCTCCTCACTGCGGGAGAACTTCCCACCAAAGAGGAAATCTGCTGCTTTCTGCCAAGAGTCCAAAACCCCAAGGAAGTCTTGTAGACAGGGCCTTTGACCTGCTAGATTTGGCTCTGCCTTTGGATCGTTTCCAGGGCAAAGGGGAAAACTCCTCTTAGGAGAGATTCTTTGTCCTTGAGCAAGACACCTCTAGAGAAACTCCAAAATGAGCAGTCAGTTTTTTCATGATCTCATTTTCTATTCTGTTCTGTGTATTAGGTCAATAGAAAGTCGGTCTCTCTCTCTCTCTCTCTCTCTCTCTCTCTCTCTCTCTCTCTCTCTCCCTCTCCCTCTCTGACTCTCCCCGTTCTCTGGCCTTCTCTGGCCTCCCCCCACCCCGTTCAGGAAAAGTAAAGATGCCATGGCGGATCTTACTTTGTGCTCTTCTCTCTGGTTTTGCATCAGGAAATAGAGCCTCTGCTCCTGGGGATCCCCTCTTCATTTTCCTGTCACCCGAGATTCTCTTTCAGGGCTGAAATGTCAGACACTCTAAGTTTGCGTATGCCATCTTGAGCTTATACCTGACCTTTAAGCTAGTACTGTATAAAGTGAGACCTCTGGTGCTGAGGCAGAGTTCTCAGGAAAAATGGAGAGGCGGGCGGAGCTGGTGGGGCACGAATCGGCATCATTGCTCAGCCATGACAGTAGTAATAAACAAATCAACTGTTTCACCAAAATTCAAGGAGCGGAAAGAGAGAAGTAGTGGGAGAAACGTGTAAGAATGGGACCATGAGAGGTGTGTCACATCCTCTAAAAAGGAAACGCCGACTTTTCATTTGCTTTTATAGCAGGAATCGCTGAAAGGGAACATTCCTGGTGTACCACTTCCCTTATGGAAGCACTAAAGAATCTTTTGTCCTTCTCCGTGAGTCTTTGGTTTGTTCACTCGATGAATACCACACCAAGCAGCACGTGCTAAGACCCGACATCATCTTCCAGGCCTTCATGGATAACACAACCCATGGAGAACCCAGATGCTACGGTTGCAGAAGCGGAGTTCACAAGCCATGAGACCCCAGGACCCTCTCAAGGCCTGCATGAGTACAACATCCCGATGGTGTCCGTGAGGGACTGGTTCAAGAGCTGCAGGTGTTCAGGTCCCTTGTGTAGAATGGTATAGTCATTGAATGTAAGCTATGTATATGTCTTCATACACTGTATATAACCTACTTACATCTGGAGTATTTTTACCTCCAGATGACATATAATGCCTGATATACTCTAAGTGCTATGTCAGTGGTCATTATATTATTCTGTTTGGGGAAGAGTGACAAGAAAAAAAAATTGTGCGTATTGAACATAGTCTCTCATTTTCTGCTGCTTATTTCAGATCCATGGTTGATTGAGAACCTGAGAACTGGCGGGTGATTGCCAACACTGCTTTTGGCCACCAGTAACTTGGACCATGGTTGAAATAACAAAGAAGACATCTAGACCAAGACAGCATTGACTTCAGTTCAGGGCCAGGTGTCTGGAGTTTTTATAACCTTACACTGACAGTCAAAGGACTGTCTTTCTCTTTAGTCAAGAAGGAAGTAGGTCTGACAATACCTCTTTCAACTTACCAGAAGAGAAGCATTTTCCAGAGACCACCACTGAGCTTTGACTTAACACTGGCTGCAACCATGTGATACAGGCATGATTGTATTCAGGAGACTAAAACAGAAGAAGCTTTCTCTTTTTTTAAGATTTATTTATTTCATTTATATGAATATATTGCAGATGGTTGTAAGCCACCATGTGGTTGCTGGGAATTGGACTCAGGACCTCTGGAAGAGCAGTCAGTGCTCTTAACCACTGAGCCATTTCTCCAGCTCCAGCTTTCTAACCTCCAACATGGAGACATCAAGAAGAATCAGTAGATGTGGTGGTGGTGGGTCTCTATCTGGATTTTTGACTATGTGGGAGACTGATATACAGTCTGCTTCTGTTTCTGTTACTATTTCAATGTATTGTCCCAAGACCCAAGAACCTGAAAATCTCAGTGTGAGTACCCCAAAGCTCTGGGGACCCATGCACCAGCATCAGCCTCTCTCTAGCTCTTGAGTAGATACAATGTGACCAATCATCTCAGACCCCTGCTACCTCACACTTCAGCACATGCCTACCCTCCTAAGATCAGCTGGACACCCCCCCCAAACAGAAAGACCAGACCCTTCCTCCCTTAAGTTTCTTCCTGTCAGATGTTTGGTCACAAGCAATCGTCAAAGTATCTAATACCATATATCTATTGGTTTGGTCATAGATAAAGATTGACTAGAGAATTACAGTTTGGGGATAAGCCACCTTCCAGAAACTAGGTTGAGAGCCCCATCACAGACTTGGAGTTCTGCTCATTATGTCACTTGGCCACTTACTGCTTAACTCAGCGACTAATCAGTTTCTGACACACGAAGACTTTTTTCCCATTTAAAATAAGAACTTTTAGATTAGTTCGATTCCCCCAATCCCCACCTCCAGATCTTTCTCAGGTCTCCCAATATGCCCAAAGGGTCTTTGGTTTACATGAAAGGCCTATCTAATTTGCTCCCAAGGGGAGACCTACCACAATAGTAAAGTCGTACATTTCCACAGGGATTTCCCCTAAACTGTTAATGAGTCGTGACTTCCTTGTATGTACAGCAGACAAAACTGCTGCACTCCAAGCAGGTAGACAGAATTTGAACCAGATGGTTCAAGGCAAGGAAACGGGCTTAGCAGATCATTTCAAACACCTCCGTGTGTTGACTGAAATCCGTAAGGGGATGGCAAAACATGGCCCTTATTTTCTCAACAAACTCTGCACCGCATTGAATATTAAACAAGAAGCTGAACAGAGGAAAGCAGGCTCTGGCTTTTCTTTCCTTGTCATTAGAACCGTAAACCTAGTTTCTAGTTTCAACGCATCAATGGAGAGAGAGAGAGAGAGAGAGAGAGAGAGAGAGAGAGAGAGAGAGCGCTAATCTCACATCACTGAAGGACTTTCTGGTAATTCCACCACTACACATTGAATAAATCAGAAGCAGCAGCAACGGTGTGTGTAATCTCCATGAGTTCCTATATGGAAAGTAAATCCCATTTTGCCCGATTTTCCAGTTTCAACAATAAATTATCCAAGCCTCTGATCCTCACTGTGAAGCCAGCTTCATTAAAACCAGGGTATGCCCATTGAGGTATTTTCTAACACTCAGCGCCCCCAACATCCAGTTTAATTAAAGCCAAATTTGGTTAAGGAGTAAACTGGTATTTACAGATCAGGAAAAAAAATCTGGTTCCGGTAATTAAAAGGATTTTGTAAATCTTGTCCTCTATGTTAGAACACTTGGGTTTTAATAGTTAATTAAAGACGTCTTAATCATCCTTTGAAAGAAACTTGAAAAAGAAAAGATTAAGGACCAGCCACAAAGACACCACTGACTAGAGGTTCTGAAATTCCTGTCAGAGGAACCAAGGCCTCTCTTTACCTTATTGAGCATGTAGACTTTTTCTTTTCTTTGCTTTGAACAAAAGGGTAGTCCTGGACACGCACAGCTGCACCGCAAGCACAGGCCAGCTTGCATGTCACCCACACACCAGTGCCCTTGGAGCTAAGGGCACAGATGTCTGGTTCCTATGGCTTCCCAAGCTGTGACTGAAGACAAAGTCAAACTCATTGGGCAGGCAGACAGATGGACAGATGGAGAGACAGATGGGGCACATGCACGCGCATGCGTGCGTGTGCATGCGCACAAACACACATACACACATTAAACTCAGCATGTATCTTTCCTATCCAATGGATTTTGTTTTGTTTTGTTTTGTTTTGTTTGTTATTTATTTTGTTTTTTCAAGGTAGCATAATGAGCTAGGTCAGCACCCCTGTGCTAGGTGCTAGAAGGAGACACCAGAGACTACTATATATCAGAGTACTCCTTGCTCAGGACTGGAACTTAAGACAAACATGTGTGGCTAGTGGTGGTACAAAGCCCAATAACACACACACACACTTACAAAAGACACACAGAAACACAGGACAGACCAGCCAAGGACAGTGTAATATTGTAAGACAGGGACTGAGAGAGAATGCACACACCATACGTCCCAACTCTGTCTTCCCCTTGAGAGTGAGTCCAGCTGCTTTTGGCTGGAGCGGAGAAGCAGACGTCTGGAGAACAGTCATTCCAGACAGTGAACAAGACACACAGCAGGAAAAATCAATGCCTGCCTTTAGGAATGAGTCTGTCTAGGAGCCAGAGCCCAGAGCTTGGCAAGAGTGAGATCTAGGAAGGGAAGGAAGCCTGGCCTGGTCAGCCAAGGCTACGGCTGAGCTGTGACCAGATAGCCCAAGTGAGCCGCAAGGCCACTCCTGTTGTGTTTGATAAAACATGGTGATACAGTAAGGCAGGAAGGAACACCTCAGCAGGCCCTGCCAAGTGTTCCCCCTGAGGAATCAACCGTGCTACAGACCTCATATAAAGGTCTATTGGTGGGATGGGAAGGGGACCTGGGAAAGGGGTAGTGAAGAACAGAGAGAGGAATGAGAAAGGATGAAAGAGGGAAAGAGGCTGGCCAGGAACACGTGGGGAAGAGGAAGAAAGAGAGAGGGGAGAGAGGGAGGGAGGGAGGGAGGGAAGGAGGAAGGGGAGGGTGTGAAAGGAAAGGGGAAGAGAGAGAAGGAGAGGTAACCAGTGGTTTTATAAGCCTGGCTCCTGGCTCATACCTGGAGAGCAGAGACAAGCTGTTGCTAGGTAACGGGTGGATCCTAGAGGAATTGCTAACAGCTCCCCCAAGGCATCTGCATGGACATCTGTGCCCAAGAAGACTCACACTAAGCTGGTCATTTCTCCATGATAGTCAACTGTCAGATCCTCATCTTCTGTATAGCTATTTTTCTAAAATTTCCTCATGGGTCAGCAAGATGTCTTGGTGAATAAAGGCGCTTGCCAGGCAAGCTTGGTGACCTGAGTGAACCCCTAGAACTCATGCAAAGATGGAAGGGGAGACCTAACTCCTCAAAGCCGTCTCCTGACCTTCACACAAGGGTCATGAAACACTCAGACCCTCTACCATCATGCCTGCCCACAACAACGATAAATAAATAAAAATCTAAATATCTCATGGAACTTCAAGATAACAAAAACTACACTTTAAAACAGAAAGCTGCAGACGTTCTCAACGGTCCTTAAGCCCAGCCCTTGCCATCTGTCCATTACCTTGCTTTCTAGGAGGAAGTCCTGGAAGAAAAGCTAATTAGCGGCTTTGAAAGGCCACCACCAGTGCTTTATAGTTAACACTCTAGGCTGAAATCCTATTTTAAAAAAAAAAAATTTTTTTTTTTACTCAAAAAAAATTTTCATAGAGTATTTTAGTTATAGTCAATTCTTGTTTTATCTTGTTATAATGTTTGGTTATAATGTCAAGTTGTAATATTTTCTAACTACTAAGAAAAAAGTAAACATTAAACCTGTGTCTAACACGCACTAAGGTCTGAGTTACGTCTCCAGTACTGAATAAACCAAGCATGTGAGCACATGCTTATAATCCCTCACTCGAGATGGGAAAACAATCAGGAGTCTAAGGTCCCCCTTAGCTACATCGAGTTTAAAGCTGGTCTGAGATGTATCAGACTCTTAAAGGAGGATGCAGTTTGCCTGGGACATCTGTAGGAGTCTGTGAGTGAAACAAAATAGAGAGGAAGGGACATGGCTTCTGTAGTTGAACTTGCTGTCCAACAACAAGAGGTCCTTTAATCTGCTAACGAATGCTGAGACTCTCAAGAGAAAGGGCTATGCTATTCATAAATTTTGATCACAGAAGGCACCACCAAGGGATAATGTGAAATTGTTTTGTTCCTCCTCTCATTTGTCTTATTACCACCATTCCCATGAAGTGAAAACTAAATACATATAAATATGAGCTTCAGGTCTAGCCTGGTCATGTAGGCTCATCAGTAATTCAGACACAATTGCTGACCAAAATGTCTTCTGAGAAATAAAGCTCTAGGATGGCCATTCAGATTCACTCTGACTACCCTAATACATCCAGAAAAGAAAGAGCTGAATAAGAAGATGTCACGAGACCCATGACGTGTCTTTGCATTTTCTTTTGAATATCCATCTGTAGCTGGATATTGGGAGAGTATGCCTTTAATCCTGGCACTCAAAATGCAAGGAATGCTCGAGCTCTGTAAGTTCAAAGCCACCCTGGTGTACGGAGTGTGTGCCAGGACAGCCGGGACTATGGAGAGAGAACCTGTCTCAAACAAAACAAAATAAAACAAGCAATAAAAACCAACAAAACAAACCAATACACATCTGATACTTTCTTGCACAATTGTTTGTAACTTGTTTCTGTTCTCAACTTCGTTGTGTATAAGTGTGCACAGCTGCTCTTCACAGACTCCTGAGATCACCGGATCTGCTCCTTACAGTCTTCATGGCACCAAGTGTATAGACAGAAGTCACCTGTCTAGAACCAAACTGGAAGTTGAGACAACGCCAGTGAAAAAGAACTTCATGGTACATCATTAATTCATGCTACAGAGTCCTATGCATCTGGGGAAGGCAGTGGTATAGCTTTCCAGTTGATAGAGATAACACTTACATGTGTTATCTTTTCCCTTGTTGTGTGTGAGTGTGAATGTGTGTGACTGTGTGAGGGTATATGCATGTGTGTGTGTTTCAGTGTGTGAGTATGTATATGTGAGTGTGTATGTGTGTGAATGTGTGTATGTGTATGAGTATATGTGCCTGTGTGTGTGAGAGAGTGTGTATATATGAGTGTGTGTATATGCAGGTACACAGGCATGTGAAAACTAGGGTCGTTCCTCGGGCTCTATCTATGGTATTTTTTGAGTTAGGATCTCACTCACCAAACAGACTGGCTGACTAGTGAGCCACAAGGACCTACTAGGACTTCAGTGTGTGCCACGACACCTGACTTATTAAAACATGGGGTCTGAGTCTCAAACACGGGTCCCTGAAAGCCCTTTTCCAACTAAGCTGTCTATGTAGTCTACCTTTGCCCTTCCTAAACAAGATACTAAAAGTATACTTGGTTGTGCATACAGTATCCCTAAATGCTTCTAATTTAGTCAGTTCTGCAGGGAAAAGAGATGTTTCGGTTCTAAAATTAAAATGTATTTGATACCAGATTACCAAGATAACCTATTGACAGACCAAACCTCTTGCTCTTCCACTGTGTGATATACCTTTGTGTCTGACGATGAGACATGTCATTGTACAAACCAGGAGAACCATCTGGCCAGAACTTCCGAAGACCAGGAAACACTCTGGGGTCCTTAAAAATGTTACTCAGTATCAAGCACTACTGAATGCTACAGAAATGAGCGTCTGTCTCCAGCACAACCGCCCTTCAGCCCTTCCTATCTCCCTGTCTCTCCTGTGCCTCTTCTCTGAAATGATGAGTGATTCTGACATGGACTTCCAGTGCCCCAAGAGTAGAGGATTTGGAAAATGTCCTTTCCTGGTGTATGAACACGTCATTTAGAAATGAACTAGAATTCCTTTTGCAAAATGCAATGCCATCATCTAGAAGTTTCCTTTGTTGCAGCTCATATGGCATTAGTTTGCAGTTACCCGGTTCACAAGCCACTGTCTCTTTTCTTGACCTGGGCTTTCTTAAGAGCATTCATGCGCCGAGTGTGTCTTAACTTCTTATTTCCCATGGCCAACGTCAAGAGTGACATGAGGCAGGCCCTCAGTAAATGCTTGCAACATGTCTGAGTGAAATGCTGAATGAACGAACTCAAGACCTGGATTTGTCTTTTGGATGCAGCGGCTTGACAGTCAGAGAAGCATGCTAACAGTATCTGTTGGTAACCATGACTGTTCTGTCTGACAGCATCATAGACAGTTGCTGACAGTTCTAAGATTCAAACGTGTTCACTGCCCTGTGCTAATAGCTTGACTAAAGTGTCCATTCAGTTTAGAAGCTCCTTCCAGCTCGTTGGTAAATTTTTTATACCTCGATATTTAACTTCTGTATTTTCTACTTACTAAACTCTCTGATGATGATGATGATGATGATGATGATGATGATGATGATGATGATGATAATGATGATAATGGCTACGTTTTCCCACTATTTTTCTTTCCTGCTATTTTTAAAACCAAACAGTAGAAGTTGGGAGATGGCCCAGTGGGTCACATGCCCACTGTGTAACACTGACCTGAGTCCAGACTTCCCACACCTACATAAAAGCTGAGGTGGTGCTGTACCTATAATCCCATTTCTGGAGAGGCAAAGACAGGCAGACGCCTGGAGCTTGCTGGCTAGTCACTCTAGTGGAAATGGTTAGCTTCAGATCCAGTGAGAGATTCCCATCTTGAAAAATAAGGTAGAAAAACAACAGAGGAAGACACCCCAGAAAACACTGGCCTCCACACATGCAAACACAACTGAGTATACATACCACACACACACATGCACAAACGCACACACACATGCACACAAACATGTGCACGCACACACCCAATACTTCTTGCCTTTATTCTCTGTTTTTGCTCTGATTAAATTTCTTCCTTGGCAAAAAAAAAGGGGGGGCGGGGGAGGAAGAGGGAGAATGTTTTGTGTTTTGCTAATTTTTTCTATACTTTGTCCCCAAAGTTTTGGGTCTAAAGCCCTCCTGACCGTTGAACTTACAGTGAATTACTACAGCCTCTTCCTCAGCTGCTGCCTGGTGCTGTCTTGTGAACCTTCTCCAGTTCCTTGCTAAGCTCTAACCCTGAAGATTCCTCCACCACCTTACCTTGACTTCCAATTTCTCTACATACGGTCCCCCACCTCCATCAGGCTTGAGGTGTGCAGATGTAAAGCCTGGGTGCCCGGTTCTAGCTGGATCCTTGTTCTAACCCCCTGGGGGGCATGTAGGGGGCTGTGGGAACCTCCAAAATCGGATGTGCTGCAAGTTATTTCGTCAGTGCCTGGGACCACACATGGAGACTTGTGCTTGATCGAGGGTTTTGTTTTTTCCCTCTGGTTCAGCTACTGATGTGCTAAAATGCTGGAGGTACTGGACTTGTCTCTGTGAGTATAAAGCAGAGATTTCAAATATTGACATACATTGCCACCATGGGTAACAGCTCCAAGGATGAAAGTCTGTAACCCTAATAAATAATTTATTCTTGCAGATCTGAAGTGGCAGTAGCAGTGCCTTTTTTTTTTAAAGACAGGAATTTTCTGTGTAACCCTGGCTGTCCTAGAACTCTCTCTGTAGACCAGGCTGGCCTGGAATCCAGAGATCCACCTGCTGGGATTAAAAAACATGCACCACGCAGCCTCTTAGCAGTGGTTAACATGTTGGTTTGCTTGATTTCTTTTTCTTTTTCCTTCGTTTCCTTTTATTGAAAATAGGTTTTTTTCCCCCTCACACACCATATCTTGATTATAGTTTGCTCCCCTCTACTCCTCCCATTCCTCCCACCTCCCCTCCATCCAGATCCACTCCTTTTCTGTCTCTCATTAGAAAACAAACAGGCTTTTAATGGAGAATGATAATAATAATAATAATAATAATAATAATAATAATAATAATAATATATAATACATCAGAATTGGAAAAACAAACAGAATGGGAGGAAACCAACCGAGTGCTTTAATCTTACTGATGATATATAGGAGACATGGGTTATCTTTGAGACTGACTAAGCCTTTCTTGGCTCCAGGTGAGCCAGGATCCTGGAACACTTGACAGCTATCACCAAAGCCACTCTGGAACCAGTGACTTTTAGCTTCTTGTCTTGAAGATTTGAAAAATGAGATTCACAGGCCACAGAGGGTATGTTTTAGACAGAATTTTATGAGAGGTAGACAGAATTCCACTTACAAGAGAGAAAGGGCAGAGCATCTGTAGGGCAGAAGTGAGTGCCAGGAAGTAGAATACCATTGCACTGCTAATCTGGACACTTTTGAAAGGACTTGGAAAGAAACTATGGTGAGGCATGGGGGTACCCAGGTACTGTCTGTCACATCCTCATGTGTGCCTTCCAGGAAAGGGCTAGTGATAGCAGGAAGCCAGGAGCCAGGACTCTATTCTGATGTTGCTGTCCCCCAGTAAGGTCTCATAACTGCGGCTTTACAGTCCCCACTGAAGGATTAATAACCTAAAAGCATCAGGTGAGCTGAGAAACTCAGGTCAGGGAAAACTGATGGTAACACCTGTGGACTGTTAAGTTCAGGAATGTTCCAATAAAAGGATCAGTGTGTCTTTGAGTGATACCTTCTGCTTTGAGACTGCAGGGTAACTGACAGGCAGATGGTATCTTTCATCCATAAAGTCTCCTTTAAAATCCTAGAACTCCCTCCAAACCTCCTGTACCCTGAGTGCACAGTCTCCACCCTGTGCAGAGATTGCAGCCCTTCAGTTGTCCCAGTTAAAGGAACAGTTCTGTTTCTGGAGATGCCACGTGGCCTCCCTCATTCCCAATATAAGACCAGCACCACCATTCTCTGTCCCCTGTTCCCATCATCAATGAAAGTCATGAAGCATACACTAATGCAAAGAAACATGCTGCCATCCGGGAAACGCAGAAGGACCGTGACATCACGGCTTTTAGGAATTGTCTTCACCTGTGTTCTCTCCCGTCTCTAAACACCCGGGATCCAAAAGATGACTCAGTGGTTAAGTACAGTGGCGGCTCTTCCAGATGACCTGGGCTCATCTCTGAGCACCCACACAGTGGCTCACAACCGTCTGCAAATCCAATACCCTCTTCTGTCCTCCAAAAGCAACAGGCACACTCATGATGGAAATATATACATACACACGCAGACAAAACACCCAGAAGCATAAAATAAACAACAAAGCAAAACAAAACCACCACTGGATTGTTTTGTTTTTAGGAAAGTGTCTTGAGATTACTGTTAGCATTGCTTCTGCAGGCTGCCTTTTCCCTTGGTGAGGCCCAGAGTAACACAGCCTGAGCGCCACCTTGCACTGAGCTCTGCAGTACCAAGTGTCGGCTGGAGGATAGGTCTCACAGAAAGAAAGAATGAAGAATGAAAACAGCCCTGCGTGACAGCAGTCTGGTGGTTCTCTCATCATAGGCAACAAATGATGCGTTAGCACTTTTTAAAGACATTTTCTTGTTTGATCAGTTTAAAAATTACTGACAAGGATGTGAGTGAGTGTGTATGTGATTGTGTGTGAGTGTGTGTGATTGTGTGTGAGTGTCTGTGACGTGCGTGTGTGTGCGTGTGCACGTGTGTAAGTGTGTGTGGGGTAGGTGTACTGTGTGTGCATGTGTGTGTGATGTGTGTGTGCATGTGTGTGCACATGTGTGATTTGAGTGTGGGAGTATGCATGCCACAGAACACATGTGCACCATGACAACCTCTGGGAGTCAGTTCGCACCTTTGACATGTTGAGCTCTGACCTTCACAAACACAAGCAGCTCTTTTATCTATGAACCACTTTTCCTATCTGATTTATGAACTCTTAATAAGATTGCAAAGGTGAAAAACCACTCATTTCAACGACTTCTTTTTATATCTTGGGGAAAAAACTTGCTCCAAACTTTCTCAAAGCCCTTGCCCACCAGTGTCTGTGCACTTACTGAGCCTCCTAGCACAGCTCCGTGCTGTGGCTCTCCAGCTCCCGAGGACACTGGCCACCCATCTTTCCTGACTGCATCCTGCACCCAGCCACTTACTCTTTTTTGTTGCTCAAACTCTGCAAAAGCCAGGTCTACCAGAGACAACTGACTCAGTAGGGACGGAAGCACTCCACCCCTGCACGCTGCCGCACTACTGGTTTCTCTGCTGCTAGCATCTTCTCTGTCTCTAGCACTAGGTCTAGCACTAGGTGGCCCTGCCCATATGTTCAGCCTTTTAACATTGTAGCACAACATAGCTATCTACAAAGGTCATGCTTGAGAATTTTGCAACTGAGTTACAAAAAAAAAATCAACAAAAAAATTCTCATAATATTTTAACTAAGTTTATTGCATTTAGAGACTCACTCGGGACTATTCTGTTGTGCAAAGGGGCCACAGACTGCAGGGGGGACCTGCCTGACGGGGTGGGGGTGGGGGTGGGGGGGTGCAGGGGTATTTGTTAAGGAGTGCTCCTCCAGATCGCTTTTCTCTCCCTTTTCAACCTCCTTTCTCCCCACCTCCCCACTAAACATAGGTTTAGGGAAGTGACCTGCAGAAGGGGTCTTCCAGGAGCTTTACATGACGTCATAAGAACCACCATGGCTGATCTGTTATGAGGCTGTGGGCACCAAACATGGAGCTGGAAAGCTGTCTCTGTGTGTTCCTCAGCAAACAGGGCATCAGCTCTTAATCTGGGGAGACAGAGCACCTCAAAATTCTCTTCCTGCAAAGCTCCATAAAGTGTAGGCACACATGTGGTTGTTTCTTCTCTTCTTTCCTTATCTCTTTTATTTTCTTCTTTTTTTTTTCATCTTACATCTCTCTTTTAAATTTTCATTTGTATTCCTTGTTATATTTGGAAGACCAATGCTTTATCCCTCTGCTACTCAAGCCTCATTACAGAAAAAAGACTACCTCGGCTTCTGAGAAGATTCCCTCCCATTTCTTCATTCAAACAGTGTACAGTCATTTTCATGAAATGTTCCCAATAAAGATAGATAGATAGATAGATAGATAGATAGATAGATAGATAAGAGAGAGGGGGAGAGGGAGAGAGAGAGAGAGAGAGAGAGAGAGAGAGAAAGAGAGAGAGAGAGAGAGAGAAAGGTGCCTTAAGACTAACCAGGTCAAGGACCTGAAGTCCTCACAAGGACCAGAAGTCCCGACAGACCGTGAGCTAATCATCCTGCAAATTCCCTTTTGCTTCCTCAGAGTGCAGGTGCAATCTCATTTGAAAGATTAAAATCTCTATCCGTTTGCAGAAGTTCAGCTCCGTAGCCACGTGCTCAATAGCTGTTAAGTGTAAAGAATTACAAGGTGTTTTGTGCCTCTAAATTGAATTCCAAGAATTTTGAATTTACAAAAGGCAAGGAAGTGGGGATTGCAGATGACTGATATGCTAAGAGGGGGCATTGCTTGGGAACCTCGGGAAGCAGAGCCTGGGGGAGGGGGAGAGCCCCTCCAGAATGTCACTGGCCTCCAGAATGTCACTGGTTTCTTAGCTTGTGCTAACCTGTGTTTACAGGACAGCGCTATTTACATACATTTGGTTTTCTAAGGGGCTTTAAAAGGTGCTTAGTTGGGGGTTTCAAATGTCTGCCTAAAGCAAAGCACGTTTTCATCACTTAGATCGGGTACAATCTTCCTGAACTTGGCGAGTGCTAAAGAAATCAAAGAACATGCACCTGTACCTTCAGGATTTGCGTGCGTACGTGTGTAAGTGCGTGAGTGCATGCATTCTAGTGTGAAACTAGAATGAAAATTTTAAAGAAAAATATAATAAGTATTTAGTAATTTATTCTCTGTGCCAAGAGTTCTTTCTCTGCTTTAGATCACATCAGAAAATTCATCCATTAAACAAATATTTATTCGGCACCCAGAGCACACCAGGCCTCTTTCTGGTCTTGGTACTGGTGAAATGGTGAGATATAAGCTGGATAAGGCCTCCGTTCTCCTGGAGCTTAGAATCTAACAGGACGAGATGGGATTGTCGGTAGGAATAAGTACACACTACAAGCTGTAGCCATGGACAGAGTGATAGGTCGAAGGAAAATCAAGGACCGATTTTAGGAGGAATTGTCCCTTTCTCTGAGACCTGGAAGCTGGGTAGGAGAGAGCAGAGGGGCCAGTCTGATCTTTCTCAGTTGTCTTCTAATGCCCTTCTCTCTCTAAACCTTGAAGCTCACCCGCCCAGCTTGCTCATTTCAGCTAACTCTGTAAACTTTCCAGCTGTAACAACTTCTGATGTCACTGATCTCTGTAGCCAGGCAACCAGGGGTCCCTAAGAATTAGGATTTGGAGTCCCTAGCCTCCAATCTGGGCTGGTTCTAAGCATCTGGCTTCCCAAGTAGAGCTAAAGGGATGCAGGGGTGGCCAAAAAGGACTGAAAAGTGGCTCAGGGTACAGATGATCAGAAGCTCTTCTGGTGATTGAAAGGGAAACAGAAAACAACAACAACAACAAAAACAGAAAAACAAAACAAAAACCTACGTGACCAATGTAACTGGGTAATTCTCAATTATATACCACAGGCTTCATTGTAATGACTCAGCTTAAATAATGTCAATATCTAAAAGTTCTAGAAAACTCACCCATTTCCCTTAGTGGTATTTTTTTTTCATCTTTCCCCAGAACAGGGTCCCTGTTGTTCACTCGTTTGTCCTATGAAAGAGAATTTTGAAATAGACCCAAACTAATAAAAATAACAGGGCCCTATGATTCCTTTTCCCTAACCTAAATAGTTAAAAGTGCCTGCCAGCAGGTTTGGGCCCAGTTAATTAGTTACAGAGGAGGTGGAGTTACAAGACAAAGGCCTGTTGAAACATCCCAGGAGCTGACTGGCCAAGAGAGGAACTACACCCTGCCCCCATAGACAGGTATAGCCTGCTGATGTTCATAAAAGTAAAACAACCAATCGTGTGCACCCGCTCAAAAGTTCCTCCTTTTCCCCACCCCACCCATATATAAACCCTAGACTCCTGAGTGGGGGATGGAGTGTCAGTCCCTCTATCCCCTATGTGAGATATGGAGATATGGACTGGCCCAGAGCTCTGATTAAACCACCTCATGTGCTTGCATCAAGTCAGTCTCTTGTGTGTCTTTGGGTGCATGCTGTCCTGAGACTCGAGTGGGGTCCCCTAGGGTCCCCTTCTGGGGAGTCTTAGACCTTTCACCTATAGCCTGTATCCTCATGTGTTATTAGTGATAGCTTCAAGCTTTATAATTTGTGTCTGTCTTCATTCCATCACTCTAACATCCAAAGTAAGTAACATGTAAAGAGAAAGGGCTTGTTCTGACTCACCGTGTCAGAGTTTCTGCTCCAAGTCAAGCAGGCCCCTATGGTCAGTGTCTGGCAGGAGTTTCAAATATCTCAGGACGGAGTAAAACCATTCACTTTATGAGGAAGAAACAAAATCAGAAAGAACAGGAGCAGAGGTCCCACTCTCTCCTTCAAGAAAAGACCCCTACTGTGATTTAGGTTCAGAATGTCCCTTTCCCAGTCAGATGATATATCTATGTGACCTTTGAGACTAGCCTAGCCTTCTCCTTCCTAACAATGAAATAAAATGACCCTGTCACATAGTCCTACCCTGAGAGCACAGCCTCGCCTTCCTGCCAAGATGATGCACCAAAATTCAGAACACAGGAGTCAAGATGAACCCCTTGTCCCTTTTGTCTGACGACAGCAATGGGAAAGAAAATTTCTTCCTTAGTCTCTACCTCTCAAAAGTCCTGCGGGGCTTAGTATGTTATCCTGGGGACCAGTATCATCCCACATGAACCTTTTGGGGACAGTTAAGGTACACATTATAGCATGATTTTGAAAGTAGGTTTTGGTTTGTTTTTGTTTGTTTTTTAAATTTTTTTAAAAAACAGAAAAAGAATAAAATTATAGTTTACATTTGGTTCTATTACTTTTCAGACTCTGACTCCAGCCACCAGAGTCTTGCCTTTTCTTCCCTCTTTCTTTTCTTTTTTCTTTTTCTTCCCCCTCCCCCCCCCACAGCGTCTCACTACATAACCTGGCTGGCCTTGAACTCAAAAACATTGGACTGCCTCTGCCTCCCAAGTGTTGGGATTAAAGATGTGTGCCACCACAACCAGCCTATTTTCCTTTTAATATAAGTGATTTATTCCACATACAATTCTGAATACTGATTTCCCTCCATTTAACCCTCTGTCCGCACATTCTCTCCTCAGTGACGGGCATAAGTGAACCAAGGCACAGCGTTCTACCAAGGAACCACTGGCCGCCTCACTGTTCAGTGGGACGTTGAAGGCTCCCAGCAGCCTCTCTTTCATCCAGAAGTGTCTTCAGCTGCTGAGATGAGTTTTACAGGAAGGGTCCTGGAAGCTGCAGCATTGGGTTGACTATAACCCTTTTAGAGGTTATATTTCTGAGGCTTACAGGCCCATCTGTTTTACCACAGACATCAACTCACGTTCTCTTGACAATGTACAAAAGCCCCGTATAATCACACTCTTGTCGGGGCATGGTATTGCATGTTCTCAGCCCTTCCTAATTTGTTAGGCAAAAAGGGGAGAGAAAGATGGTATCTTGTCCTGATTTACATCCCGTGCTGCTGCTGATTCTCCTGTAAACATTATTTTTATTTCCTTTTTGATGTGCATGTCCTTTTCCATTCTTAGTTAGCCGTCTTTTGTATGATTAAAATTTTCTGCTGTAATCTCAGCTCTCAGGAGGCAGAGGCGAAGAGATCTCTGTGTGTTCAAGGCCAGCCTGGTTTACATAGTGAGCTCTAAGTCAACCCAGACAACATAGTAAGACCCTGACTCAAAAAAAAATTTTTTTTAATTTTATCTTAAATTTTACATACAGAATCACTCATCCTATAACAATTCTGATCTGTGACCATACCACTAATCATATAACTTTCATCTGAGATAGTCTTAATTAAGATATAAAGCAATTCATTTTTATCTCAAAATAATTCAATTCCTATTAGATATTCTTTATAGATAGATTCTATAAGATAAATTTTATTATTATTTTGTTTTGTTTTTTTGTTTTTTGGAGACAGGGTTTCTCTGTGTAGCCCTGGCTGTCCTGGAACTCACTCTATAGACCAGGCTGGCCTCAAATTCAGAAATCCACCTGCCTCTGCCTCCCAAGTGCTGGAATTAAAGGTGTGTGCCACCACTGCCCAGCACAAATTTTATTACTATTATTGTTATTATTATTATTATTATTATTATTATTATTATTATTATTATTATTTAGACTGGCTGGCCTAGAATTCACTATGTAGAACACACTGGCCTCGAATTCAGAGCTCCATCTGCCTCTGGTTTCAAACAGTTAGTATTAAAAGCCTTTGAAGCCATACCCAGCTGCCTCTTTAAATTTAGATCCATGGACACCTGTATGTTTATATATGAGAACACACACACACAGCACAATGTATAAACAAAAATAAAGAGAAGATAAAATGATTTCTTTTACGTAGTAACCAGTTCAATAGAAATATTTGGTTGAGTTGTAGTTTTCAAATACTCATAGAGGGTTCAAATGCTGCCCACAGAAACGTAGAAAATTAAGAAATTAATGTAGAATAAGTATAATAAGTAATGAGAACATTTTACTTTTTAAAAGAGATTTATTTCTTTTCATGCCTGTATATGCACGTCTGCTTGCAAGCATATATGTGCACCACACGCAGGTCTGCTGCTCGGAGAGGTCCACTGAAGCCGTCAGGTCTGCTGGAAATGGAGTTACAGACGGTTGTGAGCTGCTGTGTAGGGGTTGGAAAGTGAACCGGAGCCTCTCTGAGAGCAGCGGTGATCTTAAGTACCCAGCTTCTCTCCAGCCCAAGAACACACACACACACACACACACACACACACACACACAAAGGCAAATATTTACCTTGTTTTTTTTTTTTTTTAAATTACTCAAACACTTGTGTTTTGATTTTACTGAAAGCTTCTCTGGCTTCTCATCTGCCTTCAGAATTACTTTCTGAGTCATCTTCATTTTTGTCCCAACTTCTCTTACCCAGGTTTAGGGTGCTTTTAGTCACCTGTTTTGACTTGAACGATTCTGGGAGGGTTTCAGTGGTGAATGTTCCTTCTTTTCACTCCCGGAGATCCCACGATGTGAGGGATGTGTCTGCATTTGCCCATGTTCTCAAAACCTTAAGCACAGATCTAAAGCTGTACGTACAAAGGACGCTTGGGGAAAAGTGCAACTCTCCTCAGAGCACTGGCTCCTGGAAGCCACAAGGATACAACCCCCAGATGCTCAAGTCCCTATGCAAACTGGCATGGCAGCTGCCTGGAGACCGTGTACAGTATAGGACAGCACCTCCAAATCACTTAACGTACCTAGTACAGGCTAGCAAGATAGCTCAGGGTAAAGGAACCTACCACCAAGCCTGACAACCCAAGTTCAATCCCCAAAACTCTCATGCTGGAATTGAGAGACTCAAATTCTACAAGTTATCCTTTGATCTCCACACCAATGTGAACACGTGCGCACACACAGACACACACACACACAGACACACACAAATAAGTAAATAAATGCAAAGATCCATATACTTAGTACAACGTATATATGTATTACTTCGGGCCTCAAATACGCTCAGGAGTTCCATGTGTTAAAAGTCTTTGTCTCCGGCCTGCAGAGCTGGTGTGTGTGTGTGTGTGTGTGTGTGTGTGTGTGTGTGTGTGTGTGATATAACTGCAGATGTTCCTTTGAAGGAGCTATTGGAGCCTCCATGCTTTTCTTAGTTCTTTGCTTCCCAGCTACTGTGAGGGTTTTCACCACAGGTTCCCACCATGATGAACAGTAAGCAGAAAACTTCACTTCCAAGGAGCCAGGTCAGCCTTCCTTCTGTGCTCTCCTCTTCTTCCTCGGCTTCCTGGGGTAAGGAGATCAAACCCAAGCTTCCCGTGTGGTTTCATACCCAGCTCCCCTCTCTGTTCTTGATTTGATGCTTTCAAGACTTTGCTGTTATAATGGAAAGTTTATGACATGCTAAGTTAAGAGCTGCTGCAATGTCTTCTTTAGGAGATAATGACAAGGAAGGAGTCTACACGTGCAGAGTACAGACGAAGACATTTTTCCTAACTGTGTCAGCCCCTTGGTTGGATCTGTAGGTGCTGATTACAGGTCTGAGCTCATAGAGCATCTGAAGATACAAACAAGACCAGGCTCACCTGCCTATGTCTGTCGCTGAAAGTATGATCTGCACCCCTAAAATGAAAGTCCTGGTCCCCCAAGATGAGTCACTGAAATCCACTTTAAGTCTTTGCTCAAATACTTTGATTTGGTTTTATTTTTTCAGAGACTTGAAAAAAATCTGAATAACATGAAAACTAAACTGGTTTTAGTTTTGAAACCGATATGAGTGGTTGTCTGTGTGTGTCTGTGTGTGTGTGTGTGTGTGTGTGTGTGTGTAGGGGGATTGTTTGTTTGATTGGTTGTTTTGTTTTTATTCTGTCCATGCTTACACACCTCTGAGCACCACTTTTTTTGGTTTGAATAGAAAACCTCTGCAAAAGTAATACTACAAATGAGGACATTATTACAGTGTGTCCCTTTCTGACTAAAATGTACCCTTGTCGATACATGTGTTTATAATTCCTAAGATGCTTATCCTCGAAAGTAGACCCAGCAATGGGATTGATTATTCGTTTGCAAAACGCTCTTGGGCATCTCAAGAACAGCAAGCTATTGTCTTCGGAGGATCAATAATCTCTCGCTCTAATCACCAGAAGGAACCCTGGGCATTAGAAAAAAATCATCAGCAAAAAACGTGAAAAGCTATGCAGACCATTCATAACAATCTATAAGAGGGAACAGCGCAAAATGAAAAGAAATGTTGGCCATATGCTGGGAGATGAGCGGAAATGGACCTCCACCGGCACAGAGCCTAACAGAGGTCTGTCTGGGATTCAGGTGTGCAAACAACACACTCCATCTCCTTCGTATTGACTCTTGGGAATGCAAATTACTCCAGGGCTGGAATAGCCATCCTGAATCCCACAACTCCTTATGCAGACAATTTGCCTGCACCAGGGCTCTAAGATCAAACTGTAAGTGATGAATTAGCATAAAATAGTCTGTGTGAAGTCAATTTGTATTAGAAGAACGAGGGTTTGTGTTATTTTGTTTTGGTTTTTGGCTAAGTTTCAAATTGATGATGCTGGCTTACATTTCAAAGCTGTTTAGCAATCCATCTTTTCCCGTCTCTAACTCCCGTCCCTTGGACTTGATACTCCTCACCATTCCGTGCTTGTGGTTATTTTCCCTGTGTTTGGGGGAAATGAGGGAAGACACAGACCCTGTGTGGCCCAACGAGAAATTCACCACTTCCCCTGCTTATGTTTAAGCGTGTCTCATAGGCTCATGTCTCCCTGAAGCCTTCCATCTCTCCTGACATGTGTTATTCAGGTGTGTAGATAAACAGGCCCAGCTTTTTAGCATCAGCTCCTCTGAATGCAAATTGCTCAGGAGATAGAAGCTGAATAAACTTTGCCGAAGCAAGAAGCAAAGAGCAGGCAGCATACAATCCAAACCTAAAGCTACTTAGTCATCAGGAGAGCCCTTTGTAGACTAAATGAGGTCAAGCTCTGGAGAGCTATATCCCCAGGCCTTCTGGGAAAGCCAGCCAGGCCTACACTCAAGACTCTGGGTCCCAGATGGTGCTTCATTCCTAACCACGTTGCCTCATGGGCTCCTTGTGGTCTCAATACTCTGTAGAAACCATGACCTTCTAGAAGTTACCACACACCGACTACTTCAAAATATCTTGAGAAAATAATTTTGTTTCAAAGATGGTTTAAGTAGAAGAGGCGGGTTGTTCAGCTCAGGGCTCAAAGGGAAGGGAATTGGCCCCTGGCAAAAGAAAGAGAGAGAGAGAGAGAGAGAGAGAGAGAGAGAGAGAGAGAGAGAGAGAGACCTGATCTGTGGGAGTTATTTTGAATGCTCTCAAGGTGAGAAGCACTGTTAGAAGCTAATGGGTGGAGCCAGAAACAGTAAATACCCAGTAAAATCCATTCCTATCTCAGAACTTCCTCATACTCTGCCCAGGCAAACGTGCAAGCGGGAAAGAGGATATATGGATCTGGGTTTAATGTCTCGTCCTGCTTACGATACAAGCACAAAGTACCTTTCCAGGACTGTAGATGTCGAGACACCTGTTTGTAAACACTGGGTGTAAATACTTTGCTGTGGAATTTTATCAAGAATGAACCACAGTCCTCCCTTCGTTAGTCATTTTGTCGAGAATCTCCACCATGGCCACGGGTAAACCTCTGACAACAACGCACATCTGCCTGCATAGAAGGAACTGACTCTGTCATGCACTGACAGAAATGTAATTACCTAGCCCTTGCTTCAAAATGTCAAAAATAGTGTTGGCAGAACTCAGTCTTGCTTCTTGTAAGCCCAAACTAATTCCTTATAAACAGTTGAGTCACTGGACATCACAGAGCTAACTTAGTCATGTCAAAAACACACTTGCTTTTAGTGAAAAATCTTCCCCTTTGTCTTTCTCTTTCAGTTTTCACTCAGCGGTGTGTATGTTACACAGATTCCTACTTTTCCCAGCTGCTCAGAGTATGCACCTCAGACAGCCGCAGTGTGAGCCACCCTCTCCTCCCAAATGGCTCCTGTCTCAAGAGGGATGCTTGCCCAAGGTCTTGCCCCCATCTCTGCCCAAGGAACAGTCGTCATCCACTGATGACGCTCACTGGGGGATCATAAAGCTCCTGCTAGACCAGATTGACCCATCTCTAGACCTCCGGGTCAATCAATAAAATCGGCTGAGTCATCTACAGGACCACGTGGCAGCGCAGCCCACTCTCTCCTGCCAGGTCCTGTGTCCTTTTCCCTTCTGCACATGTTAATTCTGAAAAGCACATTCCCCTAACACCATCTCAGGTTTCTGGCTCTGAAGATCCTAACAGTTATCCTAACAGATAAAATAGTTATGATGCTTATTTATTTGTTAATACTTGTAAATAGTTTATATAACTATTTTAGCTTAGAGTAATAAAGAGAGAAATCACAAAAGCTTTGCAACGATATCGAAAGAACCAGCATTTATGGGGCATCAAGAACCACAGGGCCAGATAAGCCAGTGGTTCTCAACCTTCCTAGTGCTGCTAGCTAGCCTTTCATACAATTCTTCATGTTCTGTTGACTCCCAGCCATACAATTGTTTCTGTCGCTACGTCACAACTGTCATTTTGCTACTGTCATGAATCACAATGTAAATACCTGACGTGCAGGATGTCTATATGTGACCCCAAAGAGTGGGAACCTCTGAGCTAAATACTTTAGGGTCTCTTTACCCTAAGAGCCTCTCCTTCAGTGTAAGAACATGTTTCTGCTAGATGCTGACATCAGCCAAGACTCAAAATAATACCTTATGTAACTGTTTTTGCAAGAACTTGCATAAAATAAATGGCCCTGTACCACTTCAGAGCACAACAGCACTTTTCTCCCCAAATTATCCACCCATGTGCAGTGCATCTCAAGGGAAGTAATTGCTGAGTGTGGTACAGCCAGCAGAAGCCAGTGCGTGTGCCCAGAGAGTAATGCATCTCTGCAAAACCTGGGTATCACACCAGAAGGTCCGCATGGATCTCTAACTCTCTTGGAGATTTATTAAATGCCAAAGAAGATAATAAGCTTGATTGATGACAGCCATTTGATATAGAGTTTTATTCATAATATCATAATATTCATAATATCAAGCAGGGTGTTGCTGAAGAGTACGGGAGCACACATCTGAATGGGCATGTATGTTTCTGCATATGTGGATGCTGGGGTGGGGGTCTGGGGGGAATCTATGTGGGAAAGCTTATTGGTTGAGCCAAGGAACCGTAGAAGAGAATCCAAAAGCAAGACCATACCTGACAAGAACTGATTGGAGGGAGAGAGGGCTTGTTTTGGCTTCCAGTTTAAGAAGGGGTATGCCATGGAGGGAAAGGCATGGTACCTATGGCATGGGACACATCCCTTGAGCAATCAGGAGGAAAATGAGAAGACACAAAGTAGAAAGGGCAATCATTCTGGGTTCATTTTTGTTTTGTTTTGTTTAAGAGAATAGCGCAGGTAACACAGGGGAGGAAAAGGCTCACTTGGCTTATAGTGTCCTGCCATTGTTTCAGGGAAGTCAAGACAGAAACTCAAGCAACTGGCCAAGAGCAGAGAGAAGGGAATGTACTGGTGGCACATGCGTGCTTGTTGTTACGCTAAGCTAGCTCTCTTCATTCTCACACACTTATATCAGTTACTTTCCTGTGATAAAACACTGTGAGCAGAAGCAGATTTATGGAAGAAAGAGTTTAGCTTGGTTTGTGGTTCCAAAGGGCTAAGAGTGTATCATGGCAGGCGAGACGTGACAGCAAAGTGCAGATATGCTGGCAGAGGCAGGAAGCTGAGCGAGTACATCTTCAACCACAAACATAGAGATGCAAGAGTGAACTGGAAATAGTGCAAGGCTACAAGCTCTCCATACCTGCCCCCAGTGACGTACTTCCTCCAGCAGGATCAAACCAGTTCATGACCTCCCCAGCAATGCTACCAAATAGTGTCAAGTATTCAAATACTTGAGCTTGTAGTGGGGACAAGCTCATCCAATCCATCACAGCATTTCAGGGCCCAGTCTAGGGAATGGTTCCACCCACAGTGGGCTGAGTCTTCCTACATCAACCAACAGTCAAGACAATGCCCCCACAGACATGAGGACTAGCCAGCCTGACCTAGACAATGTCTCAGTTCAAATTCTCTTACTCGGTGATCCTGGGTTGTATTAAGTTAACTTTTAAAGCTACTTGTCACTGCTTTCACAGCTCAAAACCAGTCCCTCAGTGACTCACTTTCTCCAGTAAGACTCTACCTCCTGAATGTTCCACAGCCCTCCCAATCAGTCCTACAAGCTAGGGATCAAGTGTTTGACTACATGAGCCTATAAAAGATATTTTATGCTCAACCCATAGCATCTAATGAGTAATGTTCCACTTTCTGACCAGGCTGCTCTAATGCAGCACTTCTAACGCCTTTGAAGGTGCTTCCGTTTCCCTTCATAGCATCAAAGTGCCTTTTTATACTCAATAAAGCTAGGGTGAGGTTTGCTCACCTGACTTTATGTCTCCATTCAACCTGTTTGTATAGCACTTGAGTGTGCTACGTCACCAATCACCTTAGTCACTGGACATTCAACACAGCTGAGTGTCTGAATTTAAGCCCAGCTCCTTCGTGCTGCTCAGCTGCCTCCAGATTGTCTGAGTATTACAGAGTCTTCCTTAATGTTTGCTCTACAGGAAAGATAGTCAAAGTTCTCACTTGTTGTTCCTCCCAGGAGTGTGGTGAGGGCCAAAGCCATATTTCTCAAGTACAGAGACATTATAGAGTGACTATGGGATTGAGCACACTCTGCTCTCAACAGCTTAGTTGCATGGAATTAATAATTAGGACAATAAGCACAGGCAGGTGTCTCTGCTACATCGGTAATGTCATCTGCCTCGTTCTTGCAGCTTAATGTCTCCTCGATTTAAGAGGAAGTCCTAGACACGGAGCAAGCAAGGCCAGGATTGGGAAGGGAACACTCGTTGCTCAGCTTTCCTCAGTAAACAATGCCTGCAATCTCTGCCTCAGTCACTGAGTCTACCGCTCAGAATAGATTCAAGATTAAATGGTACATTGACTTGTTCATCTTGTCCTTTGTAGTTCAAAGAGAGCATTTATGAAAATCTTCATGTTGCTTTTAAAGACAAGAAGGCTGTGTGCGGCGCCTCAGCTAACCTGAGGAAGTGCTGGGCATGCTATTTTCTCACTGAGAAAAGTAGGTCACCTTCTCTCCCATGTGCAGCTGGCATACTGTCTGGTCACATACCTGCTCTGACACCTATTACAACAGCAAACTACTGGCTGCCTTTCCGTGCTGACTGCAATGAGAAATTCAGCAGAACCAAGCGTATAAACTACACTCATGTGTCTGACTTGATGCGGTGACACCAAGAAGCATGGCTTGGAGGGCTGAGCAATTTGCCAACAGACTCTACTTCTATGAAATCCGCTCCCAAAAAAATTGGTCTGTTCACAGCTGAACCATTGAGTATAACTGGTAGCTCCAATCAAATATGAGTGGAGTCCCTGGTCTGGACTAAGAAAACAAAGAAGCCAGTTAAAAGTAAATCCAGGGTGCACTGGGCAGCTTGGAGTGAGGAAGACAAGAGATTTGTTATCAGCAAAGAAGGGAGGCTACCTCTACTTGTGTGTATCTGGTGGGCGCATAAAAGAAAGCGTTGGCTGGGGTGCGTATTTTCTTATTAATATTTACAATACATGTCTACTCTTCCTTCAGAAGAAAAAGAAACAATGTGAAAAGTGGTCACAGAGAAAGAATTTAACATCTTAGCATGTAAAGGGGACAAGCTGCAGGTGAACACACATGGTATAACTGACTCTCCTTGATCTACCCATAATCAAACTCATACTCAGAAACAAAGCAAATGTGGTTTTATCAACGAGTTCTACTGGAGCCACAAAACTTTGGAGGAAGTTATAGGAATTTTATCCATTCAACACCTTTATCTGTGGAAAGCGGTGTCCTGAGTTTCAGATCATTTTTACACAAGCCTGTTTTCCCACAATACTTTACGCATGCTAGGCAAGTACTTTACCATCGAGCTACACCCCAGCCTCATACACTATTCCTAAAAGTGGACACCAAAAGTATGATCATAATTTCTTTTTTAAACATATTTATGTACTTATTTATTTTAAATGCATGGCTTTTTTTTTGCCTACATGTATGTCCACACACCACATATGTGACTAGAGATCAAGAGGAGGAAGTCAAAGCCCCTGGGATTTGTGTTAATACAGGTCATTGTGAGGCATCATGTGGGTTCTGAGAATTGAACCCAGGTCCTCTGGAAGAGTGGCCATCTCTTCAACTCCATGTTCATAATTTCTGTCCCGGTTCATTTTCTTTTGCTGAAAAAAAAAAAAAACACTGGAAATAAAAAAAAAAACCTTAGGAGAAGAAGGGCTTTATTTGGCTTACAAGTTACAGTCCAACTTAGTGTGGAGTGAATAAAGTAATGAGTTAATTGCATTACTGATATGAGCGTGGCCTTGTCATGAACCCTGTTACCTCAGATGCATGGGAATGGAAAGTCCAGGGGAATGGCAAAACCTTGCTGTCTTAGTTAGGGTTTCCTTTGCTAAGAAGAGACTACATGACCAAGGCAACTCTTATAAAGGACAGCATTTAATTGGGGCTGGCTTACAGTTTCAGAGGTTCAGTTCATTATCATCATAGCAGAAGGCAAAGCAGTGTCCAGGCAGACGTGCTAAAGAAGGAGCCAAGAGTTCTACATCTTGATCTGACTCAGCCAGGAGAAGACTGACTTTTCCACACTGGGTGGAGCTTAAGCATAGGACCTTAAAGCCCACCCCACAGTGACTCACTTCCTCCAACGAGGCCACACCTACCCCAACAAGGCCAAATCTAAATAGTGTCACTTCCCATGGCTCAAGCATATTCAGACCACCGCACTTCCCCTAAATGGTTGGCCTTTAGCTAAAGCCAGTGTGTGCAGAAACTATCAGCCACAGCTTCCTCCTCTCAGGTGGCTTCAACCCATTTACTCCACTACAGAGATTATCTGAGCCATCTGCTCCTCATAGTTAAGTCAACCCCCAAACTGTGCAGGGAGAGTCATCAATGCAGGAACGGAAGCAGAAACCACAGACGAAGGCCACTTACCTCTGGCTTGCTCCACTCCTTTTCTTACACAGCTCACAGTAGGCTGGGAACTCTTAAATCTATTAGGGATCAAGAAAATGACTCACAGATATTCCCAGGTGAATTTAATCAAGGCAATTCCTCAACTGAGGTTCCCTCTTCCTGTGTGACTCTAAAGTTTATATCAAGTTGACAACTGAAGCTAACTATTAAAATGGAATTTCTGGTTTCTTTGGAGACTCGGTTGTGTCATGTGATGTATTTTTCTGGAAGTTCTCCTATGAGAGGATGTTTTGCTGAGAACAAACATACGGTGTTTTTCTGGAAGCTGTCTTGTGAAGGGGAATGTGATATTTTGCTGGAGCTCATGCTTAAAATAGTATGTGGTGTTTAGGAAGACTATAAATAGAACCCCCAGGCAGTGAGAGGATGCTCTTGCATTGGTTCGCCTTGCAAACACTTCCGCTGGTCTTCACTGATGGTGCTCTTTCATTAGTATGCCTTGTGGCACTTGGCTAGTCTTCAGTGGTCTTCGCTTGTCATGACTTGGTAGAGACCAACTTCCCAAAGAATGTCTCATGGTATTCCAGCTGCTCCTTGCCACTTCTGTGGAATCCTGCCAGTTTCAGCAGAAGGGCCTCATGGTTTCTTCTGGATTGAGTTGCAGCTGCTGATTCATATTTGGTGACACTGTTAAACTGATCTTCTGGTATCCTGACACTATTGAACGGGACTGCTGATATCCTGACAACAAAGATTGGAACTGCCCCCCAAAGAACTATTTCTAGACAGGTCTACATTCCCTTTGTCCTACTAACCATCTTTCTCCCCTACCTTTGGTCAGTGGGCTAGAAGGGAGGTTGAAGTATTAAAGAACCCTAATTAAAGTAGGTTTTGAAAAATCTAAGCCTACAAACTATGACAACTACTTTGAGCATGTGAAGACCACAGGCCTACTGTGCTATAGTTTGAATAAATGGCCCCTCCCAAATACCCATTCTGTCTTTGGTCACTGGGTGCCTGCCCTTGAAGAAGACAATGGGGTCTCACTCATTCATTGTCTTCTTTGTTTATTTCCCTGCTGCTGGATCAGCCACTTTTCTCCTCAATAGAACAAAATACCCAAAATGAGGAACTGAAAGAAGAATTCCTCTTAACCTCATGACTTGAGAGGAATCAGTCCAGAATGGAGAAAGGGATGGTGATTGGAAACCATGGTGGAGAGAGCTGGGAGGCAAAAGTCATGGGAGCTTGAGGTTCCTATTTACCTGACACCAGAAGTCAGCAAGCAGAGATTTCAGGCCGGAAGCAAAGTTGACCTATAACTTCAAATTAGAGTCCTCCCAGTAACCCATACCTTCCAGCTGTGCTTTACCCGCTAAAGAATCCACAAATTCCCCAAACAGTGCTCCATGTGTTATGTCTCATCAGGCCCCAAGGCACTCAAGCCATGTTAAGTGGCACACCTCAGTCCTCTAAACATTTGGAATCTGAGGCCAGCCTACGCTGTATAGTAAAGCCCTGTCTAAAACCATACAACATTAAAGCCAGATAACCATGGACTGAACACCTGGAACTGTGAGCCGTAATGACTGCTTTCAAGTTGGCTACAGACTTCCAAAGTGTGATTAGGCATAAAAGGTTTAGCAAAAGGTTTGCCTTTGTTTAAAACAGAGTCTTGATCTGTAGCCCATGACGGCTTGGAAGCTACCATAATCCTGCCGCAGCCTCTTGATCTAAGGATTACAAGTGATTTTTATTTTTAAAAGTTTCAGTGGCTTAAGGAAAATTTGCCTGCTATGAACTTGAGAGACGGCTTTGGCAGTTAGAAGTACTTAGCAGTCCTGAAGACCAGAGTTCAGAACTCAGAGCTCACTAACTAGCCTGGCATTCCACAGATGCCTACAACTCCAGCTCAGAGAAATATCCTTTTCTGGCTTCCTCAAATGCACAGTTGTGCACACCTGCACACACGTGTGTGCACATACACAGACAAATGCACAAACAGAAATGAATAAAATAAATCTTTTAAAAAGGAAGAAGGAAGAGGCAGAGGAGGAAGAAGGGGAAGAGGAGGAGGAAGAGGTAGAGGAGGAAAAGGAGAATGGGAAGAAAAAGAGAAAAAAGAGAAGAAAAGAAAAAGAGGAGAGAAGGACAGGGAGGGGAGAGGGAGGGGGAGGAAGAAGAAGAAGAGGAGGAAGAATGACCTTCCATTTGGTCTTTTAATTTATTTTTGTGAGTCTTCAGGCCCTAGGTAGTATGTAAAGGCAAAACCTCTCCACTAAAAAAAAAAAAAAGAAGAAGCTCAAGTTTCTTGGGAAATATTCCCATTTGGAACCTCAGCTGTCAAGTGAGATGGTAAGTTGAGTGAGCGCCTATTACTATTTAAATCAATGTCGTTTTATGCACCTCATTATAAAGGAAACAGCCCAAGTTTCTAAGTTTGATTTTGGTTTAAAAAAAAGAGAAGAAGAAGAAGCAAGTTGAAACTATATTTATCCGGCTGAAACATGAAAAAGATCCAGTCAACTTCTTTTTGAGTTCAAATAACTTTCTCTTCGTCAACTGTCACTCCTCTGTCAGTTAAATTCTGGGGATAAATTTGCACCAAGCATGGGCTGTCTGTGGTTCTCTGTAGTTCCTGGGAAATAGATCATCGGGTGAAGACCAGCAGGTTGGTCATTTTTAACTTCATCTCTTTCTCACATTTCAATAGGAGGGACAGGCATATGGTAAAAGTCATTTAATAAGTCTCAGATTACATTAGGTTTGTGAGAAGAGGGGGGATGACCCAAACTTTACTCTGACTCTAGGGTTTCTTCCTCTCTGTACTTAGGCCTTGTATGTGAGCTATAGCGACAATCACCGCAAGGCTGCAGACAGTATACGGGTGTTTTAAAGAACTTTGTCATCACGGAAAATTAAGCACCAGGATTAAGAGTCGAGATTCAAGGTCAACTATAAACCTGACACCTGCCGGTCTTACCATATGCAGAGAGCTTTGTGGTTGGAGTAAACAGAGGTTTGGAAAACACCCAACTCTGAGAACTGAAACAGAAGTCAGTCTAGGGCAGGATTCCTCCTCAGACCAGGATGAGCCTGTTCACACCGGTCTCAGTCATTCAATGCCCCCAGACAAGAAGGCACCACAGGCTGCGGGGCCAGGGGTCACTCCTCCCGTCCTACCACATGGAACCAGAGTGTGACTCCTGGACATCGCCCTTGAGGCATCTTTAGAAACAGGTTTGCTTTAGTTTGCCTTGGCTTAGTATAGCCCAGACTGGCTTTGAGCTTCTGATCATTCTGTCTCCCAAACTAGAAACTATATGTACGAAAGAGAAGACTGAAGCTGGCAAGATGGCTTGATTGTTAAAATGCTTGCCTTGCAAGCCTAAAAATCCCCAAGGCTCACTACCAACCAGCCTAGCCTACCTGTCAAGTCCAGGTGAGTGAAAGATACTGCACAAATCAAAGTGAGCAGCCCCTGAGGAACAAGGAACAACACTGGAGGGTGTACACACACACACACACACACACACACACACACACACACACACACACACGCAGAAGGGGGGAGGGAGGAAGACCTGACTGTGAAAAGACTCTTGGGAGGGGTTAGCATATATAACAAAATGAAAAGAAGCTTCTGTGGCCTCCAGAGCAGGAAGAGCCCTGCAAATGCATTTTTGCAAAATGTCTTTCAATCCCATGGTTTTCGTGGGTAACACAATAGGAGGAGAGAAGCTATGTGGTGGGATACACCTGTAATCCTAAGACTCGGGGTGCTGAGGCAGAGGGATCAGCAGTTTCAAACAAGCTCAAACCACACAGCGAGACTCTATCTTAAAAAAAATAATAATAATAAAATAAATGAGAAGAGAAAAAGGGCAGAAATTCAGTGTATTCCCTCATAACAACTCTTAAAGGTCTTCATGGGAAAATTGTAAACGGATGCAATAGGCAGAAGGCACCACTAGATACATTAAAGAGCCATGGTCTGTTTAAAGGCACAGTAAATTATACCAAATCCTTTTATTGAAAACCCCCAGACAAAAGGAGTTTTCTCTCAAAGTAACAAAGACCAGTTCCTCCTCGGCGATTACCCTGTTAGAGCTGGCAAGACACTACTAGCAAATAGCCCAGCTTGGCCACAAACACACACACACACACACACACACACACACACACACACACACGTATTGGTTTGATCCCATTAACACAGAGGAGTGGCATTGCCTTTTAAGCTTTGTCGTAGGTTGTCACTGGAATGACTGCTACTGCTTTTCACCGCCTTCTAATTGGATCTTAGCTCATTTATGGGACAGAGTTAGGAAGAGCTTTTGCCCAGGTGACTTGTAACAAAATGAAATAAGCAGATGCTAGGCATTCTAGAATTACTGCCAGGTTTTTATGAGCAGTTAGAGGCTGCGGTGCTCTGAAAACCCTGTTTAGATTGCAGCTTAGTTGTGAACAGACCAATCAGATCACTCTACTCAAGCGGACAGCGCCAAATGCTACAAGTTTCTTTTTTTAAACATTTAGTCACCCCAAGCCCACAGAGATGGCTCCGTGGGTAAGGCACTCACTGCACAAGTGTAAGGACGTGTTTCAAATTCCCAAAACCCACATAAGGCCAGATGCAGCAGTGCCCATCTGAGACCTCAAGTTCCTACTACAAGATGGATGGCTGAGAAAGGAAAAGCCCAAGGTTATCAGGCCAGGTGGCTTATACAGAACAATAGTGAACAATCGCCATATTTCAAAGAAGCTAGAGGGCAAAGACTGATGCCTGAGGTTGGCTTCAGACCTCTATGTGCACAGTGACATGTGTATGCACATTCACATGCAAACACACATACACAAACACACAAATGCCAAATAAACAAACAAATAACCTTTAGTCACACACACATACACACACAGGAAGGGAAATGCTCACACTGGGTCGTGGAGGGTCTGCTCCCTCTACAGCTCTTTCTTACATAAACTACACACACCCCACATAAGAACTCTTAAGGCCCCAAACTGAGGGCATAAGGTATTGTGATTTCAACCTTAGTCTTCAGTTGTAGCCCTTCAGAGTTACTGCCCATCATGAAACAGTTGGCAAGATACAGATGGCATAGGAAAATAATTAAATGAAGACACAGGCAGGCATGGTAGTGCACCCATGTCACCCAACACTTGGGAGGCAGAAGCAGGAGGAGCCAGAACTCAAGGTGATGTGTCTTAGTTAGGGTTTTATTGCTGTGAAGAGACACCATGACCAAGGCAACTCTTCTAAAGGCAACCATTTAATTGGAGCTGGCTTATAGTTCTAGAAGTTTAGTCCATCATCATGGTGGGAAGCATCGCCAGCGTGCAGGCGGACATGGTGCTGGAGAAGCCAAGAGTTCTACATCTTGGTATGAAAGCAGCCAGGAAGGGACTCTGACTCCACACTGGGCAGAGCTTGAGCATAGGAGACTGCAATGCCCACCTACACAGTGTTTATTTCCTCCAAGAAGACCACGCCTACTGCAATAAAGCCACACCTCCTAATAGTGCCACTCTCTATGGCCAAGCATTCAAACACATGAGTCTATGGGGGGACAAACCTATTCAAACCACTACGAGATCCTTGGCTATATTGAGGCCAGCCAGGGCTCCAGGAGGCATCAAAATAAAAAACAAACAAAAAAAACAGCATGTTGAAAAAGAGAGAAAGAGTTCTGGGGAACATAGGGAGAGCTTGTGGAGCGCTGCACTTGTCTCTGTGAAGTAGGCTGAAGACAGAAACAGTGTTGAGAATGCCAGTGTTTCTCCTGAAGGGGCATTGCTGGGCAGAGGCAGCTGCGTTTACTTCTCCGCTTCTTCTGTCCTGGAAGCTCTATCCTGTGAGCTTCCCAGCAATGACTCTGACAATTTCTAGTGTCCCTGTGAGCAGAAGTATCTAAATCTTGCTAAACCTGAAGGGAGGAGATGATCAGATCCCCCTTTTTCCTGATTCCCCCCTCTTTTGGTCCACCACAGAGGGTGTCATGGTTAGAATCTGGTGTGTACCCTGCAGGCTCATTTTGAGAGTTTGGTTTCCGGCTAATGACACTGTTTGGCTGCAGAAACAAAGGTGGGGCCTGGCTGGTAGGCAAAGGTCACTAGGGGTGGAGCTTGAGGGTTATAGCCAGGCCCTTCTTCAAGTGCTATCTCTGCCTCCTGATCCGCCAAGATGTCACCTGCTGTCTCCTTTCTTGTTCTCTGCTAACAGGGGTGAGGCAGTCTGCATGCCTTCTTCACTGTGATGGGCTCATGACAGACATCCCCCCAGACAGACATTTCAAAAGGATGTTGTCATTCACAAAGACTCATGCAATCAAGTTACAAAAAAGAAAAAAAAAACATTTTTAATCTTGTGTTTTAAGTAAGTTTGCAGTTTTCTATTGAGCTGTACACATCTGTCTGTGAGCCAAAAATTAAACCTCTCTTAACTCATTCCATTACAGTGTTGGGAAAGTAATACAGAGGGCAAATCTCTGGTCCCAATGGACCAGGTGCAGTTACAGCTGCCGTGCCTCACTGCTTCCGTCCACTCTGACCCTGAGCTATCAACTACAAGTGTCTTCAGAAGACCCCTGGCTTTCTGCAGGGGAAGGTTCTCTGAGACTGGAGACACTCACTGAATGGCACCTAGCCAACAGTGGCCACCCAGAAACTTCAGAACTCCTCTGCCTTTGGACTTGGCTCAGGGAAGACTAGAGAAGACTGTGAAGTATTGCATAGGCCCTCATACCTTGAACTCAACTTGCCCACAGCCTCCTCTCTCTCTCTCTCTCTCTCTCTCTCTCTCTCTCTCCAGTTTGCTGGATGTAAAGGGCCCAGGTACCTGCATCCTGTCACAATGCCTTGGTAAGCCACCCCATCCCCTCTCTCCCCTACAAAGCCTGTCTTTTTTATGGTTTGGTTTGGTTTGGTTTGGTTTGGTTTGGTTTGGTTTGGTTTGGTTTGGTTTGGTTTTGTTTTTCAAGACAGGATTTTTTTTTTGTGTGTGTGTGTGTGTGTGTAGCCCTGGCTGTCCTGGAACTCACTCTGTAAATCAGGCTGGCCTTGAACTCAGAAATCCACCTGCCTCTGCCTCCCAAGTGCTGGGATTAAAGGTGTATGCCACCACCGCCCAGCTTTTTTTGTTTTGTTTTTTGATAGCCTGTCTTAGATACTTTTCTATTGCTGTGATGAAACACCATAACCAAAGCAACTTAGCGGGGAAAGGGTTTAATTACAAAATACAGTCATAGCCCATTGTGAGGAGACTTTCCTGGTAGTAACTCAAGACAGGAACCTGGAGACAAGTTCTGAGCAGGGTCCACGAAGAACTACTGCTGCTGCTTACTGGCTTGCCCCTCCAGGCTTGCTCAGCCTTCTGTTTGACACAACCCAAGACCCGCTTTCCAGCAATGGTACCACCCACAATGGACTGTGTGCTCCCACATCAGAAAATGCCTCATAGATTTGCCTATGGACCAGCCTAATGGAGCAGTTTCTTCAACTGTAGTTCCCTCTTCCCAGAGATGTCAAGTTGACAGACAAACAAACAAAGGAACAACCAGCACAGAGCCAAGGCCGAAAAGGGCCTCTTCACTGAATGTTGGAGTCTCCCTAGCCAGCTCGGTCCAAGAGAACTAACTGCTCTGCTTCCCCTGGCAGCGTTAGTCAATTGGAGCAGAACTCCTGGAAAGAGCCTCTGTTCTTCCCAGTTGGTACCAGTAGACTCCTTCGTTGTTTTGGGCTGTGTTCTCCTACCAACCAAACAAAGAAACGGATCTCTAGGCATATATGAACGGTTGCACGAATCATGGCATTTACTACGGTTGCTTTCCGCCCCAAGGAAACAGAGATGAACACCAAAGCGTACTGCAATAACTAAATGCTGAACGCTAGATACGGTGAGAGGAGGGCAACGCTGGCATGCTCGCACACAGGCAATGTCACCACCACTAACCTAAGTTGTGAGTGGGTTCTGACTCTGAGCTGTAGTGTGCTCTGTGATGCTCTGACTGATGATGGCTGGACTCCTCCTTACCCATCCGCACCTGCTGTCCTTTGCTTTCTTTTTCTCCAGTGTTAAGAACCCAGGGCTTCGCACATGCAAACACTGTGCCTCTGACCTACCCCTCAGCTTCCCATGGTGGCGACCTGACTTGGGGTCCTGAAGCCCTTCTGAACCCAGTGTTTTGGGTTTTTATGAAGCTTTCTTTTTTAATGGATGTGATTGATGGCATGTTGGCTATTGCTACTCAGCCTCACCTATGGCACCGTCTCTCCCCAGATATCAAGGGGATGGGCACAGCCCTCATATCCTGCCTTGGTCATCCTGAGACCAAACTCTGTCCCTAAAACGACACAGGAGCTTCCAGCTCCCAAGAGGCCACTAGCCTGCATAAGAGCCTCATTTCACATCTGTGATTCCAGGCACTTAGGTGGAAGACCAACTGTGCGTTTCATAAAGTCACAGGGAAAGTTTTCTCTTTCCAGGACATAGTGTGTATGATGTTCTGTAATGTAGTGGCATGATGCAGCCAGAGGGGGCGCCTCAGAGCCCAGGCTGAGACATCCCTGGCTCTAGGTACCAGCTGTACGACAGTATAAAATGAAATTTATTTGGGGGCATGAGAAGCAGGATGAGAAGGGAGTGTGGGAAAGAAAGGACAGAAAGAGAGAAGAGAGGAGAGAGAGAGAGAGAGAGAGAGAGGGAGGGGGAGAGGGAGGGGGAAGGGGGAGGGGAAGGGGAAGGGGAAGGGGAAGGGGAAGGGGAAGAGACCAGCTGGGAATGAGGAAGGGGAGGAAGAGAGAGAGGCCAAAGAAAGGGAAAGAGAGACCAAAGAAGCCTTTTATAGCAAGCCAGGCTCCTACCTGGCTGTTGCTAGGTAACTGATGCGTGGAGGAAATACTAGAGGAAATACTAACAGTGCACACAGGTGATAGAAGCATCATGCTTTAGTGGATTAAATGATTTATGCCAAATCTCTACAAGACTCCTTTTACTTCCATATTTTCATAATATTTTGGCTTGAGCCATTTATCTATCTATCTATCTATCTATCTATCTATCTATCTATCTATCTATCTATGATGCTTAACAGATTTCTCTTCAGAATGGTTACATTTGCGGCAACCTAAAGTAAAAATAAAGAGTTGCTAACAGACAGTTTCCACCTTGCTCCCCTCTCTATGGACACCGGGTCCCACAGTGGTACATTTGTTACAATTTACATTTGTAACAACCTAGGCATATCATCACCCACTGTCCTCCGACATACCAAGTCTAGCTCTTGGTGTTCTGTGTTCTACAGTTTGGACCATGCATCCATCCACCAGTGTGTATCATTCAGAATAGTTACACTTCCCCAGCGACCCTATCCTCCTTCTCCTAGCCACGACATACCGAATACAACTGTCTTTCTCATTCTCTGCCTCCCCTACAAGTCTTCTTTCCCAGTCTTGGTGCCTGAACCTGCTCTCGTCCCTTTTAACCTTTAGAGTAGTGGGATTCATAAACATTCATAGACATAGATTTCTGAGAACCTTTTATTGAGATATCATAATGAGAAAATACTGTCTGTAGATTGACTAGTAGACCTCATCCACAGCATAGCTAACTTCCTTTTTGAACAAGGGTGCTGGATGACTTCTCCTCTATCTCCTCTATCTCCTCTATCTCAGGAAACACCAGTAAAGGCTCTCAAGAGGACTGCCACTCACAGACACATACCCCCAAGCTTTCTTCTGCTCTTTCCCTTTCTACCCTTCAAATATATCAGTTATTTAAAAATTCCTAGGTTCTCTCAAAATGGTTCCTTTCGCCAGAGTGTGAGTGGCTAATGAACAGGGTATTTAAAGCTTGCCGTGCATTTGGGCAGTCTCAGAGGAAGCAGATACTGGTTTTGGCACTTTGGTTGGCCATGTCTATTAAAGGCCTGGGCTCACCTTTGGGGTTACATATTAGCCTGGCTCCTGGGTGGAGGAGGGGCAGATCTCAGCTACCCAGTCCACCTCCCAACTCTCCCGCACAAGCAGTTGTAAAATAACTTAGGGATAAAAACAAGTGATCTGGTAACACAGCAAAGAATCAGTAAAAGACTTGCTGAAATTCCAACTGCTTCTCCCCATCCACAGCCACCCATCTTTGCCCAGATAAAGGTTATGGTTGCCAAGGAAACCGGACTAAAGAGCTAGACAGAAACTTTGTCTCCTTTGGTTTCTCAAGACTCACAAAGCAAGCCGGTTGCAAGCGGAGCTGGGTATGGCTATGGTAGATTTATGGTAGATTTATCATTTACTTAGCAAAATTGCTTTTGATTCAGTCACGCCGCAGTGTGCAATCCTCCCCTCCTCTAAAAGTTAGGCCCTGAACCTAGAGTTTTCCAATGTCTGGCGAATGGCAAGAGCTTTGAAATTCATTGTCTCTGATTAAATTCAAGTGTGGGACAGATGGCTAAGTCTGAGTACGTGTCAGACAGGCAAAGCACTTAAGATTTGCAACAGGCAAGACCAGGAATTAGCTGTTAAGTTTCTGCATTTATTCATACGTTCATGTGCACCATGAATGTGGCTGTAAAACTTATTTGTGTTTGCACTTTATTCAAAAACACTCGCAAACAAAGCAACTGCTCTCCCTGTGCCAGGCCAGATGCCCTCCTCTCAAGTCCTTTAACTCAAAATCCATTTTCCTCATGTGGTAGGAATTGTGTGCACTTTATAAATTCAGACATTCAGGACAACAGCAGCAACCTCCTGCACTCCTTAGCTTGTCCAGAACCCACGATTTGATCATTACTTCTTTTCTGGGAACCCGGCTATTGAGATATTTGCTTATTTTAATGAACAAACATTTGTCTATAGAAAAAAGGAGGGGGAAAAAAAGCAGCCTCAAGCAACCCCAGCTCATTCAGAGCTGTCACACACAGCGAGGGAACAGGCCACGCCACTGGCCGAAACTCAAAGGAAACCAAGTGGGAAGGCTTTACTGTAGGGAGGAGGGAGAAGGCTGAGGTTGAATGGAGCCTGTCAGCTTTGGGAGGCAGCAGGTGGGCCCAGTAGATGCCAGCCAGCATCCTGTGGTGGTGATTGGTTGGAACATACATTTGTTTGTTTGTTTGTTTGTTTGTTTTTGAGGGATGAAAACTTTGGAACCTGTCAGTTATTAATCAAGAACTGGTCATCTGAGATGCTCTCATTCGTGTGTGTGTGTGTGTGTGTGTGTGTGTGTGTGTGTGTGTATTCACCAGAGAATAACCATGCATGTAATTCCTCGTGAGCACTCATCCTTGTTTTTTAAGATACATCTCTGACTAGCCTGGTGCTTGCCAGATCTGCTAGGCTGATGACCAGCAAGCCCCAGGGATCCTCCTGCCTCCAGCTCCCCATACCCCTCTTCTTGGGTCCCCATATTTGCACAGTCAACACTTTACTAAGCTATCTCTCCAGCCCGGTTTGAAGCTACTTTTTATGGGGTTATTTGGCTTTCTGGATCAGTTGCTAGACATTGTGATCAGACTTCTTCCAAGACTACTTGGAAAGAGACTAGCTTTCTGGTTGGTAACTCAGTTTGAGTCTTATCAACTTCCTAGGGCTCTCTCTCTCTCTCTCTTTCTCTCTCTCTCTTTCTCTCTCTCTCTCCCCAACTCCCCACAACCTTTGTGCATCCATTGTCAGGAGTCTTTGGGGACACGGCAAAGACACTTTGCATGTGCTTCTTCATCCTCGGGTCAGCAGGCCCTTGAGCTGCTGGCCTCGTCAATCATCTCCCCAAGCCCAGGCATCTGGACATGAACAGATCAAGCCAGCCTTGAGCTCCCACTATTAATCTCAGCCCCTTAGTCATCTCTCTCCACATTCCTGGGCCTGTGGGACAGTCCAGAGAGCTTGCCTGGAAATCCAATGTCCCTAGTCCTTTGGACAAGTTATATAATCTCTTTAAACACACCCTGTTCTACTGGGTGGGGGGCAATGGATCAGGTGGTGGGGAGCCGTGAGAATGGATCAGGGCAGTGGGAATACAGAGCTTCACACCGGCCAGTCAGGCCAAACACTCATGTATTTCTCCCAGTTGTGTTATACAGCGACACCTGAACATTACCAAGAACTTACTATGTGTCAGGCATGAGCTTGGCGCTTTCTTCAAATTCATTACATTGTTCAGCCTTGCTGCTTGCACCTGGTGGTGGTGCCTGTGTTAGGATGGAGGAGCCAAGGCTGAGGGAAGCTGAGGTTTCTGCGGGTTTATACGTGAGTGACTGTCGAGCTTATCACTAACAGTATCCCTAGCTCACTGTGGCACCTACACGTCAACAGAACTGTGGTTTACAGTGGTTCTGCTTATTCACTGTGAGAACCAACGCCACCCACGCCCACCCACCATAGTGGATAACCTGGGCTCACCAGCTGTCAGTTCTCTTTTTCCCCTTACTGGTGAAATCAGTACAACTGGCTCATGGGGAAGGGTTTTTCTCCCTAGCCAGTCATCATCTTGGTAAGTTCACTTGAGCTAGTTCTTACCAAGAGATTAAAAGTACGTGGTCTATATGAGCCTATTAGACGAACTGTTAGTAACCTAAGAAAAAAGACCACTTCCTCAGGCATACACCCTTTCACCTTCAATACCACTCTGACTCCGCAGAAAGCAGATAGGATTCTGTGAGGTGCAGCTGCTATCCTGTGACCATGAGAACTAAGGTCCAAGCCCAGGATAACAATGTCTAGAGAATCACATCAGACTCCTGACAGCACACCCTGGTGATGTGTCAGGCACCACTGGTTTTACTACTGCCGGCAGATTGCTGCTATGTAGACAGAGTCGTTGAAACTTTTGTGTTTGACCTGATTCTGGTGTCTGAAGGTGAGAGATTAATAAGATGAAATACCTTCACATGTCTATGTGTCCCAGCTCAGGTATACACACACACACACACACACACACACACACACACACACACACACACTCCTGTCCAGGGCTGGGGACATGGCTCTACTGGTAAAGTGTTCGTCACACAAGCCTAGGAGCCTGAGTTCCAGCCCCAGAATCCACTTTGAAGACCAGGTACAGTAAACACATGGTTGTAATCCCAGAACTGGGGAGGCAGCAACAGGCAGGTCCCTGGAGCTCACTACACAGCCAGCCTAGCCTCCTGAGCCAGTTTCAGGCCAGAGATTATCTGAAAAGCAAAGTGGGTACCACCTGTGGATAAACACCACCGAGGTTGTCCTCTGGCTTCCCAACGCATTCGTACACAGGTGCGTATTCCAGTCTTGTGCACACAAACACATGCACACACAATTTTTAAGAGTTCTGTCCATAATGATCTCCATTACCAACTATTCTCCACTCTTCCAAGTTTCACTTATGAACTTCTCCTCTTCCCTGTCATCTGCTGTCATACTTTTGTTAACCACTGGGTTTCCATGGGTCATACACGCTGTGCTTTCAGAATCTGAATGCTTGGACATTTGTTCCCAAAAGCTTGGCTCTACCCCAGCCTCACCCAGCATGGAACCAACTGAGCCTTCTGTCAACTCAAGGCCTCCGCTGGCACCTTGGTCCAGGTCCAGCAGTTGTAACTGCATTTTGCCTGCTCACGAGACTGATTCCTAGAGTCCCTATTAGGTAGCATTTAGTTTCTGGCCAGGGAAGACTGTGCCCAACATTGCTCTGCACTCAGGAACAATCAGAGACCTGGCCCAAGTGATAAAGGGACATCAATGTGACATGAAGCCGCTGTGAAGAGAGAGCAGGAGGCTTCATCCGGCTCCACACACTGCCAGCTGTCAACTCAGAAGCAGCCAAGTGTGCCTGCAGATCACGCTGTGTATTCTGTCCCCTTACAGAGAATGACTGACACTCTTCAAACTTTGGGCTCATTGGATGGAGAGGATGAGGCTCCACCCCTTCCTCTGATAGCTCTCCAACGAAGTACAACCCACCAAGAGGCAAAGTCTAGATTCTAATTAATATAAGTAATACACAGGGCACTTCAGGTTACAAGTGACACAGAAATGACACACTCTGCTTTGCTTAAAGAGAATTTAGAACTGGGGGCATAGACAAGAGGAGCAGAGTTCGAGGTCAGCCTTGACTACATTTGAGCTTATAAGCCAGCTAGGGCTAGAGAGTGAGAGGAGGGAGGGGAGATGGCAGGGGGAAAGAGGGAGGGAGAGAGGAGAAAGAGCCAAATTGTAAGTTTTTAATGTGCAAAACCCCTTTCATAAAACAGGTGTTGAATGGTTAAATGAAACTTGAAATAAATTTTATAATAAAATAAATTTTATAATAAAATAAATTCAGAAAAAAACTTGAAATAAACCATGTTGATTAAACGAGAAAACACATTTCCAATGCTTAAAATTTCATTGCTGTCAAATAAAAACTCAGACATACAATGAAGAGAAAATCTCTAATAATTTATTGACCTTCAGTTTCACATCGTGAAAAAAAAATAACAGTTTTACAAAACCTCAAAAAAAAATGTAGTAGAAGCAAACAAGAACATACAGACACGACCATCTTCTAACTTCTACAGGGTTTGGTATGTGGATCACATAGTCAATAGCCAAGAGAGGGATATTATGCGGCTCTAATCACTCTTATTCAGACAGGTGTCAAGCCTGAGAAAAGAGGCTCCCCCATTATACCAGAAGTGGAAGGCTGTCCTTTGTTAGCCGTTTCCAGGGCAACCGGCTCACAAAATAAGAAGAACCTCCCCTGTCTTATGCCAGGGTTTTTGTGTGTACTGTGCAGTGAATTGTATTTGCCTCAAAGTGTGGGACATTTCACAGGGCGAGAATGGTCAAGTAGCAAGCCCAAAAGCCTAGATCAATTGAACCGAGCGGCAGTCTAGAAAGTTCCCCTGCCAGCTGAGGGCCCACCCTTGCGGCGTAGCTCCCTCTGGCTCACACAGTAATTAATAGAGGATTCAAGGCCAGGCCACAACTTTGAAACAGCTGCAGAGAATTCTGCCTGCTCTCAGCAGCAGTGACGTAAATATCTTGAGACAGATTTGCATTGTAAACTATAGAGCAGGGACAGCTACAAGACAGCTGATCATGCCACCAGGGTACAATCAGACACTTACACTGCTTAGGATACATCTAAGGACCAGAAGCTGACTGCCCAAATGGTCCAACTTTGTTTTCTTTTGGTCCGACTACAGTCCACTTACTCATGGCACAGACAGACATGTATAATTAGCCTAAAGTACTAAGGTGGAGAGAAATGTTAAGGAATTATCTGTCATTAGACAAGGCAAACACACTCACAATGTAAAGGTGGTTATCTGTCTTAAATCCTATTTTTTTAAATACAGCACTGTGAGAAATATGGATCAAAGCAGGCAGAGTTGCAAGCTCTGGTCTTCCCTAGATCCCTAGGGAAGTGCCTACTGTGGTCTAGCACTAATACCTACCACTGCACGTTTAGTAAACAAGCACTTTGAGGAGCAAAGAATGTATTCACAAATGACCCCAATTGGACCGGAAGACCTCCACGGGACACCTCTCAACCTTGGCCTGGTGTGACCAAAGATGTCACTTTCGTGTACCAAAGAGCTCTTTCAACATGTATCTAAAGGTGAACACTAACGTTTACATTGTATCAAAATGAATGTTCTCCTGGGAGAATTTCGAGCCTTTCTAAATCAAAGTCCTAGAGCCACGTGCAGGCCAAGCAATGCGGTCAGTGAGTTTGTTTACACTTGACACATTTGAGTTTCCCCCCCACTGGTGTGGTTACTCCCCCAGGGTAAATAAATAGATAAATAAATAAGCTTTGGACAATGTCTTCACCTGTGCCCTATATACAGAACTATTCTGGAACCTCTCCCAGGTTTCAGGATATTACACAAATTGGAGAAATACTATAAAGTAATTTGGTCCTTTCTAAGTGTCAGCAGCCGAGACCAACGTTCGGTACATGAGACAGACAGGAAAAAGAAGGGCAGACCCTGCTCATGTGTCCTGCCATCAGCGTGACCATGGAACCTCAGTAAAGGGTGGTCTAGGAACGGTGACTTCATGATTTCTCTGCCTCTGGGATGTAATTTAAGTTTCCGTCTTGGAATCTGTCTCTGTCCTGACACTTCAAAAATGCACCCCTCCCCCACCCACCCTCTACTTATCCTCCCAAATTATAGCCCCAAAGTCGTCTTTTTTTTTTTTTTTTTTTTTTTTTGAGTGTGCGGCAAAGCACACCAACAGCTACAAAATGTGCAAACCATACGACCATCCACACAGGCCCGTCCACGTGGAGACAACTGTAAGCATGGCTTCAGCATGCAGGCCGCAAACAATAAATAGCTAAATCTAGAACACATTTCTTAACAGCCAAGAAGAGAAGATTTAAAGTCACTTATAAATAGCAAAGAGGATCCACCAAACAGCTACCAACAATGTCCCCATTGTTTCAAGACGTTGCTGGGGGACCACAACCCTTCCGAGATGAGCGGAGAGTCCTGGGGTTTCCATTCTTCAGTCAGCCAGGCCAGCTTCCCTCCTGACCCTTGCTTGGCTTTGCATCTCCAACAGCAGCTGGCACGGAGGCGTCAAGCTCAGTCTTCAGAGGAAGCTGACAACCATTTCAAATCTTGCACATAAACGGTGGGGCCATGGAAATCAAAAGCTGAATGAGGTACAGCAAGGGAAAAAGCCCAGCTTTTCTCTCCCTTTGAGGGGCTGATTAACGCTGACATTAATCCACAATTACCAGACAAGGACTAGATCACAAGTTCAGTCATTCATATTTAAACCATGTGCTACTTATATTGGGGAAAGAAAAAAGTCCCGCCCCCCTCCCCCACCCCTTCCTTCATGTCCACTTAAGAGTGTTCGCAAGGTGCAGCCGATGGCACTCGAGGAGTCTTGTAGCAACTGCTCCTGTTCTTGTTTCTTTTCATTAAACTTGCCTTCTCCAGAGCAGAAACCTTATCTCATCTCATCATGCGTCAGAATGCGCTAAAACAGGAGGAAAAAAAAGAGAAAAACAAACAAACAAAAAGGTATGAGGAATTTGTGATACATTGTGGTTTAAGACATTTGCTAAAAAGCACGCAATTTAGAAAAATTTAGACTCAGGGCAATACCACTCCTGAAGGTCTGAATTCAATAGAATTGTGTTCAATCTGAGTTCAATGGCAAATGTGCACACACAGCGGGTTGACACCATGATGATGGTCAGCCCATAAAACAATGGTGTCCAAAGCCCGCCCTTTCCTATACAGGAGTTATGTTCAAATTCAGGCCTACACATGTTGATGCTATTACAAGCTGCCATCTTCTGTTTCCAATGTTTAGAAAGAGAGCTACTGTGACATAATCACTGGGGTGGGAGACCAAGAAAAGGAGACACCCTTTAAGCCCACTGACCATAAAAAATCCAAGTGAGGCTTTTCAGAGATAGAAGGCGGCCATAGTTTAAAATGCATCCCCACCCACTGCTGTGATATCTCCAAGCAGGGACAAAGGGAGTTTTTGCAGGACCACTCACTAATTGCATCAAATTCTTCTTTGGCTTGTGTGTGTTCAGAAGTGTGAGTCAATTCCTAGTTGTTTCTCTTGGCTCTTGTCTAACAATGATTCAAGCCTGCAAGACATTCCTTAGCCTTTGGTGTCATCCCTTAGCCCCACCTCCCTGTAACCTGTATATCCACATTAGGCCAAAAGAATGTGTCTTGTAATACCTAACATCTCAAGACGTGGCCTACTCAGAAAGAAAGAGGGGAAAATTTCTAAAAGAAGACACAAAGCAAATAGAAGTCCACATCCTGTCAGGTGGAGGTCATAAAACACCACAAAATGACTAGAAAATCAGAGTAATTCCCTTCCATCATCCGATGCCCTGATGGAGCAGTAGGGGGTCAGTTCAATCACCGTGGTGGGTGAGGTTTCTGACCTGGGAAGGTGTCTGCTAACCCTGGACGCACTCAGCCTGTGCCAGCATTTGGAAATCAGAGGGCTCAGGCTGGAGGGCAGGGCTGACACCCAAGGGGCATGTCTGAACGCCATTCCACTCGGCTCTAAGTGGTTTTTAACAGCATCCTGCGTACAGTAAACTTTGGAAATTTAAACCATTGTTCTACCCGTCGGAAACTGAAAAACTGGCTTTGATCAGGGGCTCATGTCACCCTTTTAAAGGCAGCAACCTGGCCCTATCAAGATCAATTTTTATGTGCTTGACTCTTCTGTCGGGAATACCAAGGGTGAAGGATGCTGTTTTACATGTAACACAGCATTGTTTGCTCTGTTTCCCAGGGACCGGAAGCAAGTGATTAGGTTTAAATACCTTAACACGTTCACTCTGGGCTGGAAAAGGGAACCAAAACTGAAGAATGGAAATGACAAACAGCTGATAATCAAAGGAACGGAATGTCCCCAGGACACATAGAGTGAACTCCAGCCAGATCAGAGCAAGGTCTCACTGCAGGAAAAGCCTGTAATAAATATACAGCTGGCTCTGGGCTACATGGGGTGTTCTCACCACCCACCCGTACGAATTGAAACAGTTTTCTGGACATTGTGGTTGAAATCACCCAATAAAAGAGCTGTCCAAAGTCCAGAAGGATCTGAAATGAGGACCAGAGAACACTCGCAACCTCTCTGCCTGCCTCGACTTCCAGTCCTTGTTTCCCATTCTCCCGGTGGCCATTTCTGACCTACTGCTACCAACTGTCCCTGGCAAGTTTTCCAGCCCCACTGCACACAGTCGGTTCGGGACTAGCTCTTAATTTCGAGTCTGTTAATTAGCACTTTTTTACCTAGGATGTTCTTTAGACCTGCTTGAGAGTTGAGTCATGCACCGTATCTCAAATGAAATAAGCACTTGCAGAACGTTTGTTTATTCTGGATTACTGAGATGCCAGCAAGGCTGCACAAACCAGTTTGGTGTGGGCTGCTGTCAGTAGATTGCTCCTCAGAGGTTTCTGACTGTTGCTGCTCCTCTGGGGGAATCTCATGCCCAGGGAACATGGCCCTGCTGGCTGGGACAGGCTGGGGGAGACAGCCACAGGGTTGAAAACAGTCATGACACAATGTGAAAGGGAAACCAATCTTGGTGCTTGTAAGCAAACTACTGAATTTGGGAAAAGAAAGGTAAAAAAGATGAAACCCCTCTGGTTAGCCTATGACCACTCTGATGTACCCCCATTTTTCCTTTCAATGGCCCCTGTAAAGGTGTGCCACCCTAAGGAGAGCAGAGCCAAAGTTCTCTCTGGTTCCTCCACAGTGACATTATTTTCTTCTCTTACAGTTAGCAGTGAGTCAGCTATCAGCGTGCCCCTCAGCCCTCTGTTAAGTCAGTATGGGTTTGGTTTTGTTGCTGTTTTGTCAACTTGACAAAGGCTAGAGTCATTCGAGCAGAGGGGACCTCAGTCAATATCACCGTATACATGCCTTTGGACAGCTTCTTGATTAATGATCAATGTAGGAGGGCCCAGGCCACTGCAGGTGGTGCTATCTTTGGGCAGGTGGTATAAGAAAGCAGTGTAAGCAGCTAAGGGAGTAAGCCAAGAGTTGTCTTCTGACCTTCCTCATCTCACTGATTTCTGTTAAAGAGGGTTTACAGGCTGTGATCTGTTAACAGGTCAGAGGAAATGAGCCTATCCCTCCCCCATACTGCTTTTGGTCATGGTGTTTACCACTGCAACAGGAACCTAGCAGACACACATGCTGGGGCGATTCCTGGGCCAGTCCTGAGGATGTTTCACAGGAGCTAAGCAGCCGCATGTGACCATGTGACACCTAACTGTGCAGGCTGATGATTAATTATCGGATCCAAGAGAATAATATATTCTTATGTACACAAGACAACCATTATGTACTCAAGATATATGACACAGTATACAATTTGTGTTGGTCCCAACAATAGGATCAGGCTGAGTGATTAATTCTTAAAAGGATAAAGTTAGGGCTGAATATGTCTACACAAGATGTCACCTCTCATGAGAATAACCTAGATTGCCCTCCAAAATTAATACATACTCTGAAGGAATGGGTGTATTTTGAGGGGAGACATTTTAAATAAGTGAATATACAGCTTTGGAGTCAGTAAACTAGGAAACCAAACGTGAACAGTGTTTTTATAATTCTGAAGAAGTGAAATCAGGATAGCAACCCAGCACCCCTGGGATGATACCAAGATAAGTTCAAGTTTATCAGGTAGCAGCTCGATTGCACACTCAAGTGTGCTCTGGAGTCAGTCTCCCCAGGTGGATTCCTTACACACTCGACCACTTGTTGAGGTCTATGACTTTGGGCAATATACGAGTCAGGCTCCTTAGGTATCATCTCCATAGGGAGATGAGTAACAACATCCCAGGGGTTGTTCTGTGCATCGAAAGGATGCTTGAGTAAAGCATGTGGTCCTGTTCTAGGAATGCAGTGAGCATTTTACAATCACTGGCTGGAATCACACATGGAAGTCTGGGGTTCCCAATCTGGCTGGGTACTTGTATCACCGGAAAACTTTCTTTAATACGGATAGTGTAGGTTCCACCCCAAACCCAATAAAATGGGCAATTCTAGAATGGGCAGTTTCTGAAAATCTCTTAGGGATATTCTGAGGTTTAGTGATAGCTGAGAGCCACCGGTTTCTGTTAAAGAGGGGTTATAGTGGTGGCCAACCCAAGCAGTTATGTTATAGGAATGCAAAGCCTTTCATTTCTATATGTGCGACTTCAGATAGATAATAAGCAGTATAATATCTCAGTCCACATTCTCTGAACTCAAGCTACCAGGCTGAAATTTCCTGCTGCGTCTCCTCCAGCTACGATTTCTTACCTCATGCGTGCTTTCTTTAGGATGCTCTGAATTAGGAAGGCAGGTGTTTCCAGGTGCTGACGAACGCAGTAGGGATCAGAGAGTAGGGAACTGTGGTTATGCTGTTCCACGCGTCTAAAGTTGGATCGTAACAGTCCAGAGTCTTGCAGCGCTGAATGCCGAAGTATCCTCCGACCACGTAAAGCTTGTTCCCGGAGGCCACGGCATGGCAGCTCATGCGCTTGGCTGTCACATCTCCTACCTTGGTCCACTGGTAAGTTTCACTATTGAATTTGTAAGCAGAGCAGGCAGAGAACTCTGTATCTCCACCCATAATAAAAATCTGGTTCCCCAGCACAGCTGCCGCCGTGTAACGCCAGGGCTGGGGACAGGTGGCCGGCACTGACCATCTGTTCTCGCATTGATCGTAACACTGAACCTTGGGAAGCTTGTCGTGGCTCACACTGGTACCTCCGAAAGCAAACAGCTTGAGTTTGGCACTCACTACGGCAGCATTGCTGACGCCCTCTCGGAGTGGGGCTACCATGGTCCATTTGTTAGTTGTGGGGTCGTACTGCTCTACTTGCTTTAGAGAGACTGAGGGGGAGGCTGGGAGGCAGCCGGTTGCAGCTGTGTGCCCACCGACCACATATAGGCAATGCTTCAGTTCAGCTGATCCATGGCCAAACCTGGCCACCAGCATGGGGGCAGCCTTGGACCATTCCTCATGCAGGGTATCATAAACCCAGACATCTTTTGAGACTCCGTTCTCTGATCCCCGACCCCCAGTAATATATACTTTGCAGCCAATTGCACATGCGCTGAACTCTTTCCTCGGGCTGGGAATGTCAGCCTTGGGAATGATTTCTTTAGCCTTCTGGTCTACCAAGTACAGTTTGTCACACATGAAAGTCTGTCCTCCCAGGAGGAACAGGGCGTGGCCAGTTTTCCGAGGACGAGCACAGAGGCTGGTGACCACGCCATCATTCTGCAGGATTTTTAGTTTGCACCGGATGGCCTCTTCCACGATCTCCTTACTCTTTCTCTGCTTGGTGATGAGTTCTTCCATTGCTACGTTCTCCATGAGATAGATGGCAGGAAGGAGGGCCAGCCTCACTGTCTGCAACAGTTCCGGGAGGTAACAGTAGCGTTTCTTCAGGTCATAGCTAATCCAGTTCATCGCAGACTCATACACCAGCCTTTCGTCTTCCGTCTCCAGTTCTTCACTAGACAGCAGCTGCACAACCATGTCCTGGGGCAACTGGAGGAAATCTTCGTTCTTCCGAATGGTTTGGAAGTTGCTGAGACACATTCTCCAGGAGAGTTCGTATAGCTTGGTGCACTGGTGAGCATCAGACAGCAGCAGCATACCTAGGCAGTTGGTGGGATGCAGGTTCTTCTCCAGAAATTCTGCACATGCATCTCTGATGTCCTGAAACTCCAGCATGTCACCAGCCTCCAGGAGCGACTCAGCATTTTCTTCATTGATGATGACCCGAGAGGAATATGCGTAGTCTAGAAGCAGCTCTAAGACTTCTGGGTGGATGGAATTGTCGAAGTTCACTTCACTGTCTTGGCTCTCTTTCAGGCCACCACTGAACATGGCTTCAAAGTAGCGGCTGCATGCAGCCAGCACTGCCCGGTGGCAAGGGAAGGTCCTGTTTCCCGCATGGAGAAGGACATCTGTGAAGAGCCGCTGCTGTCGCAGAAGGTTCAAGTGAGTGAGAACACTGTCTGCATAGGAAGACTTATGAAACAGGTAGATGTTGATGGAGCCACTACTGGCCCTGGACTTGCGGTTCTCATGCACGCTGACTGACATTTTGTTTCAACTCCTAAAAGAAAACAAAACAAACCCATTGAAGACGATGCTCTTGGGGTTCCCAGCTGTAGCACAAAAGCAACAATCACTTAGACAAAGAAAACAGAGCCTTGTTGTTGTTATGTCTTGCTGCCTCCTATTCCAAGGAGGAGGAAGAGGAGGGTATGGCCACTCCAGAACAAAGCCGGAGAGAAGACCCTGGAAGGACAGACATTCCTTGTAATCCTGTTGAGCTATCTGAATCATTGATGGTTGAGGGGCAGAAGAGGGGAGAGGGGAGAGGAGGGGGAGAGAGGAGGGGAGAGGAGGGGAGAGGAGGGGAGAGGAGGGGAGAGGAGGGGAGAGGGCAGAGGGGAAAAGGGATAGGTGATGCTTAAAAGCAGGTTCATTTTGTAAGACCTGACTGCCAACTTTCAGGATACCAGGAAGTTCTTGAGACAGTAAGTCAGCAGAAGCTGAGGGAGGCAGGTCTCAGTCTCTCGGTTCCCAGGGCCAGGCCAGCTGATTCACTACAGGCCACTTAAAATGCCAAGCTTCCCGCTCTCATAATGCCAGGAACCATCAGGAGGCCACTGGCTTTAAAGCCCTGTGCAACATAAAGCCATGTGTAAAGCAAACACCTATAATTAGAAATTCTATTAAGAATTCCTTTGGTCAGAGCCAAACCATATACATACATACATACATACATATCCCCAACTCCTGCAGTGGTCAAGCTTTTTTCACTCCAATGTAAAAGAGACCGTTTCTAACTAGACAACTGTCCCACTACAGAGCTCTGAACGCACCAGAATGTAAACATTTCCGCACATTGATCAGCAGGCTGCAGTGAAAGCGCAGGATAGATTCTGGCCACAATTACCTCCCATCTTTCTGAACCTGGACAGCTTCCAAAACGAGACTTTGGCACATAAAAGGAAGAATATTTTGAGCAGGCAGCTTCGTGCTGTTTCTGTTCTTCCTGCTCTATACCAATTCTTGGGAAACCATCACAAGAACAAAGGATGCTTCCACCCACCTCTTTGATTAAACACTCCGTCACCGGGACTGTTATGTACCTGCAGACGCTGCACCTGCATACTGATAATTCAAACTGCAAACACTGCTTTATGTAAGTTTAAAAGCACGTGTGTGTGTGTGTGTGTGTGTGTGTGTGTGTGTGTGTGTGATTCATATGTCTATGTGTGTATTTTAACAGCCATTGTTCATGAAGGGCTACTGTAGAATTTATTGGCTAGCTATAGTGCTTTTTTAAGTACCAAAATTAGCACCAGTGGAATCTAATGCTATCTTTTTGGGTATCTCCTGTAAGAAAACTAGGGGCCAATAATATGGACAATGTCCACTGTCCATCTTGAAAAATGGAATTAACTCCCACTTCTGACAACACTCTTCCCGGGCTCTAAGGGAAGATAAAGCCTTAAGAGCCTGCCCTTTTCAGGGTTCCAGAGGAGGTTGTTTATGCCAGGAGGACAGACTCTGTAGTTAGCTACTGTATCTTTTCTGATGCAAACAGCCAGAACTTAACAGCACAGCTGCAACCCACTGTTTTTTCTTCAGTCATTCAGATTTTTTATTTATACTCCAGGAATTATTAATAAATATAAATGACTTACCAGATTCATGAACTATAACTGCAACCCCCACCCCCACACCACCACCCCCCCCAGCAGTTGTGAAAGTTGGCACAGAAAAAAGTAACAAAGGTAGGTGTCTGACACGTCACTCACCCGTGTATCTTTAGGTGAGGTAACTTGTTTTCCTCTGGTTTTGGAATTAACGTTACTTTTCATGATGGGTAAACAAGGCCAAAGAGAACCAAGCAAGCATCAAAGTTACAAAGCTCCAGTGTTACAAAGCCTGCCCAAAGCACCCAGAAATTTCCAGTGGGTAGGAAGATGAGGAGGACCCAAGCGTCACCCCTACCTCAAGCAAAGGCTCTATCTTCTAGTCCAGCTTAACCCAACGTGGAAAGTTCTGAAGAGTGACCCAATGGAGGCATCCTCTGTGAATTACACTAAGCCTTGGAAGTGTTCAGACTCCCAAGTACTGGAAACCTGCTTGCTTTACCACTGTGGATGCCGTTTAAATGAATGCGTTCAGTCTGAGTTATTTTGAGGAAGACTTTTAAGCCTAAACCTCTAAATGATTGTCTAGTCTGAGGAAGCTGCCTCCTCTGGGGCTACGAGCCAAGAAAGGGACACAAGCATCTAAGTGCTAGCAGGCTGAGCTACAATCCTACAGGGCTGGAGTCAGGGTGGTATAAAACCATGTTCACAACCAGGTGTCTAGTTAAGAAAACAGTTTGTCTAGAAGACATACAGGACGTGCAACTCTGCATCCTGTGTTTATTCCGCTATGTTTTCTAAGTCTCCCCAGAAAACCAGAAGGTAGAGGCTCCCCTGTCACCTTGGATCCCATCCCACTGGAAGGGTGTGTGTCACGGTCACAACCTCTCATCTTGCAACCACTGTAGGATGAAAACAAAAGGTGGCACTTGAAGACCCAAGGGAGACAGCTTGCTTTCTGGTGTAGAATCACGCAAACATCACAATATCCACAGACGTAATTTCGACAGTTACTATACACACCTTCAACATAAAATGAATCATTCTTTCCAACACTTTTTAAAGCCCCCAGAGACATAAATCCGCATGCTAAGCAAACGCCCCCCCCCCTCATTCACACATATACTTAACTAGCAACTACAAAGAAGGCGGAGGAAAAAGACTGCTATTATTGAACATCAAAAGGGCACCTAGTTCGGTTAACTTCGGTTCACTTACTGCGGCTTACACGCAGGATGTCTGCCTCCAACACTGGGAGCACCTTCATCTCTCTCCTAGTTTTAAGCCTGATCTCAATCCCACGAGAAAAGAAGCCAGGCAGATGTTCTCAAGCACTCGCGTTATTGACAACAATGGGACCACACTATAAAGATGTTTACCAAACCAGCTCTTCGCCACACGGGCCCCCTCCAACCCTCTGCAACGCTATTTAACACGCTGGACGTGCCAGTGAGGACGACACCAAATTACATGTCCAAGTTCACTGTTTCATCTCCACCCCGCCCACCAATTCGTAGCCTTTGAAATTAATAATGTCATTCTAAAAGGCAAACGCTTGCAGGAGAAGAAACTCGTTTTTCAAGAACCAGTTTTCATTCATTTGGCTGCAGTCAAGTGCCCGCATGAGGTCTGTGCATGGCCCCCACCGACCCCTGGAGCCGGCTACGAGGCACCCTGGGGAACCGATCCCACGCGCTGGGCTGCCGAGAGGCTGCTGGAAGCCGGAGTGGTATTATCCCCCAACCTGGCTCCTCGCACCCACCGAGACTTGCCCGGGCGTTACACCTCAGAGGGAGAGGGGAGGCAGGTCGCTCTCCCACTGCCGTCCCACTCCAGCGACTGTTCTGCCTCGAGAGCACCTCCTGGGCTTAAGCCACAGACAGCCAGGGTGGCCGGCGCCGGCTCGGTGCTCCCAAGCACACCCCGCGGCAGACTCCCAGCCCTCGAAACCCGGGCGCCCGCAACAGGTTTGGGGTTGCAGGGCAAACTTACAGTAGTGGCGACGGGCCTCCGCACACAACCGGCTGGGGATCTTGTCTCGGTCACCCGCAGGGAGCCGACGAAGGGCGTTCTCTGTTCCAGGAAGCGGTGGCGATCGCCGGGGAGAAAAGAGCGCCAGGAAGAGAGACGATAGCGTCCTCGCTGGTGGCTCCCTGGCCCGCTCCGCAGGCAGCTGACCTCGGTCTCAGGATCTGCAGCTACAGACCTGGCGCCCCGGCCGGGCCAAGCGTCTGCCGGCGCGCGCCTAGCCAGGGGAGAGTGAGCCTGCGGCGGCCGCGCCGCGGAGGAAGGCGGGCTGCACGCAGGGGGAGGGAGCGGGGCTGCGGCGTGAGCGCTGGCGGCCGCCTGGCGTCGGCTCTGGGTCTCTGCAGCGCCTCCGTCGCGCCGCCGGCTCTGAGGCTGCGGGAGCAGACTGCGCCGGGCCACCGTGCGCCGGGCTATAAGTTGCACCCGGGAGGGGGCGCGTATGCAAAGAGACTCGCTAGGGGGAGGAGGGAGGAAGCGCGTCCACGGTGCGGGCAGGAGCGGGAGGAGCGGGAGGAGCTGGGGGGGGGAGGGGGGAGACTGTCGGGGGAAGTTAGCCGGAGAGGAACCAGGGGAGTGGGGCGGGGAGCGAGCGGAGACAAAGCGGACACCCTCGCTCAGCTACGGGCAGCTGCAGCCCCCGGGGACCGCCAAGAAAATAAGTTTAAGGGACTCCGAGGGTCTTCACCTCTCCGGGTCAACCCCATTCAAGGCTAGGTCGGGGGGACTGGGGCGCCCACCGTAGGGGAAAGCAGCCCTAGGCGCTCTCCTGTGCTCAAGGGTGCGGGGATCCTGAGAATGCTCAATGGAATAGGCGAGGCCAAGCCGGGGATCTAGCGAACCGGCGTGCACAGCCACTCACTGGGTTAGACACCCAGCGGCAGGCAGAGCCTAGTTCCCACTGGAGCAAAGGGAAGAAGCCCTGGTTTGGACCCTGGGGACACTGCAGGTTGTGCAGGTGGACACTGCTGGCAAGGGGCCAGACTCCTGCTCCAGGCCCTTGCCGGGTGTCTTCCTTCTCCACCCCAAGGCGGTGAGGAACCCGCAGCAGGACTCTGTCTCTCCGGAGCTGGAGCCGCAGCCGCCTCGGCTCGGTCCTGCGGGTCCACGTGTTTCGCAACCAATAGCCAGGGCCGCTAGATTCAAAGCAAACTCCTCCAAGGAGCAGCCACGCTGCCTCCTCCTGGTAGGGAAGATGTCTCAGTCACCTTCGAGACTTGGCCTTTCCTGGGTTTGGTTGGTTGGTGGAGTTTGGAGTTCAGTCTAGAAATAGCCCCCTTACCCCCCCCCCCCCCACACACACACCTAAACCTCGAGAGCCTAGCAAAAGAAGGAACTCTATCCGAAAAAGAAAGAAATTCACGTGGCCACAATTGTTTATGACTCTCATTTTTGACTCTTTGTGCCAGGGCTTTTGGCTGGGAGCTAAAAACGCCACTTGGCTCTTTTTCTGCATTTGAGATATGTAGGGACAAATTGTATAAATTATTGGCCCAAACCCTTATTGTACACTTGAGGAAAGAAAGGTCTTTGGGTGACGTGAATTGCCTCAATAGTGGCCGGGGAGATGGACTTTACCCAGTCCTGTCCGTTTCCCCAAGGCTTCCGTTTCTTAAAACACCAGGCGTAACAATGGTTTAAACCGGCTCAGGAGGCTCCACATGGCGCTTCCTGAGACCACAAGCTGCTAAAACCAGTACGGTCGGTTCTTTATCCCCGCTCCCCTCCTGGCTTCCTCTGCTATTATTCAGGCTGATAAATTTTGCTCATCGCAAAGAAAGACAGTGCCCTCTTAAGTCCTTTCTTAGCATTAACTCGTCAGCCTCACTTCAGCCTTTTCAAGTCTGTTTCCGATTTCAATTTTTGATAGCGACTTGGCTCCATTTTGCTTTACAAAGCCAGAAAAGCTCGAGGGATTCAAGGTAAGAACCAGGTGCGGAGGGCCCAGGGGGCAGCAAGGAGCCAGGCAGGCAGACTTTAGTTCCCAAGCAGAGAAAGATACAACCAATAGAAAGCAAATGGATAGAAACAGAGTTCGCACCAGAGATAGGCGCTGAAAAGAAGATGGGAATGCATGTCTTTTAAAAACACATTTCTGTGTCCTGTGGCCAGCTATGAGAGGCACCAGAGCCGACTAATGTGCACTTTCTGGCCCTTTTCTGTTTTCATCTGTCTAGGTTTGGGTCGAACACAAATACATTGGGTTAGGGCACTAACAGTTAATGTGTTCCAGTGTGGCAGTTTTCCATTAAGAAGTTCACACATCTTCTCTTTTGACAAAATATGTCTTTCTTTCTCCCAAAGCCACCTTGAACTGCTGCCGCTGCTTAGAAGCAGTATATGTACATACATCCGCTGGTTGGCTGGGGATTTTGCCAGAAGACACCACCTGGCAAAGGACAGATAATCGTTTCTATTGCATCTACCACCTGGAAGTTGCAGCGTCCACAATGAAGCTTGCTTCTCTTTGTAGAGAGCTTGGCTAAGCATGCAGGGCTAAAAGAATGCTAAGTCCAGCTGTTATCCGCTGCTGTATCTTTTCTACCTAATGTTGCCACTTCCTGTCTTCAAGTCAAGAAAACAAAATTGCAGCCTGGAAACTCCTGAAATGAATTCAGTAACCATGTCCATCCCTTCATCTGCTACTGGGAGATAAGCAACTCCGGGTGATGGAATTTGTTTATGTAGGTTATACAAACCAGAAAATGCTGAAAGACACAGGAACTGAACTTACATTATAGAAAAGTGTGTGTTTCCGATGACCCGCAGACTACAATGCTTGGCTTGAGCCAGAGTATGAAAATTCTTTTAGACTGTTGGGCGGTTTCTAATGCCTTTCTCAAGGCTGAGAGTGATTTGCAAGTTAGTGGATTTATGATCATAGAAACTCAAAGTATGTCATTTTATGGCATCTCCCGGCCAACGGTAAAAGTCATTCTTATCACCTTGCTCACAGGAAGCAAAGGTGAATCGTGTGTATGTACAGGAAGAAAACTCTCCACAGGATTGTGACAGGGCCGGATATGGAGACATAAGACCTCGGGAGAGGCCACTCCTTTGCTTTGTACAACAACCTGAGCTTGATTCAGGAGGTTAGTTAGGCTGGTCCTGAGGGCCGCTGGGAAACTGTCTTTGCCTGGCCTTGGGACAGTAACCAAGGTTGTTTTGAATGCAGTTAAGAAGCCGTGTCCACGGCTTTGGCCTTGTTATCTTCCTTAACAATATTATTTTGCTAGGCTGCAAAATCAGCAGCGTGGGGTTAAATGTATTAGCTGCCTTCAAACCTAATCTATCTTCATTCATTCCTAATTATTCTCGGGCTGAATTAATGAGAGTGATTTAATTAACACCATACAATCGCAGTACCAGGAACTGGACAGCTCAGGGGGATTAGACCAAACTGGGCCAGGCAGCTGCCACCCTGCCACTTGCAGGTTCCCAAAGCCTTACCCAAATTCAGACATGTCCCCTGCTGGGATTCCAGCAGGGCCCCCTTTGTTCTTTGAGTCACTTCCTCAGTCTGTGTGAGGAAGATGTCGCAGCCCTCCAACCTGGACTTTGAGAACCAGACCCAGTAGAGTCAACATGGCAGAGGGCCAAATGCCCACCCAAGGTGCAATGACTAATCTTTAGTGTCAACTCCACTGAATTTAGAATCACCTAAGAGAGACATACCTCAAGGCATGTGTCAGAGAGGGCATTTTCAGAGAGTTTCCATTGAGGAAGAAGACCCCAACCCTGTATGGAGACAGTGCTATCCCATGGGGTTGTGGTTTTAGGCTGAATACATTTGGGGGAGTGGAAAATGAGCTGACCACTGGCATTCACCTCTCTCTCTGCTCACTGAAGATGCAGTGTGAAGAGCCATCTCACACTCCTATATTCCTAACACCCCTCCCCGCAGTGGACTATATTTCTTTAAATTATGAGCCCAGATAAATCTTTTTTTTTCTCCTTATGTTGCTTCTGTTTCAATACTCGATAACACCAACAACAAAAGAAACACACAGAATCTGTGCCTTTCTTTTCATCAGCTTGAACTCGTGCGAGGAAGTGGACATCCAGCCGGGGATGCTATCTCCTGGACACACAGTGTGGAAGGAAAAGGAGAAAAAGGGATTTGCAATAGTCCAACCTCAGGGGCTAGGGACTAGGACCTCACCCTCACTGAGCATCCTTCCGCGTATGTGCGCATGCGCGCATGCGCATGTTCCTGTTCTGTTAGAAGACTAAGCTTGTGATGTGGACCTCAGTCCCATATTAAAGGTAGTCAGCCTAGAAAAAGGGCTATGGCTCTTGCGAAGCGACAGTTTCTTACCAAAAGCTCTGAAAGAGGATCAGAGCCACTAGAAAATGTAGTGATCGGTCCCTCATTCCCAAAGGAGAACCTGAAGGGCCAAGCACAGTCCCTTCAACACCGCACCTACAGATAGACAACCTAGGAAGAGAGCCCCTAGAACCTGTCAGCAGTCCTCTTCGTTCAAGACGAGAACAAGGGGCTAGTGGGGCTATTTATTAACAGGAAAGAAAGAGTCGTCAACACCGAGTAGGTCTCAGAACACAGTAGTGGTCACAAAGCTAGCCCAGAAGAACAAGAGGTCTCAGTTGGCAGTCTTGTCTTTGATATTATTTTTGTGTTTTCATCTGAACTTATACTCTTTTTAAAAAATTATTTGTGTTAAGGACTTGTGCTAAAAATCTAGACAGTATTGGGACTGTTGACATTGGTTTGATCATATTTTAGCACTTCGATTGTTTCTTAAGGTGCATTGTGCAAACTAATTTAATATCTTGTGAATTAAATTGGTTATGGTGTTTTGTTTTTGGTTTCTTATTTCAAATGCCAGTTGCCCAATGCTTGCTTTTTTTTTTTTTGTTTGGTTTTTGAGACAGGGTTTCTCTGTGTAGCCCTGGCTGTCCTGGAACTCACTTTGTAGACCAGGCTGGTTTCAAACTCAGAAATCCACCTGCCTGTGCCTCCCAAGTGCTGGGATCAAAGGTGTGCGCCACCACCGCCCGGCCACAGTTGCCCATTGCTACTGTACATGAACACAATTGTCTAATGGTTTTCAGTGGAGCACTTCATGAGAAAATTTGCTTTCGTTCATACTGACCTCTTCTATTGGGGTCATTATTGATGGGAAGAACATTCTCCCTTTCAGGCTGCCTCCCCTTACGCAGCCTCCCTTGACATTTCACAAAGACTCGGGACAACTCGTGAGTCCTATTTTCTTAATAGAATTCTGATCTATTTCAGTTATGTTATTCCTGCTCCAGGGCCCTTCAAGACAATGGTCTGCACAGATCTGTGTAGGCTGCAAGTTTCGGGGGGGAGGGGGCAAGTTTTAAAGCTATTTTCCCTCCATTTTCTCTGATTACAAAAGCAATGCATGATTAAAATGGAGAATATGCAGAAAGGAAAAAGAAAACTGTCCACCAGTCGGAGATAAGGACACTCTGAATTTCCGTTCTACTGCGTCATTGTTAGGAGGTTAAGGGCAGATGCTGAGAACAAATCTCCAGTTCTGTGCTTGTACGGGTGGAGTGTTGCGGGATGGGTACTGTAAACTCACAGTGGTTCCGTTTCCTCGGCTATAACACAAGTTGATGAGAGGACCTGGCAGGAAGATTGTCTTACAGATTAAACAGTCTGGTATGTGTAAGCCATGAACCACAACACGCTAACATTGAACGTCCCATGAGCTGCTTGTATGTGGATTCGCTAGGCAGTTGTTTATGGAGAATGGATTTCCTGTAATCTTACAACATATTCTCAAGTAACCCCTTTTAAGTAAAAGGCAGAAGACTGAAACCCTTTTGGAAGTCTCTCCTTCATCTTTACCTAGTGAAGCCTTGAGTGTGCTCACTTATGCCACGGGGACTGGATTGTTTTTGTCCTTTTAGTACTAGACATTGAACTTAGGACCCAGTGCGTGCTAAGTCACTCTAGCGGAAGCTGTGTTCTCAGAGCTCTTGGAGCACTGGTTTCAGGCTTTCTTATTAGGAAAGAAAGTGACGCCGGGCGGTGGTGGAGCACGCCTTTAATCCCAGCACTTGGGAGGCACGGGCAGGCGGATTTCTGAGTTTGAGGCCAGCCTGGTCTACAGAGTGAGTTCCAGGACAGCCAGGACTACACAGAGAAACCCTGTCTCGAAAAACCAAAAAAAAAAAAAAAAAAAAAAAAAAAGGGAAAGAAAGTGACATCAACTATTCGTTCAAACCCACCAAGTCTTCCAGTCTTTTGTCTTTTATTGATGCTGTCTTCCTGTTTTGTGTATTGGAGCCCTTGGCCTATAACTGATAATGGAGAAATAATTCTTTTCTGTTACTTTAAATAAGAAGCCGATGCTAAGAAGATTATTCTTAAGACATTCTTCAAAATGAAACAGCTATCTGTATTTGAAAGAAAGTAGCCTAGCCAAAACAGAGCAAAAATGAGGTATAGGAGCCCCTATTCCCTCCTACCCTGAGGCTCTTGTAGGGTGTCTGTGATTAGAGTTCCCCAGCACCTATCAGAATCACACCAGGCGTCCATAGGGTGTGACCTTACACAGCCTAGGGGAATCTTGAGCCATTTTCCCTCCTGTTTTCCATAATCTTTTCAGTGCCTCAAGGCTCCTGGACTAAACTCCTAATTTGTTCTAAGTAATTACATTCAAGAATCGACCGTTGTTCCAAGCAATGAAAAATGAAGGTTTTGTTTGGCCTGGATGTTGTGCTTTCAGGGCGGGATGCCAAGTGTCTGAGCAGGTCTCAGCATGAAGAAGGGACCAGAAGAAGGGACCTTTGTGGTCCAAGAGCTTGCACCTCTGAATGAATATTTAAATGATTTTTATAGCAGGCCGTGAGCACAGACTTTACTCAATGGCAGAGCTCAGCCTCAGACAGGAGGTTGAAGTTACCATAAGCCAAAAGGGAGAAAAGGGAGAGGTGTTGATGAGTATGCTGTGTTCTCACGAAGTTAAAAGCACGGCCTAAGCAAAGACATGAGCTCGTGTGTGTGTGTGTGTGTGTGTGTGTGTGTGTGTGTGTGTGTAAAATAAGCAGCTTCAATCTCTGAGCATCATGCGATTGTTTTCGATACAAAATCAGCTTTACAGAAGTAGGTAGTTCAAATAGATGTGCTAGCCTTTCACAGCCACAACGGTATGAGGTGTTTTCTTAACAAAGTCTTGTGTTCACTGTGAGAGAGAAAACAGCCCAGGCTTTCCCCCCAGACACCATCGATTCGTTTTACATCTTTTCCAGGACACCTCAGATGCTGAGAAAGATGAAGAAACACCAACATACGTTCTGATTTTCAGATAGTTCTTTTCTAGGTAGATCTTTAATAGATTTCAACTAAATGCATCTTCTTTGACAAGTTTGTCTTTTTTTAAATTCCATGTATCAGTTTCCACAGATCAATAAAATTCAATTTGTCACATCCCAAAGTTTTAGGTAAATTTTACTACTAACAAACAAACAAACAAACAAACAAAAAAACCTTCCTCCTCATACCCACTAACACATGATACAGTCACCCCAACAAAGCCAGGAAAGTGAGCTTGCCTGGGAGCCCAGGAGGGATTAAATAAAGCAAGAGTGCCCTCTGCTGGCTGCACTGAAGATCAAGCACCAAAGGGTCTGACAACATTCAAAACCATCCTACAGAAAAGAGAAGGGGAGCGGACATGTGAGAAAGAGCACGCTCTACAAATCCTCATGGGTTCCAAGCCCGGGTGTTCAGTGTTTAGATGAGCAAAGGAAGCTGTAAGTAGGAAACTGGCCGGTCTGCAAGAATGGCCAGGCACGTGGTGATCTGATGACTTACAGACAGGAGAGCAGCAGACAAAACCCAGCCATTTAGCCAGGTCGCAGCCAGCCAGTGTCCTGCCACGGAGAAAGGAACCTACTCATCTTCAGAGGTAGAGCTGGAATTAATAACAATGTTGAACCTCTCTTGGTTTTTATACTTGTCACATGTAAGCGCTGTATTTACCTATCTTATTTAATACAAACATCGAGCCAAAAGGACTACGATCTCGTGGGGTAATCCAGAGCTGATGTGGTTTTCGTCACAACAGAGTTGAGTTCTTAACCACTGAACTACACTGCCTCCTCTATCTTCCTGCTGCTTTTCTGCCCCCTGGAGTGCCAGTTTGCCCCCCATCTTCTATCTCCTTCTTTCCCGCCTACCTTTTTCCTTTGTCTCTCTGTCTCTCTGTCTCTCTGTCTCTCTATGTCTTTGTCTGTCTGTCTGTCTCTCTCTCTCTCTCTCTCACACACACACACACACACACACACACTGGATTTATAGGAAGAGAAGACATGAATTGTTTGATTTACCTTGCCCCCTGTTGACAGATCTGATAACAGTGTGACAGACAAGAAGCTGGAATCAATTGACTGAAATTACACTGGTTTTAAGTTCACTTCACCCTTTCTCTATAGTTGGTTATCAGATCATGCTTTCATTCTGGCTGTACCCGGTAGAGGTCGGACACCTACTCACCAGCAAAGACAAAGTTGCTCTTTCAAACTAAGTTTAGACAGTTTCTCAGCTGTGGACTGAGGCACCATTTCCCCCTGCTAGGATCAAGCCCCAAGTAGTAAGAGAAACATCTTCCCACTTCAATGTCTGCAACCCAAAGGCCCAGGGGAGCTCATGTGTCCTCTTGGAAGAATCTTGAGAGAAAATACAATAGAAAACAAAGGAAGATTTTAACTTTTTGGCTGAACCCAGCAATTGTGACATTATGTTTTAAATCTAACATATACATATTATGCAAAAGTTTGAAAGCCTTATATTGGACAATGGTTTGCAGATGTGAAGGGCTTGTCTGTGGGTAGGCACAGGTCCCCTGAGCACGCTGCGTTCTGTTCCTTGAAGATGCCAGTTGTCTAGAAGCCAACCCACTAGAAGGATTAGTAAAACATTGTTCCCACACTAACCTTTAGAGGATCGAGTCCCTGTCGGAGTCTCCTTCAAAAAGCAGATGTCTGCCTGAGCAATGAATCAACAAGCAGTCTCTCAGGCTGGTGAGTTCTCTCAGGCTGGTGAGTTCTCTCAGGCTGGTGAGTTCTCTCAGGCTGGTGAGTTCTCTCAGGCTGGTGAGTTAGTTAGGAGGAGCGGAGCAACACTGGTACAAAAGCTGAGGCACAGAACACAGGACATGTCTGTCAGCCGTGGCACTGGAGAGGGAGAAGCAGATCAAGGGACAACTGCCTTTCCTCTTATGTCTCTGAACTGTCAGATGTGTACATGTAAACATTAAGGCTGGAGAAGCTGACTTGGTGCTCCTACAGAGAACCAAGGAAACTTACAGCCAACTGTAACCCCAGTTCCAGGCGATCTGGCGCCTTCTTCTGGATTCTTTGGATAATGTAAACACCAGGTGCACTTCCATACATGAGGCAAATATTCATACACATAAAATAAAAGATGGAAATGTTAAGCTGGCTGTGATGGTGCGTGCCTTTAGACCAAGCACTCAGGAGGAAGAGGCAGGCAAATCTCTGTGAGTTCAAAGGCCAGCCTGGTCTACAGAGTTCTAGGACAGCCAGGGCTACACAGAAAAACCCTGTCTCAAAAAACCCAGGACAAACAGGACAAAAAGATGAAAATGTCAGTTACAAAAAATCTGACCTGCCTCATGGTGGAGTCCACATAGGAGCAGCGTCCTTTCTCAAGGTGACTCAATGCTTGGGCCTTCTGTACTCATTCCCCAAAAGCAGCATGTGTTTCTCGGGCACAGCATCAAATAGCTATTACAGAAAGTTTAGATGTTTTCATACCTTGTAATCCTCAAATCCCTGGGAAGGTAGATATAATCTCGACTGGGTTCCATTTCAGAGCCAGAAACTAAGTTTGAGGAATCCGGTGTCCTACCTTGGACCACGTATTTGCCAAGCGGACTGGTTGCAGCCTAAGCCATCTGTTTCCTGCTTTGTTTTATCTCCATTCAGTATCTTCTGTGTTCAGGCCTCAGACCAGCTCATAGTAGCGATACAATGAATCCCTGCAGACTTGAGGGTGAAGAGTTTAGCAGAGGAACGGTCCTTCCTTCGGCCTTGCAGACAGATACTGAAACTGTGCCCCTTGGTCGCTAAGGCAAGAGGGTCAATTTTTGTGTGGGGCTTAACACCAACAATTTACCTTGTGTTGTTTGGAAAACATTCCCGGAATCTGTTTCCTTAATCAGAGTTTCGCTATTAGACTCACACTCAGAGAAATCAGATAAAGAAAATCCCCTCAAGTCTCCAAAGGAGGACAATTGTTGACTTTTGATGAATAAACCCGAGTAAATAACTCAGGTCTGCTTTGAAGCACAAGCCATGCCAAACTCAGACTAACATCTCCACGATAAGACGTGTTAAATCACCCAAGCAACACGTCTCCCCAAAGGCTGAGGTAATTTACTTCTGCTCCTTGGTGATTAACTGGTCTGTATCCCTTGGTGTGGAAAATGACAGGGCTTAGGTAATGGAAAGGCAGAGTGCATCTCCCAGGTGGAGAGGTCCATAGTCAGGGGGTGGTGGGTATCAATCTAACACTCCAGCATCAAGCCTGCCAGCCTGGGACTCGGGAGCTAAGTCTACTAAGAACTCTACATAAAGCTACCCTTGTGCCAAGAAAACTAGGATTGTTAGCATTCTGTCTAAACTCCACCCCACAGTTACCTGGCAACAGCCAGGCATGCTCCTCCCCACAGTTACCTGGCAACGGTCAGGTAGGCCTGACTCACTATAAAAGGGGCTGCTTGCCCCCCTCCTCACTCTCTTAATCTCTTGCCTCTTGCTTCTTTCTTGCTCTTGCTCTCCTTTTCCCATCCCCTTCCCCTCCCCCACTCTCCACATGCTCATGGCCGGCCTCTACTTCTCTACTCTCTCCCTCTCTCTGCCTCTACTACTCTCTTAACTCCCCTCCCCATGCCCTGAGTAAACTCTATTCTATATTATACTGTCGTGTGGCTGGGCCCTGGGGAGGGGGTGGGGAGGATGCCTCAGCATAGGCCCGCTGAGACATCCCCTTCTGCCATACCTCACCACACCTCCACAGAACATACTCTATATCTCTTTATCTTTTTATAAACACATCAAGGATATAACTAAAAGTCAGTTTAACCCTGATTCTTGACTGTGGGTAGAGTCTTCACAGTAGTTAAATAACCTGTATGGCACCTGCCTGTGATCCAGCAACCAAGGGTAAGTCATAGGGATTGAGAGTTGAAGGCCAGCCTAGATTACTTAGGGAGACACTGTACCCGTCCTGGTGATGAAGAAACAGGGGCAAGCATGTTTTTTTGATCTTACCAAAACAACAATAACAGCAACAACAACAACAAAATAGTAGAAGGCAGAATCCACACCGCAGGCTTCCTTTGTTATTCCTTGGCCACGCACAACTACACATGCGTGTGCATGTGGAGGTCAGAGGTCAACATTCTAATATCTACTTTTATTGCATTCCACCTTGTTTTATAAGACCGGGCCTCTCACGGAACCTGGATCTCACGAAACCTGGATCTCACGGAACCTGAACCTCACGGAACCTGGATCTCACTGACTTGGCCAGGCTGTCTGGGTAACCAGCTCCAGGGATCTGTTTATCTCCATGCCGTTCCCTGATAACTCTGGTGCTGGGGTTGCAGATTGTCCGATGCACCTTGCTTTCACACGAATTCTGGAGACCCCAAATTCAGGTCCCCCTGTGTGTGCAGAAAGCACTCTACCCATAGAGTTACAGAGTTATCTCCCAACTCGGCTATTTTTTGAGACAGGGACTCTATATCCCAGGCAGGCTTTTGCTTCCAAGAGCTGGGTTTCCAGGTGTGGGCCACCAGGCTCAGCTCAGATTCCAGGCTTCCGGATCTAGAAGCTGTGTTCTAGTGTGTGGGCCTCTGACGTACTTGTGCCACAAGCAAGCATTTCCTGCTGAGTTCATGGTGAACTGTCGCTTTCGTGAACATTTTCAGTCAACACACACTAAAATAGTATCTGTTGGGGGTTTTTTTTTTGGAGGGGGGCGGGTGTTGGTTGTTGTTTGATTTTTTTTTCTTACATTCTACAAAAGCTTTATATTGTGAGAGGTTGGGTGTTACATAATTGTGACACTTAACACATGGACTATGAAGTATTAAAAATTTTAAACTTTTTAATCTTTATTTTTCTACAACAGGACAAAACACTGTTATAAGCCCCAAATCTACTAGCTTGAAGGAGACTTTGAGCCCTTGAGGGATTCCGTCCTTTGTCCCACCGGCATTGGGTCTGAGTTCCAGAGTGGTTTTGAAGATGTCTGGCTACATCTGTAGCTGCAGGCTGAAACCGGTACAGGAGACAATAACCAACAATTAGTACCTTCCAAAACAAACAATAAGAAAATAAAAACACGCCTCCTGGATAATCTAGGAAAGATTAAAACACTGCAAAAATTACTGTGTTAGAATAATTTAAGTAAAAGGGACAGCTTTCCAAGCTACCCAAGGTGACATAATAGGAGTATCATCATGCGTAACAATTACAGACAGAGTTAATTAAACAGCTGAATCATCAGGAAACGGAGAGCCAAAGTTTCAGGGCCTGCAGAGGTCTACCTTCAAAGGACCACAATTTTAAACTAGTAAATATAGGACCTGGAGACATGGCTCGTTGGTTAAGAGCACTGGCTGCTCTTCTAGAGGTCCCAGGATCGCTTACCAGCACCCACATGGTGGCTCACAACTGCCTGTAACTCCAGTTCCAAGGAACTGTATGACCTTTTCTGGCCTCCAAGGGCACCAAGAAAGCATATGGTACATAGATATCCATGCAGGCAAAATACCCCTTGACACAGTACAATAAAATATCAATGAGAGAATTATCTGTGGAGACTCTGCATGAATGTGCACATTTGGTAGCTGTTGAGAGGCTAATGTTGTAGGTAATTTTGGCCAAAAGTGATTCCTTCAAGCTATGGTAATTATAAACCGATCACATTTTAATTACTTCCATTACCATGGTGGAATTATACACCATGTTGATAATGAACACCACGAAAGCCAAAAGTCAATGAATGTTACACGTTCACTGAGTGACTGTGCGTCTGGCTGGGGAGGTCAGTCACAGGTCAGACCTGGAAAGTAGCTGCAGACCTGTTCTAGCCCATTACCTTGTTGATGAAAAACACAGCTCTCATCCTAAAGGGACTGAGAGATGTTTTCTATTTTGACTGACCGTGGCTCGGGAACACAGATTTACATCACTCCAAATTCCACGTTCCAACATGGAAGCAGTTTTGTTCAATTTTATAGCTTTACAAAACAGAAAGTCATAAATCAAGGCAAGATTAAAATACACCAGTGAGTACATCAGAAAGGTAGGTACATCAGAAAGGTAGGTACAGAAAGATGAAGAAATCTTATCTGATGGTCTCAGATGCTATCTGATGACATTCTTAGCGTTTAGGTAGGAGGAAGAGAGTTGCTATTGGTCACAGGTTGTTAGTTGTGACACAGCGAGGCGAGGGATGGCTATTCAGGGGCTAAAGCTAGCCTACAATAAGATAATTAGCCCTGGACTTGCAATATTCCAACCTCCCCACGTCATTGCAGTGCTAGTCAGTCAGTCTTAGTAGACACAGCTGTTTATTCCAGGAATTATTGTTCACATTCTAAACTAGTCATAAAACTAATCTTGTTCCCAAAATCTCAATTTCCTGTGCATCAGAAATTAACTCTGAGCCAGGAGTTGGCAGCACATGAATTGAATCCCAGCACTTAGGAGGCAGAGGCAGGTAGATTTCTGAGTTTGGGGCCAGCCTAGTCTACAGAGTGAGTTCCAGGACAGCTAGGGCTACACAGAGAAACTCTGTCTTGTAAAACCAAAAGCAAAAGGTTAACTCCAATTCTGATCCTATGGGTGACAAGGTTGTGTGACTCCAGGACACAGACAGTGAGTCCTCCCAGTCCTTCCAGTCTTCCCAGTCCTACCAGTTCTCTCAGTCCTCCCAGTCCTCCCTGGCGAGGCTGCCCTCACTCCATTTGTCCCATTCAGACACAAACATGTGGGCCCAGGAGTAGGCAGTCCAAACAAGGTCCCAAGACCCGAATGTGAGGAGCTCTAGAATGTGGTTCACTGAAGCCATCTGTCTCTAGAGTGAGCAGGTATCTCCTTATGCCTCAGTTTCCCAAACTGTCCGACCTGGGAAACTTGCTCAGGTCAGATTATGATGATCCTGGAGGTCTGGGGTAGGGAAACTCAATCCGCATTTACACCAAGCTCCCAGTGATTGTAAGGGACACTGGTCTTCAGACCAGCCCTGAACAAGGAGGCATGGTAGCATTCAGCATCACGGAAGCCAGCTGTGTCACAGAACCAGACTATGACATCACCCAACCCTTCAAACCCTGGGACTCTGCCTCCTTAGAAACAAGAAAAGTCCCACCTCAACCGACACAGTCCATGCTTTGTAAAGGACTGGTAGATTCCCTGGATGAGCTTCCTAGGGTAGTTGTTGATTTGTGAGCTGGGTATGAACGACAAGAGTTTATTGTGCAGAAGAGGACTGTGCACACACAGCATGAAGCACGTGAGCCTCAGATAGATTAAACAAAAACCATAAAAGAATATGTAAGCAAGAGAGGATATCAGTCAGGCCCCGGGGGCTGCCTCTGAATCCAAGGGAAGAGATGAGGACGCTCTGAACTGGCAGTGGGCTGAGGACCAGGGACCTCACAAACCTGCAGGTGCAGGAGCTGTGGGCTGTGGGCTGAACAGCTGAGAACTAGTTCAGCAACATTGAGTCTGACAGGGTTAGGTGAGCCCAGGTCAACTCTGGGGTTCTGGAGCCGGCTGTCTAGCTTGCAGCTCCAACCTGGATCCCACATGTTCAGAAGCAGTGGTTAGGGGATGGGGTTCGTAAGTCCTCCTGGGGACTAAGGGGAGGCACTGGGAAGGAAGCATAAATGGCTCTTTGATCCCAAGTGCCTTTTTCCTTCAGCTGCCTATTAAGATAAGGATACAAAATGACAGACGTGGTTGATTGTGACAGCCCCCAATAAGGGCTGAGATAAGAAAATCCAGCTTTTAAGAATTTTCTGGCACCAGGATGAACTTGAGGATAACTCTTAAAAAGCATTAAATGTTTTTCCCCTTTCATTTTGAAGAGAAACTATCCATCATTCATCTCTCAGAGCCTATAAAATTTTGCCAGCATTATTGTGAAGCAAAGCCAGAACGAATGAGCTTAAACACCGAGCTACTATTAAATGCTATTAAATGCAAGGGGCTTTAAGTAGTGAAAAAACAATACGCTGTATTTTATAATACGCTGATTTCCCTTTACACAACAAAGCCAGTGCTGCAACCATGATTATTGTTATTACCTTAAAAAATCTCTCTACGTAATAGAAAGCCTTTTGTGGGTATGTATGCCTTGCTGGTGTATATTTTTGAGTTATACCTTTAATAAACCTAGGTGATTGTAATTGTTATAATTTAGGAAGATCACTGTGATTATTAATAAGAGAAATTTCTTCTCAAAGCCTATTTGGAATATGAAGGGAAAATAGTATTTGACCAAATATACTTAACTCTAAGGTTCACATGTTGTCTTTTCTAATTAGAAGGGGCCGCTAGGCTAAGAGTTCAGGGGTTAAGATTGATTGCTGACAGTCAGTGAATAAAGAGGACATGTATTTGAAAGGGAAGCAAGAAGCAGTATATGGGAAGGTTTGGGAGCGGGAAAGGGATAGGGGAGAGTAAGTAATTCTACTATAATCTCATAAGCGAGAGAAATTATTAAAAAACAAAGAAAGTGCTTGCTGAGCCTTCTTGAGGACCAATGTTTGGATCCCACATAACAAGCTGAGAGTCCTACTAGGAACTGTGACTCTTAGTTTCAGGACAGCCAGAGATACACAGAGAAACCCTGTCTCTAAAAAACAAAAACAAAAAAAAGAATTGTGACTCTTATCCAATACCCTCCTCTGGCCTCCCCATACATAGATGAGGACACAAACTCTCTGTCTCTCCCTGTCTCTCTGTCTCTCTCTGTCTCACTTCTCTCATACATACACAAATAAATAAATAATTTAAAAAAGGAACTACTACTCACATCTGTGTCCAGCTAATGCGATACTGTACTGAATTATTCATCTTAATGCTTCCTAAGGTTGGTGAGATGGCTCAGCTGGTAAAGACTGTTGCCACAAAGCCTGAGCAGGTTTGACCCCTACCAACTCCCAAGGGTTGGCCTCTGACTTACATCGTGGCACACACACAAAATAAATAAGTGTAATTAAAAATACAGCTTCCTTAATTTCTTCTAAATATACTTAGTCAGCATGTTACTGTCCTAATGGGTAATTGTTCTAACTCCACTAAAATAATGACTGTCATTTGTATTATTTTTCACATGTACCACATCATTTAATCTCGAAAAATGCAAAAATTTCTCAAAATGATCTCCATTTATGGGTAAGAACACCAGTGTTAAGAAAGATGTGGTGATGTGCCTGAGCTCTCCCAGCTGTCAACAGCAAATCCGAGACTCCGGCTGAAGTTACCTGTTACATAAATATTCTAAGTAAAAAAGGAAACCAGGGCATTTTGAAAAATTCTTCAAGGAAAAGAAAATATTGAGCGTTACCTAGAAAAGGCTATCCAATAGCTAGTTCATCAATCACGTCAAGGACGCTTAACAGAAAGGAAACCTGAGGAGAGTGGGGCCACCTTGGGTCTGGTCTCAGCAGATCCAAAAGAAACACACACTCGACTCCATAAAACCCCACAGCTTAACCGAAGCAGCCTCCTGGGGAAGGCACAGAAGGCGAGGTGTGCAGGGCCCTCAGCACATCTACCATCTTCCCCCACACCGGTGCTACTGGCCAGCCCCACGCTATCGCCTTCCGACTTCATTGCTTCCCTCGGCCACGGCATAACCTTCCCACTATGAATGGCTCTAGTCTTTCTGCAGCTCCTGAGCAGTTACTTCTGTCAACACAGGGATAGGAGGCAGAACAGACTCTCAAGGTTGAGAATAAAATGGAGCGAATGGGTGTACCCGTACGTACGTACGTGAGAGCTTGCGTGCTTCTGTTGTTCAGTCTCAAAATAATGAGTCACTCCTGCCCACCAGGGCCTACGTAGATAGCCTCATCATCACCTCTGGCCACACTGTTATCTTTGTTGGCTCTTAATACTGTGCTCTGGAGACCTGTCTGTGTTCATGTTTTCTAAATCACCACAGGCTCAGGCTCAGGCTCAGGCTCAGGCTCAGGCTCAGGCTCAGGCTCAGGCTCAGGCTCAGGCTCAGGCTCAGGCCCAGGCCCAGGCCCAGGCCCAGGCCCAGGCCCAGGCCCAGGCTCAGGCTCAGGCTCAGGCTCAGGCTCAGGCTCAGGCTCTCTCTTTCTCTCTTTCTCTCTTTTTCTCTCTATCTCTATCTCTATCTCTATCTCTATCTCTATCTCTATCTCTATCTCTATCTCTATCTCTATCTCTATCTCTATCTCTATCTCT
>JANHMN010000014.1:20009641-20022974 GCA_030674055.1 Rhabdomys pumilio | reverse complement strand
TCTCTATCTCTATCTCTATCTCTATCTCTATCTCTATCTCTATCTCTCCCCATCCCTCCCCCCCGAAAGTCTCTCCTTTGATGTCCTCTGATCAGTCTAGGCTCTAAGCTAACAGGTCCCTCCTGCCACACTCTGCCTCATTTTTCTCCAGAACTCCACCTCATGAGTAGAATCCTGATCCTCCAGCCTCTGTCTCCCAAGCGCTAAGGTTATAAGAATGGGTCAACATTTCAGCTTCACATAGTGCTAGGTATCAACCCCAGGCTCTGTGCGTTCTAAGCAAGCCCTCCACGACATCCAGATCCTTCCCATCAGTCTCATTTTGTAGTAAATCCCTCATCTTTATACACGCCTTTGCCTGCTCACTGTTAGCTTGGCCCCAGGCCTTCAGGCGTCCTTTGTCCCCAGCCTCCCCCTTTTCTGTGTGTACAAAGTCCAGGCTTTCCTGTTCAGTTTCAAATCAAGCTACATAGTTTCTGACTCCGATACATGGGTGTTCCCCAAACCTCCAAGGCAGGTGTTCACACATCTGGTCCACAGCAGATAACTGACTTCCGGAGATGTCAGCTGTCTTTAGGCTCCAGATCCTTTGGCTGGGGGAACATTCTAGTGTCTGTGAGCTGAGAGCCACAGCACTGAGGACTTTGTCAGATGTAGCTGGAAGCATTCTCGGGACATGTCTGGAAAGAAGGAGAATGAAGCCCAAGATACCTGAATTTGAAGACCAGCACCCTCTGGCAAATTGCCAGCTCCCAGAGGTCTCTGATGCTTCTCAGTGAGTACTCTCCTGGAGGACCACCATCCATGTCAATTAGGAAAGGAGCCTGTGCAGTTAAGAAGTCGATGTTGCTCAGAGAGAGGCCTGGCCCTTGCCCATAGCTTCTGTCTTCATTCAGAGGCAGGGCCCAGACCCACCACAGTGCAAGGTGGAAGCTGCCCAGTGAGAGAGACCGACAAAGTGATTTAAGGTGGCAACTTTATCATTACATCTGGGTCATCCTGGATGCTGAAATGGACCAGATCCACAATCAATTATGCTTATAAAATGGTACCTGATAAAACCTCTGAACACCAAGGTTTAGGTGAACTTCCCTGTTTGATAATAATCCTGTGTACTGTCAGACAGTAAACAGTGTCACACGGTGTCACATGGTGTCACACAGTGCACCAGTGACAGAAGGATGTGGCCCGAGCATGGTAAATGTTTGCTTCAGAACCTTCTGGGCTCTGCCCACAGCAGTCCTCTCCTCTGGCTGTGTCTTTATGGCTATGAGTGTAAGAGCTTTGGGTGGGTACCTAAAGGTCCAGCCGATTCATGAGTTGAGGGTAGACCCCAAGCTTGGGATTGGCATCAGAAGTGAGAGAAATCTCAGGTGCCATGCCTTACAATTTTAGCTAATTCTGAGGACACCCCATATCAAGGGAAGGGTTATTTCACTTGAAGTTATTCTCATTTAATGCCATTAGGTAGCTCCTTTTTTTCCACTTTACTTTGATTTTAATATTCTTTATATTTCCTTTAAAACCTTACGTCAGGAAAGGAGACCTTTAGAACAGGAAGTTTTTGGTATTCATGTGACATTTGCACCAGTAAATCCGAATATACTTTAAGATTATTTCCCAGTGAGAATGTTATGTTTCGATGAAATCAAGTCACCTGCCTAAGGCCTCAGAAGGTTCATATTAAATCTAGGAACAGAGCGCCCGATGCTGGATTTCTCAGGAAGCCCAGCCGACCATGGTCAGATCTGGGTACACATTAACCTTGACACATCCAAACTCAGTGCATGGTGGGCGGAAGTGCCATCTTGGAGGAGACTGTGGAACATCTGCCTGAGGACTGTCTCAGAAATGGCTGTAGGGTAGCTCTGGGCAATTCTGAATTCAAAGGGATCACAAAGTGAAGTGAGGTTCTTGGTCAGGAAAGCCTGGGTACAAAGCACTAAACTCACTAAGTTCTGTCACCTAGGTCACTGCCTGTGTGACCTGGCTGGGACCTACCCCACCAAAGTCTTATTTATCTTTGAGGACAGAATTTGTAGAGGTCAAAAGACCCTCTTCAGGTGGGCTGGCTAAAACTGGTTGGATCAGAGATGGTTGCCAGTGTGACTCCAGAAAACTTCTAACTTTATTTAGATCTCTCCTGTATGTGAAATGACACGCTGTCCAGTGCCATGACAGTTGACAGTTGTCATGGTGTTTACTGGACATAACCATAAAGCAGACTGAAAAGATTTATCTCACAAGTTGTAGGAAAGCCCTACATGGTCCCAGAAAAGACAGAACTATATAACTCCTCTTCATTGTCTCTTCCCTCCCTCTTTCTTTAAAAATTACATCTATCTATCTATCTATCTATCTATCTATCTATCTATCTATCTATCATCTATTCAGTGTGTGTGTGTGTGTTGATTTGAATGAGGTGCCTCCTCTGTAGTCTTGGACATTTGAATACTTGGTCCTCAGTCGGTGGCTGGGTTTCCAGAGGTTTAGCCTTGCTGGAGGAAGTCATTACTGGGTTCAGGGTCTGAGAGTAAGTAGCATTGCCTACCTCTAGGGGGTGCTCTCTCATTGCTTCATGATCATGATTGAGCTGGGAGCTTTCAGCTTCCTACTGCTGCCAACGAGCCTGCTGCTGCCTTCTTCTATGCCTCTGCTCTGTCATGGTGGACTCTCATCAAACTGGAACCGTAAGCCAAAATAAACTCTCTCGTTCTAAAGTTGTCTCGGTCATGGTATTTTAACACAGCAACAGAAAAGTAGGTAACACAGTTGAGGGACAGCAGGCTTTTGTGCATGGCGTGATTGTCAAGGTCAGAGGATAACTTGCAGGACTTGGCTCTCTCCTTCCCCCAGGGATAAAACTCAGGTTGCCAGGCACCAAAGCACCTTTTCCTGCTCAGCCTTCTTTCCGGCCTCCATTTCTTTTAACCTCCAACCCCTCAAGGGCAGACAATAAGAAAGGCAAGTTTCTGTCTTATTCTTCAGTAGTCTCTGTATGACTAATCGTTGTAGGTTTCTTGTATTGATCTCATGATTCCAAGAGGGGAAACAGCTTGGGACCAAAAACTGGTAACAGATGAGACTATGGAGAGAATGTAGAATGTCTACGGAGAAAGGGGTGAGAACCAGACCTGGGAGATCACCCCAGCTCCTTCCCCTGTGGGAGGGGACCAACATTTTGCTAAATTCTTTCTCCTTTTTCAGTAAGCTAACAGTAGGAGCCTCCAGCAGAAGCCAACCTCAGCCTATCTTCAACTAAACACAAATATTTCCTTCTTGACCCAGGAAACTGAGTTTTGATGAGACTAAATGAACTTAAACTTTAAATTTTTGATCAAGACACGGATTTTGATTTCATATTTCTGAAGCCACCAGCAAGCCTTTAATGTTCTTTTCTATTCTGTGTGTGGGAGTGGGGTGTGAGGACAAGACTCTTGAGAACTAATGGGCTGGAGATAGTGGAAGAATTTCAGGTCTCAGTTTAAACTTAAAATTAAAAAGAATCTCAGGTTTCAGTTTAAACTTAAAAATTAACTGCTTCAGGACACATCCCTGGAAGAGCACATTCCAAAGACTTACACACATTCCAAGAGAGGGGCCCAAGATAAGAGGTAATCAGGAAGCTGGGCCCTTAACATAATAAACCTGGGTAAACAGAAGCCACTTAGCTATAACACTCATTGTCATAAAGATAATGTGCGAATCTGAGTTACCTAGAAACTGGGCCTGGGAACAGCTGTTTGAAATCAGCCTTTGTGGTTATTGTTTAAGAGGTAATTGTATAACTGCCCTCGCGAATTCTGTAAAAATGGTATAAAAACTGCTCTTAGCTTTAGCTCAGGGTTCCTCTTGCCTGCATGCAAGGGAACCCCAGTGCACTGGTTATCAATAAACCTCTTGTTATTGCATCGAATCCGCTGACCTTGAATGTTTCTGCTGGATCGCACCCCCCACCCCCACCCCCTTTACATCTTAGAACCTAACAATAGCAGGAACCCAAAGGAAAAATGAAAACCATTTATTCTGCCGGGTGGTGGTGGCGCACACCTTTAATCCTAGCACTTGGGAGGCAGAGGCAGGCGGATTTCTGAGTTCGAGACCAGCCTGGTCTACCAAGTGAGTTCCAGGACAGCCAGGGATACACAGAGAAACCCTGTCTCGAAAAACCAACCCCCCAAAAAAAATACATACTTTAAATTGACACCCATGGAGAATAGTGGGGAATAGTGTCTTTCTTTCTTTTTTCTTTCACTAGACCTTTTGTTTGTTTGTTTTTTAAACAGAGTTTCTCTGTGCTGGCCTTGTACTCCCAGAGATGCTCCTCCTCCAGCTCCATTCAATAGCTCACAGTTGGCGGTCAAAAGACGACTGCAGGTGTACATTCTTTCCTTCTACCATGCAGAATCTGGGGCTTGGCACTCAGGCCCTCAGGCTTGGTGGTAGACACCCTTAACAACTGTGCCACCCACTGATCTCCTTAAAAGGAGATTGTTTTTCTTCTGATCACCATGACATACTTTGAAATTGAGTTCTATATAAAGAAAATCCAACAAAACATTAAGAACACTCACATCACGGAGAGCTTGCTTTGCAGACTTTCTCTGTAAAATGAGCCTTCCCAGGGACTTACCCCAAAGTTTGCATCAAGTACAATTCTCAAGCAGTGTGTCTGTGCCGTCAAAACAACATCTTACACACATGATGGCTCACAACAATCTTTTTCTCCATTCTTGGAACCCAGCACCCTCCTCTGACATCAACAGGTACCAGGCACGCACATGGCACATTGGTGTACATGCAAAGTGAAGCATACACATAAAATAAAAATTAAATGGCTAGAGAGATGGCTCAGTGGTTAAGAGCACCGACTGCTCTTCCAGAGGCCCTGAGTTCAATTCCCAGCAACTACATGGTGGCTCACAAAGATCTGTAATGGGATCCAATGCCTGCTTCTGGTGTATCTGAAGAGAGCAACCATGTACTCAGATACATAAATAAATAAATCTTTAAAAAAATAATTAAAAAATAGATTTACCTTTGGTTGGGTATAAAATTGATTTGTACTCATTTCAGGAAACTGGAAACACAAGCAGAGGAGAGATGAGGAAAGACTGACTCTCCGCCAGGCTTTAAGCCTTGCTTGTATTGTAGTGCTGTGTAACACACTTACAAAGATATGCTAGCACGACTGGATGAGTTTTTTTATCACCTAGCATTATTACTTGGAGGTTATCTCAGAATTTGAGGCTACTTTTCCTTTTTTATGGTTGCATGATAGAATTCTTTAACTTGCTGTCCATTGAGATACTTCTTTGCCTGCTGCATGTATTTTCCATATCAATATTATCTCAGCAAAAGTCTGAATGACTTATGTCATTATGAAGTTGACCAATGGAATTCTTTACTCTATTGTTGAGGTTTGCTCCTCCAGTCTCTCTGTGGAGAAGGTCCTTGTTTTCACATGTACCTCTTTTGTACATCCAAGATGAGTTTCCTCTAGAATGAAGCATTGGAGGTAGAAACCCTGCTTCAAAGTGAAAAGTATAGAAAATTCTTTAAAAGATATAGAAAGTTTTCTCTATGTCTTCTAGAGCTGAGCCAAGAATGTAGGCCGGCTGGTTCCAAGAACTAGCTGACCACAAAAAAATGCAAAGTCATCTGGGTGGTTCCAGGAACTAGCTGACCACAAAAAATGCAAAGTCATCTGGGTGGTTCCAGGAACTAGCTGACCACAAAAAATGCAAAGTCATCTGGGTGGTTCCAGGAACTAACTGACCACAAAAAAATGCAAAGTCATCTGGGTGGTTCCAGGAGCTAGCTGACCACAAAAAATGCAGTCATCTGGGTGGCTCCAGGAACTAGCTGACCACAAAATAAATGGTTGAGTAAGATTGTATTCTTGAGAAAAATGTGTGTGCAAGGTGTTTCTCACATGACCAACTGAATTATGGGCTGGGACTTTTCACTATTTTATGATATGTTTCCTTGGTTACCCCCTCACCCCCCTAGTTTGTGGTTTTTTTCCTTTAAAATGCCCTCCTCTCCCCAGGCTCTTTGTTAATTCCTCTGCTCTTGCATGAGTTATGAGTTGACCATCAGCCAGTTGATCCTGAAATACACCTCTTGCTGATTGCATCAAGATTGGTGTCTTGTGAGTTATTGGGTGGCCTCGAATTCCTGAGGCTTGGGTGAGGTCCTCCCTTCGTGGGGGTCTTACAAAAGCAATTTGAAGCTCCTGGACTACAGAAGCACTTGTAAAGCCATGGCAACCTGCCCACACTCTTACCATGAGGCAGGCATTCCAAATCATGGGTTTATTCCTAGGCTGGTCATGATCATTCATTATTGTGTTAATTAACACAACTGATTATCATGGAGGTGGGATGCCTTTCCAGAAATTTATTAACCAAGCATCCTTCATGTAGGGAGAAGCATTTGGTCCAAAACACAGAAACAAATCTCATGTTCCTTCGGAGAAAGGAGAAGGGTGTAGAACTTGACCCAAGACCTCAAGTCATCACAAGTGTAAAGTAAGGCAGCTACTCAGGCTTTTGTAGTTCACCTAATAGCTCTCTCTGTCACCCCATATGTTTAGCTCCTCAAACTGATCTGCCATACAATATTTAACCGAATGAGCACTCTTTCCCTCTTTTTAAATAAGTTCTCCTTATATGTTTTGAAGGCTATTCTTGAACTCATGGTTCAAACAACCTCTCTTAGTCTTTCTGGACAGCTGGGACCACAGCCATGAACTGTGGCACCAGGCCAAGATAAACGAGACAGGGTGGCTCATGCCTCTAACCCCAACACTTGAGAAACTGAGGCAGGAGGATGACCATACGTTTGATGTCAGCCTGAGCTATACAGTGAAATCCTGTCAGAAAAAAAAAAATAGAAGTCAAAATACATTAAGTCTTGGCCTTCTTTAATAGGCCTGGAGTCAGTTGTCAAAATGACTAAATGACTGCTCTTCCAGAGGTCCTGAATTCAATTCCCACCAACTACATGGTGACTCACAACCATCTGTAATGGAATCCGATGCCCTCTTCTAGTGTATCTAAAGACAGCTACAGTATACTCACATACATGAAATAAATAAATGTTAAAAAAAAAAAAACCTGAGATGCTTACTTGATGGAGATTTTTATTTCTATTTTAAAGAGTAGGCACCAGTAGGATGCCTCAATGGGTAAAGGCACTTCCTCCTAAACTGGATGACCTGAGTTCAATTTCCAGGCCTACAGAATAGAAAAAGAATGCCAAACCCTTAATGTCCTTGGTGGAGACAGAGTGGCATGGCTCTTGCCCTGGAACAGGGCCTCAGTGTGACCTCCAGGAGTGTCTGAAGGATGGTTGTTGTGGGCAAAATAAGGCTTGTTTGTGTAATAATGTATATATGTATTTTCTGGAACCAGTACTAGCAGTGAAGGACTCTTTCCTTCTGAGGTACATCATGTCCTCCCTGTTAATTAATGACTCCATGATAATTAGAAACAACACTGAGTCCAGGAGTTGAGGATGTGGCTATGTCTCTGTAGAATGATAAACACTGGGACCTTCGAAAATGCCCTTAAGGCTATGAGAAAGAGCTCTAAATACATGAGTTAAAAAATATATAATTTTTCAACTACACAAAAATAAAGATGCAATATGAATTACATGAGGGGCTTTAGTTGTTGCAAAATTACCAAGGAAGGAGATAAAGAGACTTAGGGGTGGTCATCACAGGAGGTGCTGACCGCTGAGTTTTTTGTTTATGCTTATGTAGGACTTTGGGGTCTTGGTTTAAATTTAAGATTAAAAGAATCAAACTGTCCCACACATCCCAGGAGGGGCATATTCCTGAGTCAGAGGACACTTGCTGGATTAACATTCAGAAGAGGAAGGGAGAAGCTGATTAATATTCCTCAGACCATAGGGAATGGGACCCATCTGTGGGTGGGGAGGGCCCAGAGCACAGAGACACATTCCAGGATGGGAGGTGGTCAGGAAGAAAGTAATGTGTGAATCTGAGTCATCTATAGACCAGATCTGAGAAGGTCAGCCTTTGTGGTCCTTTGCGGTTGCCCTCCTGTACTCTGTATAGGAATCGCTCCCAGTTTTTGTTCCAGGTTCTCTTGCCTACAATGCAAGGGAGTCCTGGTGCATCAGTATCATTAAACCTCATGTTGTTACAACGAATCCCCTCCGTGTGAGTTTCTGGGGGAGCGCATCCCCTGGTTTTGGATTTTACAGTCCAACATTTACAAAGGCAGATAGATTCCTGAGTTCAGGACGATCAGCTTAGGACAGAGCAAGGTTAGGCCCAGGCGTGGTGGAAATGGTAATTTCAGGGCGGGGTCCCAACCACCTACCTTATCGTCTGTGCTTAACAAAAACAGACACAGCTCCGATTTGTTTTGCAATGTTAAGAAAAAATGTCTGCCTGCTGTCTCCTAAGAAGCAAAGGTCTGGAGGCCTGGGATGCTGATTCATAATCAAAAAGAACCTGAAATAAATAACTGAGTTGTTATGTAAATAAAGACACTGGGCTTTTGGTCTGCAAGAAATGAGCTTGCAGAGTTCTTTGTAATTTTTCTCTAAAGAGAGCTGGGCTATCTGGAGATCTCTGGGGAGCGAAAACAACTCTTCAAGAATCTTTTCTAACAGGATTTCTAATTGGCCAGAAGATCCAATAATTTTTTGTTACAGCAGCTTTTCAGATTCTGGTAAAAAAAAAAAAAAAAAAAAAAAAAAGCTATTCAAGTAGGTTTTAGAATTTTTAGTAGCAGAGAGAGTTGTCTCAGCCAAAGAGTTTTTAGAAGAGCAAGAAAAATGCCGTCTAGAGACCAGAACACACATACACAATAAAGAGGAACTTTGGAACACTTACTTGTACACCCTTAGGAGAGGCTAATTAACATTCCTTGGTCAGAGGACACTTGCTGGATTAATAGTCAGGAGGAAGGGAGAGGCTGATTAACATTTCTCAGACCACATGAAAGGGAACCCACCTGCGGGTGGGGAAGGCCCAGAACATATAGACACAGCCTCAGGACTTGCCACCTACAAACAAGGGAGGTCCTTACCACCTCTTTCCCTAAAGACCAATCAGTTTAAAATGTCGCTGTTCTGCCAGTCACATTGTGCCTAATGGCTGCTACCGCTAGAGACTGTATAAATGTCAGCTGAACAAGCTGCTGAGGTGACGTGGTGTTCCCTCTCCTTTTGGGATGCAGGATGTCCCCAGCATGCTGGAACATTAAAAATTCCTCCTGTATTTTGCATCGATCTCTCCTCTCCTCTTGGTTCACTCAAGTGGTCTCTGGTAAACTAAGGCGTTGCTCGATAGAGTCTTACAACACACACACACACACACACACACAGAGAGAGAGAGAGAGAGAGAGAGAGAGAGAAGTCTAGAAAGTCATCTCTAGGCAGCCATCTTGGACCAATCATTTGACTTGGAGTCAATCTTCCCAGATACCCCTTTTCCAGAATCCCTCTCCAAGCTGAGGCTGGTTCTTGGTAGGAGAAAACTGATTTCCAAAGTTATTCTCTGAATTCCACAAGTGTAATGTGGTATTCACATACATACACACAAACAAACTAATTTTAAAAGGAAATATGTGCCCTCCCCCCAGCCTTGAACAGACCTGAACGAGCTGTTTACCACAATAGACCAAACAAACAAGAGGACCTAGGAGGCATTGCATTGCCGACTTTGGTGCCCTGCAGTCGGCTACAGGAGTTGAGGAGAATGAACTTCCTGCTGAGCTTGCCTTGACACCTCCAGGCTGCTATCCCCTCACCCAGCCACTGGGCTGAACCGAGAAGAGACTCTGGGGGTGGGGCTTCCTCTTTATATGTGAAAGCAAAATATTAAACTTTGGGCCTTGATCAGAATATGTTGTCTTGGCCTCATGTTTTCTCTCGCCCTCCATTCCCCTTTCATTCTCAGCCTTCCTTTCAGGTGAACCTGATTACCTGTAGCTGCAGGCGGCTACAGAAATATAATGAAGTAGGTTTCAGGCCAAAGCTAAATGAATTAAGTGAATTTGTTTCTATATAGAATGGAGGGTGAAGGGGGCCAAGGGCTTCAAAGATATGCAGAGCTATGGTCTTCAGCCAGTGAAAAATCAATAAAATTCAGTTTTCAGGCTTAAGTAGACTAAGAAATGGTGAAATGCCACCAGTGAATCAGCTATGAGTGCAAACACATATAAAGCAGACCTAGATGGAGAAATAATGACATTTTAAAAAGACAGGTTATGCAGAGATGGAATATTGAAGGAATGGTGCTGGGATGATTTATTAACCATTCGGAAAACCATAAATTAAATTCCTCCTGCTGCCTGTGATAGGCCAAAATTAGTTCTGCAAAGATTCATGATAAATATAAAAATAAGTTAGAAGAAAGAATGCTGGGGAAAAACAATTGATGGTGTGTCTCAGGCTAGGGAGGCTTAAATGCAAAAGGACCGGCAAGACGGCTAAGCAGGTAAAGGGGCTGCCACCAAGCCTGGTAACTTGAGTTCAATCCCCAGAACCTACATGTGGAAGGAGATGGGTAGAAAGAGAGGTTGAAAGGAAGAACAGAAACTTTGGCAAAAGAAATAAGATGCTCCAGACCATTATGCAAGTTCAAAAGGAAATATCAAACCAGGAGAACAGAGTGATGTATCAAGCGAAGACTCAGTATCTTTCTACCACACTGATAATGGAGAGGAAGTCTTGGAGCACCCGCAGGAGAACACCATCTCGATCCCTCGATGTGAGAGGGTGGGACATATGTCATTACACCCTCTGAAGAACACCCATGTGGTGTGGTGTGCCTGAAGGGGAAGCTCAACAGTCAGAGCTGTCACCTTTGATCCAGTGGTCTGACTTGTAGAAAAGAAGCAGAGCTACCAAAAGCTGTTCTCACAGACCAGAGAGCTGAAACCTTCCACAATTTAAAAACAGCACCAGTTGAAAAGGTGACCAATAAATATGAATCCATTCACACTCAGATCTTAAAGGACTGTTTCACAAAAGGGAAAATGTTCATGGGCTGAGTGTGAAAGCCAGTGACTTGGCTATAGTTCCTTAAAGAAAGGCTGAGATTTTATAAAGGGGGGAACGTGTGTGTGTGTGTGTGTGTGTGTGTGTGTGTGTGTGTGTGTGTGTATGCACATGCATGTGGTTGTTGGCTCCCATGTGGATGCTGGGAACCCACCTCAGGTCCTCTGCAAGAGAAGTAAGTGCTCATAACCACTGAGCCACCCCTCCATTCCCCTCGATTGTTTTGAGATAAGGTCTCCATATGTACCCCAGGTCAGCATCTACCATCATATCATACCAGTGTATGGAGGGTTTATAAATTTACTTTGCTATAGTTCCCAAACTTCCTAAATAAATGTTTGCATATAAATATAGAAAAAAAAAGAAAAGTAAAACTATGTACATATATTCTCTGTATATGGATATATACTCATATGTGAAAATTTGTAAAAATATATAACCCAATGAAAAACATTCTAGATATCTCCCATCATACACACACACACACACACACACACACACACACACACACACGTTTAAAACATCTTCTTGGAATCCCAAAAGGACTATAAAAATGGGATCTGCACAGGTGGGGTACCAACTAAACTCTCTTAATGAGAAATTGGGAAGAGGTGAACAAGTTTGATGAAATCATTTCTTCATAAAGCTGTAAATATCACAGAAGACAGAGAAGCACATAACAGCCTTGAGATCAAAGACTGTGGGACAAACTCACCAGGAGAGAGCGGAAATTTATGAACCGAATTCTTTTTCTGAAGTCAGTTTCCTCCAAGTGTCCAGTTTAATGACCGTTTAAATTATATCCGCAATTTTCCGAGTGGTTCGCTTACTTTTCAAGTTTGTAAACCCACACATCAACAATTCTCAGTCAATGGGGGAACATGTCTCCTGGGAGCTATTAATAGACCTTGCATCTTAAAGGTAGTAAAAAGCATGGCTACACATGCCTCTGCTTTTCATAACACAGAAATGCCACATCTGGTCATTAAAAAAAAAAAAGTGCATTATACAGAGTTGTATGGGTGCCAGATACTTATTACAGAGAGCTGTTTTATCCATTTAGCCCAATTTCCCAGATGTTTTATTACTTAGAGACAGGAGAATTGTTGAAACTGGTGATTGAAGCCCATTTACTTTAAGGGGGCTTGTCTATGAGCCATAGGAAGCATTTGAGAGACAAGGAATTCACAACAGGGCACAGGGCAAAGCCTGAGGATGCCTGCCACCTCCCTAGGCCACAAACAATCCCAACAAAGGACAAAACACCCTCTTTAGGAACTCCCAAGCTTCTTTTGCTGAAATTGCCCCTTAGAGCACTTAGCAGTCATTTCACATGCAAATGTATATACAAGGAATTGGAGTAATTTTCATAATGGTAGGTCAAGTTGTCAGTGACATTGAAAACAGACTGGATGGCAGCTAAGGCTGGATTCTTATTGTCTGCAAACTAGTGAAATCCCTTCCTCACAAAGACAACAGGATCAGGTGCCTCTTCCCTGTCCCTCTCCAACATGGCACACCCTCCACCCCTGCTTTCACTCTTAGCACTCAGAGCCCTAATGGGCCTGGCTGCTCTGCAGAGTGGCCACCCAGGGACCTTAGCAGAGCTGGCCCTGGCAGCCAGGGCCATTGTTGCTAATTAGAAAGCATCTCACTGAGGTCAATTCCCTGTTCCTGTCAATCAGCCTGCTTCCAGCAGGAGTGAAAGATTTGAGGGCAGAATGGAACCTTTCCCCTTAATGTCTCTGGAGTTAACAGCTCTACTTCATACCTGTATAGGGGAAGCTTTTGGGCCCATGGAGATGTGCTTAGGCTGAGGGGGCTACATGCTGCCCCTTGCCCCCATTCCAGCAAGTGTGGGCTTAGTAAGGCAATTTTTTGTTAGTTTTGTTGCTGTGACTGCTGGTGGCCTCTGGCATGAGAGTCAGTGGGGTCCATACACACTCATGGCCTTCTACCAGGTCTCAGAAGGGAGTCTAATGCCACATTCTGCCAAATGTGCCAGTTTATTAGCAAGGAACTTTAAACACAATACAGTCACTTTTGTGAATTTGGGGTATGACCCATCTCTTGGGCATTCCAACAATCTGAGGGGCACTCCCTAAAGGGACAATATTCTGACTCAGGATTAGCCAATTTCAAACAGGATCAGGACATTAAAAGCTCAGGAAAATGGGAAAAGACAGAGTCAAATGGACATCTAGAAGCCACATGTATTTCCAAAGGCTGGGCTGGCTGCCCCCACAGGCTCCCACAGGCTCCCACAGGCCCCCACAGGCCCCCACAG
>JANHMN010000014.1:19995376-20009631 GCA_030674055.1 Rhabdomys pumilio | reverse complement strand
CACAGGCCCCCACAGGCCCCCACAGGCCCCCACAGGCCCCCACAGGCTCCCACAGGCTTTTTCAGTCAGCCATGTTTCATCCTGAATTTCCCCTCCTCTTCCCCAGCCATTCCTTCTGTGGTTAATGGATCTGTTGCTAGATTTCAAAAACAATATTCAAATGGCACTTCTGGAGTGTGTGTTCTTGATTAGGGCACTTCAGAGGCTCACTAATCATTCCTGATTAGGGTGCTGAACCAAGGCCTCCCCCACCTCATCACACTTTAAAATGGATTATATTAACATAAATTATCAGTGGGCTTAGACAACAGACACCAACCACAAGGGGCAGGCTTAGGAAAGGACAAAAGATTCCCAGGGGACAGGCAGCCTAGCCTACTGCCACGAAAGCGATGAAGCCTGGCTCCTGGATACTCAGATGCATAATGCCTTGGGAGTGGTCCATTAGGAGACCAGATTACCTGATGGGGTGGGGGACAGTCATCTAGGGAGCTCCTAAGGAAAACCATAGCCACACACTCATTTTCAGGGCAAGGTGTTCGCTTGTTCGCTCAGTACTCTGTCTTTGAGTTGGTTGTGTTCCCCTCTTCTTGGTCCCCACTTTTCCTGTAGCTCCTTTCTCACATCTTCAAGGTGCAGGGTCCTTTGGGAGTCAGCTGCCGAGGCAGAACCTGCCTGTTACGTGTGCTGGGGGCGGGTGTATAGTGTGATGTGTGTGTGTGCCTGTGTGCTTCTCTCTATGTGTTTGTGTCTGTCTGCGTGTATGTGTCTGTGTTATTTATGTCTGTCTGTGTATCTCTCTGTTCATGTTTCTGTGTGTGTCTATATTTCTGTGTTTGTCTCTGTGTGTGTGTGTCTGTGTCTATGCGTGTGCGTGTGCATGTGCCTGTGTCTCTGTCTGTCTGACTCTGTGCGTGTGTCTGCTTGTGTGTGCATTCGTGTGCATGTGTGTGTGTGCATGTGTGTGTGTGCCTGTGTGTCTGTTTGACTGTGTGCACATGGGCATGTGAAAGCTAGAGATGAATCTCAGACATTGTTCCTCTGGTGCTATTACCTTGATTTTTTGAAACAGTCTCTAACAACCTGAAACTTAAGCAGGCCCTGCTAGCTAGCCAGCGATTCCCATGGACCCACATCTGTTCTGGCCAGCACTGAGTTTACAGGACCTTGCCGTCGTGCCAGCTTTGTTAGTGGGTTCCAGGACCTTCACTTGGGTCCTCATAGTTGCAACACAAGTGCTTTACCCACCAAGTTATCTCCTCAGCCCTAAACTGCCTGTTTGTTTGTCAAGAGGCAGCCTGGCTGGGTTAGGGGTAGATGGATGGCCTAGAGTCATCAAATGCTGACTCTCAGTGCTGTCTGACAACAGTTCTCTGTGCTTCAGTCTCTCCAACTGTCAAATAAGAATAGACTCACCTGTTAGCATTCTGTCTAAACTCCTCCCACAGTTACCTGGCAACAGCCAGGTAGGCCTGGCCCACTGTAAAAAGGGCTGCTTGCCCCTCTTCTCTCTGGTGATCTTCTGCTCTCTTGCCTTCTTGTTCACCCTTTGTCCCCTCACCTCTTCTCTCTTTCCTTTCCCCTCTCTCCACATGCTCATAGCTGGCCTCTACTTCTCTTCTCTCTCTCTCTCTTTCTTTTTCTTTTTCTTTTTCTTTCTGCAACATGTTCTCATTTAAACCCAAGCTTGTCCCAAACTTGATACCTAGCCATGTATGCCCATGAACTTCAGATCCTTCTTCTTCCACATTGTGTTAGCATTACAGGTCTGCTTGGCTTAGGCAGCACTGGGGATCCAACCCAGGCCTTCATGCATGCTGAGTCAGCACTCTTCCTACTGAGCTCTGTCTGCTGTCAGCCCGTCCACATGCATACTTCAGTGCAGCAAGGCTGAACGGTTGCTCATATGCTTGTTATTCATTACATTTCCTTACAGAGACCTGTGTCCTGCTTTAATCTTCTATAGAAACATCTATTGGTATGAAGAATGCTTCACAGAAGACAAATCATGCCTCATTGACTGTATTCAATACCTTTTTTTAATTCAAAGAGTTCATTTGTTATTTGGATTGCTTTTTTAACATGCAGAAGTTCATCAGATTTTTTTTTTATGTGTGTGAGCTTAGCCTTTAACATCTGAGCCATCTATCCAGCCCCAGATTTTTTTTTAACTATTGATTTTCCCCCTATTATGAAGCTCATGAAAATCCAAGCTAAAGAGAGAGCTCTCCTTCTCCCAGAGACTTAATAAATATTCACTAGTCATTCCCTGAGGGGTGGTAGAGACTTACTTCATCAATAAATCTAGAATTAATTTGAAGGAGGCTAAGATAATTATCTAAATTGATTTTTTTTTTCCAAGGAGCTCATCAGTTGTTCTTACGCCATTTATTGGCAAGCCTTTGAGTCGTCCCTATCTGTGATGCCTCCTCTGGCATATATTAACTTCTTACATCTGCAGGTCTGCATTGAGGCTGTCATGTGTTGTCAATCTCTTTGTCTCCTCTTAAGTTGGCCCCATGAAGACTATAAGACTGAGGAGCAGAGCAGGGGGTGAAGCTGCCAAGGGACAAGATGGGGACCAGGCAAGTAGTGTGACCTGGGTATAATTAGGACAAATAGGAAGTTCAAGGCCTCTTAATAGCATAAATAGTGAGCATTTCAGTTTGGCTGGATGCTAGAGATGTGGAACCAAGGGTCTAGGAAAGAATGAGACAGTAGAAAAGGACTCAGAACATAGCAGGTCAGGAGCCTAATAAGAACCCAGGCACACAGTATCAGAAGAATGTGAAGCTGTGAGACACACCTCCTTGTCATAAGGCCTGGGCTGTAGAGTGGTCCCCACTTAGTCTAATTTCTCTTCCAGAGATTTCAGTTTCTTATGAACAATCAGTGTCTGAAAAATACTCAATGGAATATTCTAGAGATAAATAACTTATGTCCTTTAAATAACTTTTATTATAATGCATCATTCTGATTATTCTAGTTTATCCTTGTTATTGTTACTTTTACTATATTTAATTTATAAATCAAAATTTCTGATATATTAGTATATTGTACATGTGGTTATATTCATATGTAAAATTCACATAAAAGATAGTACATATAGGGTTTGGTGCCCTGTGTATCAGCAGTTTCTGACACCCACTACAGTCTTGAATTGCTTCCTCTTCAGATATAGAGGGACAACTAGGTAAAATAGTACTATCATGGAGTACCTCACTGCCAAAACAGCAGCACCTAAAAGGTGATCCAGGTCTGTGGGAAGTGTCTCTTCAGTCTTCTTACCTAGATGTCACTCCCATCTGCTGAACACCTAGGGTACTAGCAACACTGGTGCAACTTTAACTTTTTTTTAAAGTCTATTTTTAATGATGGTTCTTAAATGCTTTAACGTCCCTTTTAGCCCAACACCAACCAGAGGTAGTGGAAAAGAAAGGATACAGGGAAAGTGGACCTGTTTAGAAATGGTTCTTTGGAGCAAATCCCATCTGCATTGTCAGGAAATCAGCAGTTCAGTTTACAGGAGGCAGCAGCAGCAATTTTTTTGTTTTGTTTTGTTTGTTTTTCGAGACAGGGTTTCTCTGTGTAGCCCTGGCAGTCCTGGAGCTCACTCTGTAGACCAGGCTGGCCTCGAACTAAGAAATCCGCCTGCCTCTGCCTCCCAAGTGCTGGGATTAAAGGCGTGCGCCACCACCGCCCGGCCAGCAGCAGCAATTCAATCCACTCACAAACACTTTACAGATATACCAGCGTCCGGATCAGTAGAGTTAGGATAGCAAACAGGAATCAGCAGTGGTGACACTAACTGGCAGAGACAGCCAGGCCTCAGCCTCAGCTCCAGTCAGCAAGAGGGACCAGCAGGAATTTCAGAAGGTCTTAGCTGTGCCTCTCTCAGCAAAGCAAAGATCATGAAAGACACGAGACCAGCAAGTGTTGCACAGCAAGCTCTATGAGCAAACAAAGCTCAGCCTCTGTCACTGTCCATCTGCTGGGAGCCAAACCCAGGAAATTACCTGTTGCTCTGGAAAGCCTAGTCAGTACAAGATTAAGAAAGGACGTTCGGTAAGAAAGAACATTTGCAGATCTCAGGTCCCAGAAACTCAAAGAACGTCTAGTATTTCCTGGGAGCTGGTTATGACAGTGGGATGGTCTTGGGCAATAAGGATATGACAGTGGGATGGTCTTAGACAAGGAGGATTAAATAGTGGGATAGCCATAAGCAATGACCCTAGCCTAAACTTCCTGTTTTACTATGTCTTTATAACCTGCCCCTGAAATTAAGGTTGCAGAGTGTGATCAGAACCCCAGACTAGCTCCCATTCTTTGTGTCTCTTGTCTCTTCTTTCTTTTGCCCCCTTCCCTAGGATTTTGCCGAATCCCCTCGGGCCATGTCCCGTCCAGCGGGCAAAGTTATTACAGGGTCCCTGAGTGGCCACCACCTGAAAGAGACACGAATGGGAGAGAGAAACGAGACCAAGCAGCGAAGAACGACAGAGTCAGTCTAGCTGATGTCAAGGTCTCATTTACTAGAGGCAAGGCTTGCAGTATATAAGCAAAATTAAAACAGGGAAGTAAAAACAGCCATCCCCGCCCAGTGTCCTTAGTCTGGTTATCTATGACTCGAGGCTGTTGCTTATCTTCATTGTCTGAACATTCTGAGGTCGGGCTGTGACATTGCTGGAACTGTAATGGTTGAGCCTTTTCTGGGAAGCCTCTGTCCTTTGGCTGACCCTGGCAGCCTAGGGGCCTCTGGTCCCCAACAGGGCCAGGGCAGTTGGCACCTGATGTGTGGCCTTTGGGTCTGGGTCCAATCAAACGTCGCTCCCACATGGACATCCCTCAAGCATAGGATCGAACCTTCACCCCAAAGGTGAGTGAAGAGAGAAGATCCGCATTGTGATCACCACAGAGTCGCCTGCCTGTGAGATTGATCTGGTTAAGGTAAGAAAGAGCAACGCAATTATGGGACAAGCATTAAGCAAACATGATTTGTTCTTAAAGGGTCTCAAGGAGTCCCTCAAGACACGAGGAATAAGGGTTAAGAAAAAAAGATCTTTAAAAAATTTCATTAGTGATGTTTCCCCAAGAGGAGACTATTGATGAAAAAATGCTACACCCCCTAAGGAGGAGATAAAAAGTTAAACCTTGGAGATAAGAGAGAGAAAGGGTTAAAGCAGTTGTCTGCTCTCTGGCCATGTTAGCAAAAAAGAAGGAAAAAGGCTATTTCAGAGCCCTTCTGTGAGCAAGAGAGAGTCAGGAGATGTCCTGCTTTTTCTCTGGCTTCCACTGAAGAGATCCTTAGTTCTGCTTTTTCTATATATTGTCTGTCCTTGGCATACCAATCTGTTCACCTGTGTCAATTGTCTGTTTTTGTTTCATCGTTTGAATGATTGTTGTTCTGTTTAATGTTAAAAAAAAATGGTTAGACAAGGTGATTTTTCTCTTGAAATTACAGCTAGAAAAATTTAAAAAAATGTTTGGATAAAATATATAAGATGTACATCTACTTCATTTTTGTTTCTGACTGGTTTTAAAAGTATAAGTATGTTCTGCATGTCTTAGTTATAGATTATTTGACTATAAGTTATTGAGTATGATTAAAAATTTGCAACTTCGGTAACAGAAAGTTGGTTTAAAACTGGTAACTCAGGATTGGAGCCATTCAGAAACCAGATGTATAAAGGATAGGATTTAAAACAATGTCTCGTTAATGAGATATTAAAAGCTGCACTATCATGCATTCATACATAAGAACTGACAGCCAAACTTTGTAAAATGAAAGTAATGCACTTGGTGTTGATTTTAGAGAAAATGGATTGTTTGCATTGTTAAAAATTGGTTTTGTTTCCCAAAATTATGGTTACACTCTATTATTACAAAAAGAAACTTAATATTATTGTTAAACTGCCAATGTTCCATTGGCTGCAATTGGCAGTTTAATCATGTGCTGGAGAATTTTTGACTCACTCATGTTTATGGTTGAGAAGAGGATAGAGCAGGTGGAGATGATTTCAAGAGTAATAAAAGAGTTTAAAACAGCTGTAGCACAGTACAGCCCTGCTCCCACTTTTACAGTGTTATTAGATACAGTGGTAGAGGCAAATTTAGCCCCTTGAGATTGAAAAGGAGATCTCAGTGGGAGTTTTATCTGTGATCAAACAAGGCCCTGATGAACCATTTCAGGAATTTGTAGCTAGGCTACTAAAAGGCCTCGTAGAATTTTTAGAGACTCTCAGGCAGAAGTTCCTTTTATTATACAATTGACTTAAGAGAATGCTAACTATAGTCCAAGCCATGCTTTCTCAGCACTGAGGTGATAAGGAATGTTCTAGGTATGGGGACATAGGTCATTTTCGGAAAGACTGTCCAAAAAATAGAGGCATAGACAAGACAGCAGAATCACTTCTCTGGAGTCTGTCCTCAGTGCAGAAAGGATAATCCTTGGGCCAGGCCTCAGGAAATAGGCCCAGATTAAGAACATTTACATTTGAGTTAAGACAAAGCTCTGAGTGGGCTCAGCAGTAGCTTGTGTGACATTCCTTTTGTCATGGTCACCCTGACTAGCCCCTAGAAAGGTGTTTTCTAGAATTAGTTTATTGCCTTGTTTCTTCCTTGGGAAGGAAATGTCAGCCTCAGACCCAAAGACGTTCACAACAGACAACTTATGGGCCAGGAGTTATAGATAATGATTATGCTGGAGAAGTTAAAATTATGCCTGCTTCCCTCCATGGCATATCTGTGCCTGCTAATAAAAGAATTGCTCAAAGAGTAAGAGAGGACAAGATTGGCCTTCAACTTGGCTTTTATCTGATACTCTCACAAAGCTACAAGGGACTGGTTATTCCATTAATACAAAACAAAGTTCAGACTTATATTCAATGAGTTTGCTTGTAATTTTTGAGAGCCCACGAAGTGATATCATTAGAAGGTTTTGCCACAAGGAATGGCTAATAGCCTTACATTATATAAAAAATTTGTTGTTGCTTTAATACAAGAAGTTAAGAGTTTGAATCTTTCAGTGCATATTATTCATTTTATGGTATTTTATTAGTTGATCTCTCTGAAGGAGTTTTAATGCAAGCCTTTGTGCTCATACAATGAGCTTTAAATTTTTGTGGAGTGCTTGTTGCTCCAGAAAATATTCAAAGGCAGAAAATATTTACAAAAAGTGTAAGTAAAGTGGCTGGAGATTGTTGAGGGTTCCTCCAGCTGGAAGTTAGGCACGGCTGCTGTGGCTCCATGGTTCCTCATGGCGCGGTCCCAATGGCACGAGAAATTCCATGGGTTTTTACAGGCTTTAATGTCATGGCGGATGGTGGATGGATCTGGATGCACCCACCCAAAACCCAGGGTAGACCTGAGTTAAATAGGGAGGGAGAGAAGGGGGAGGGGCTGGGGAAGAATGTTTAACTGGATCCACCCTCTGGCCTTCAGGTACCTCATTAGTATGCAAATCTCTCTAGGGCCTGAGGCCTGTTTCTCTTGACTGTTGGCCTCTTTATGGGAGTGGTTGTTGGAGGGCTGAAGCTAAATGAAAAGAACCAGGGCCTGGGAGCAGAGCTGAACTTCTGCTGTCCAGTGTCCAGTAAGGTTCTGGGGTTCCAAGCTCTTGCTGGACCAAGCACCTAGCTGCTTCTCACAGCCCACCGCCCCATAAAAAAGCTCACCTAATGGGAAGGCAGTATACATAATTGGATCATATGTTTATTTTCTTAAGTTTCCCTCTGCTTCAGCACAAATAATTGAATTATATGCTGAAGCCACTGTTTGAAATGCTGAAAAAAATCAAGCTTTCAATTTGTATACTCATAGCCAGTATATAGTTCTTGGCTTATAATTGTTTGAAATTGTTCCTTTTTTAGATATTGCTAATTCTCAAATTTTACAAGTACAGCTTAATTTAAGAAACATGTACTTTTCCTTAACTTTATAAGACATTTAAGAACTCATACTAGATTGCCTGGACCCCAGGGCAATGCCACAGCATATTTGTATATCAGGCAGATTATAAACCTTACAGAAACAATTGCCATACAATCTTATTCTTTATATCATCAAAATAGTAATACCTTGAGACAATAATCTGGTATTTCTAGAGTGTATGCAAGTCAAATTGCAAAAACTTATTCTCTGTATCCTCAATTTTTTCATAACAGTATTAATCCTTGAGGACTTATACCTAATTAATTATGGCAAGTGGATGATACTCAATTCTGATTGTGGAAAATTAAAACACGTACATGTGACTTGACATCTTATCAGGCCTTCTAGTTGCAACTGCTTTAACAGGAGAAGCAACTAAATATATAATTAGTTATTGCCTACATTATTTTTCTATGCTTGGTGTTCCATATCAGATTAAGAGAGAATATGGAACTGGTTATTTCAATCAGACATTTGAGGTGTTTTGTTGACAATTTAATATTACTCATATTACTAGGATTCTTTATAGTCCTCAAGGACAAGGTATTGTCAAACAGGTATTGTGGAACTTTAAAATAATATCTTCATAACTCTCTGAGTGTGGGAGGAGCAGCTACTGGTGCTTCTGTCCTGGTTTTGCAAGAAACTCTAAAAAATTGACTTTTAAAAAACAAAAGAGAGGGAGTTGGACACTCATGGCAAATCTGTTAATGTCTCTGGCACTCTGAGACAAAAAATATTATGCCACAGTTATGTGGAAAGACTCTCTTACCATTAAATATAACAACCCAGACCCAGTTCTCATATGGGGCCAAGGATTGATATGTCTGTTTGATACCAAAGAAGGTGCAGCTAGATGGCTGCCAGAAAGATTGGTGAAACAAATAAATAATTCCACAAAGCCAGACCCAATTGTAGATAAAATGGATAACAATTGAGATCCAGGGAAGACAGATCTCCCTGAGAATTCCTTTATTTTTTTCCTTTCCAGATAAAAATGAGCCACCCTGGTGTTTGCTACTGGAGGTTCTAATCCTGATGCAGGCCTCGGGACTTGCACTACTCAGAACCTTGATGGGCCATCGACAAGGACATTGAACAGCTAGAGACTGGCATCACTAATCTGGAAAAATCCCTCATCTGTTTTTCCTTCAGCAAGTGGGGATCTGTGTTGCACCCAAGGAGAAATGCTGTTTTTATACTGACCACACTGGGGTAGTTAGAAATAGTGTGGCCAAGATCAGAGAGAGACTAGAATGTTGAAAGAAATATCGAGAACAAGAAAAACTGGGTCTCTGCCTCTCCTTGGCTTACCACCCTTCTCCCTTCCATCCTGGGACCATCCTGTGGTCGGTCTTCTTCTCCTTTTGGCTTTTAGCACTTGGGCCTTTAACATACTCACTGGCTTTATAAAACAACAAATTGACTCCATGGCATCTAAATCTCTACAAGTACATTATCATAGACTTGATCTGGCTGATAGAGACTTGGCTGAGCCTTGTGATGACATATCTCCTTTAGGAACTTCATAGAACTCAGATCTGTGCACATTGGTTCAGCATGTCACAGACACAACATGGGTACCTGCAAGTGATGCGTGACAAGGTACCACAGGGGGAGGACCCAAATAGTCTGCTTCTGAGTCCCCCCAAAACCAAACCTGATTGCATAGAGGTTGGTGTTGATTTCTTTCGTCTCAAAGCAGCCGACTAGGACCCTCAATATCCTATGTGGCCCATGAGACAAATAACCCTCTACTCCTCCAAAAGACACCATTACAAATGATACTGGGAGGATCAGGTCAATGCTTTCCCCCTCTGATTAATGCCCACTCATCTGTTGATGAGATTTCTTAATGTCCACATTTGCCTGCCAGCCTCATTTAAAATTGTTAAAAGGGAGGAAGTGCCGGGAGCCAAACCCAGAAAATTACCTGCTGTTCTAAGAGAACCTCAGGCAATTATCTGCTGTTTGGAAAGCCTAGTCAGTACAAGATTAAGAAAGGAAGTTTGTGGATCTCAGGTCCCAGGAACTCAAAGAACAAAGAACATCTGGTATTTCCTGGGATCCGGTTACAACAGTGAGATGGTCTTGGGCAATAAGGATATGACAGTGGGATGTTCTTGGGCAATGAGGATATGACAGTTGGATGGTCTTAGACAAGGAGAATTCCATAGTAGGATAGCCCTAAGCAATGACCCTTGCCTAAACTTCCTGTTTTGCTGTGTCTTTATAACCTGCTCCTGAAATTAAAGTTGCAGAGCTTGATCAGAACCCCAGACTTGTTCTCATTCTTTGTGTCTCTTGTCCCTTCTTTCTTTCATCCCCTTCCCTAGGGTCTCGTTGAATCCCCTCGGGCATTCATCATTTTATATTCATTTATATTCCCTACAAACACCACGTGTCCTCCACCAGTCCTGCCTCAGCAGGTGCATCTGTTTCAGCTAACATCACTCTAACAATTCCGCCAAGTCCTAGAAGGGGCAAGAAACCGCAGCACACCACCAGAAGTTTGTGCTGCATTTCTTTCTATGGAGTACTGACAAATGGAGCTCAACTACACATTGTAAGGCAGACCCATACATGTGTGTCATTATTGAAGAATCCTTCATCACATGTCTTTTCATGTGCTTGCTTTAGCAGAACATCCTTTCTCCTGTGTAGACTTCAACCAAACATTCTTTCACAAGTCTGCCTTCGCCTTTCACTTGTGTATGCTTTAGGAAAACACTCCTTCAGGCGTGTGGCCCAGGAAAACACTATCTAACACAACTGACTTTCCAAAGAACACTTAAGTGTTCACTCCACATTGGAAATGGGACAAATTGCTGATGCATTAGGATAGTCTGTATATGGAAATGCTACTCAGTATATAAACCAGAGTGTGCTACTGAGACATGGGACAGAGTGGATAGGTCCCAAGTATGCCCAGTGAAAGAGCTAGACCTCAAATGAGGACGTATTGTATGATTAAATTTCCATACATTTCTAGAGAAGGCGCCCTAACCTACAGTTGTCTGGATGGGAGGGGAGGTGGGAGTGATGGAGGAAAAGACAGAGAAGAGTCTGAAGATGGAGAATTGCTACTGTGCCTAAACAAGGATCTGAGCTCCATTCCCCAGTACCCTGTCAAAAGGCAGGCACAAGAGCATACATGTTATGAACCCAGCACTGGGGAGGCAGAAACAGGAGAAACCGGGTAGGGGGAACAGATTCCTGGTTAGCCACTCAAGCCAATACAGCCAGTGGGACCCTGTCTCAAAAAATAAAAGCATGTGCATGTGGTATGTGTGTGTGTGTGTGTGTGCACGTTCACAAACATATGCCCATGTGTAAGGATCCAGACTGTCAGGAGGCATCCACAGACAACCCTGTCTCAGAAACAAATAAAAAGTTAAGATGGAGAGCAATTGAGGACATCTGGCTTCCACATGCATGCACATACATGCACATACATGCACACACCACACACACACACACACACACACACACACTTTTAAAAAAAAAAAAAGAATCTGAAGAAAAGTTTGGGTGTGGGTATGTCCATTACCCTGACTGTATGTTTGACTATCCAAACATAAGCATACAGTGTATTTTAAATAGAAGTAATTTGTTGTGTGACAATTACACTCAGTAAGAACCCATTTAAATGAAACTATGACACAAAACTCCAAAATGTCTCTGCATCACCCCTGCTGGTTCTTTTCTGGTAGACCTGTGCCAGAATTCAAAGCTGATACTGTTTTCAGTTACCATGGTGAGCCTGATAGGATGAGGTTGACATCAGCTGATGAGTTTATATAAATGAAGTCCTTCTCGGCCCAACTCCACCTTCCTACTGATAAGTTATTTCTCTGTTGGTGAAACAAGCCAGCTCAAACCAGATTAGATTATATTAAATACAGGCTTAGTACAGTAAGCTGCTCTTGGGCAAGTTGACTGGCCCCAAGGACCAAGGCCAGGGAAGTCACCATGGGGAGAGAGAGGGGAGGTACGGGGGAAAAGAAAGATTAAAAGTGTGCAAAGAGAAGAAAGAGAGTGAAGGAGAAAGGCCAAAATATCTGGATTATATAAGGAAGAGTCTCTGGGGGAAGGGAAGCCCAGCCCCTGGGCTGGAAAGTTCAGGGTTGGGGGCAGGCTATGGCAGGTAGGGACTGAAGAATTCTGGGAGAACCTGGAGGCCAGTCTGCTTTGGTATTTAACATGTGGATCTCAGTCCTGGGGTCTGAAACCAAATACCTTCTGAAAAGGAATCCTTGGTGCATGCTAGTGTAGAGTGAGAAATTATAAAGACCATTTTATAAAATATATACAGGCTCACTAGTTCCAAGAAGGCAGAACTGAATGTAAGGTTTCAGGCCTTCACTGCCCTGGGATACATCCCGGGAAGAGTATTAACATTCCTCAAGCCTCAGGGAAAAGAACCTACCTGTGGGTGGGGAAGGCCCAGAGCATAGAGACACATTCCGTGGACGTAATAAACCTGGGCAAATGGAAGACACTCATTGTCATAAAAGTAATGTGAGAATCTTAGTCACCTAACTTAAGAAGGTCAGTCTTTGTGGTCCTTTGCAGTTGCCCTCATAAACTCTGTATAAAAACTGCTCCCAACTTTGGCTTGGGGTTCCTCTTGTCTGCATATAGGGAAACCCCAGTATACTGGTTAACATCTTATCATCAATAAACCTCATGTTATTGCAACAAATCCCATCCGTGAATGTTTCTGGGGGAGCGCGTCCCCTGGTTTTGGATCTTAGAGTCCAACACTCTCATGTCTACCTCTTGATCTCTTTCCCTTTTCCTCTCACAGATCAGTTCAGTCTGCAGGCCCAGTTCATTCTGGAGCCTTCCAAATGCCCCTGGCTGTTTTCTCCCTCCCATCTACAGTAAAACCTCCTCAACCATACCTAGGAGCAGTCATGGCCTCATTTTCCACTCCAAGTCAAGGTACCAGGAACATGAAGCAACAGTTAATCTAGCAGAAGAGAACATGCCATCCAGGACCAAAACCAGGGAGACTTTCCAATGGGTTTTACCACCTCAATGAACTTAATCAAGATAATCTGCCACCTGCATGGTCTAACTTAGTCAAGATAACTGTGAACACAAACCCACGGCTCTCATTTTAAAGGAAATAAGAGTTTATTTTGGAATCATTTTGAATGACCATGGCCCCAGGAACACAAAATTAGGTTACCCCAAATTCCATGTACCAATGCAGAAGCAGGTTTGTGGTATTTGATAGTTTTACAGAACAAGAACGTCACACATCAAGACAAGTTTAAACCACATTGGTGAGTACATCAGAGAGGCAGGCATTGCAAGATGGAAGACGCTTTTCTAGAGGCCCAAGATGCCATCTGAGTTTTTGACTGGTGTAAGATAATCTGCTAAATTAATAGATTCCCAAAGGGTTTTGTCAGTTAGTCACAAGGTATTAGTTCTGACACAGAGGTGAGCAGCAAATGTCTGTTCTGGCAGGTTAGAACCAGCCCAAGATAAGGTTTCTTTGGACCACCAACGTTCCAGTCTCTCCACAGTACTGAAATCCTAACCAGTCAATCAGCTTGTATAATCCCTCAGAAATGTAGCTGGAGGCTTGCCTATGAGATAATTCCAGGTTCTGTCAAGGTGAGGGGCTGTTTTAGTTTGTTTTCTGTTACTGAGGTGACACTCTGATGAAAGTCAATTTGAGGAGAAAAGGGTTTAATTTCAGTTTGTACTTTTGTGTTTCAGTTCTTTGTTGAGGGAAGTCAGGGCAGGAATGTAACCAAAACCACAGAGACCATAGAGGAATTCTGCTTAATGCTCTCTGGTCTGGTTCTCTCTGTGTCTCTGTCTGTCTGTTTCTTTGTCTCTCTCTGTCTGTGTCTCTGTCTCTCTCTGTGTCTCTGTCTCTAACTTTCTCTCTCTCTCTTTCTCTCTCTCTCTCTCTCTCTCTCTCTCTCTCTCTCTCTCTCTCTCTCTCCTTTTACCTACTTACCTGGACCACTTACCTAGAAATGGTACCACCCACAGTAGTCTTGAACTTCCCACACCAGTCAATTCAAGACAATCTCTTACAGACAGGACTACAGGTCAATCTCATTGAGGCAACTCTTCAGTTTGAGGTTCCCTCCTCCTGGGTGACTCTGGCTGTGATATTTTGGCATTAAGAACTAACCAGGATAGTGTTCTTGCTCAGATTGGACCAGTTCTGCAGCTTCCTTAGCTAACCAGCACACTGTCAACAAAAGAGAAGCTGTTCCTTTTCCAAGTTCTTCTGGAGGTTTCCAGCTTTCATGTGTGTGTGTGTGTGTGTGTGTGTGTGTGTGTGTGTGTGTGTGTGT